>CM070834.1:2491789-2611789 GCA_036326025.1 Chrosomus eos
ATACATACATACATACATACATACATACATACATACATACATACATACATACATACACATAACATACATACATACATACATACACTACATACAACATACATACAACATACATACATCATACATTACATACATACACACATACATACATAACATACATACATACATACTACATCACATACATACATACATACATACATACACACATACACACATCATACACATACATACATACATACATACATACCATACATACACACATACATACATACATACATACATACACACACAACACATACATACATACACACATACACATACTACATACTACATCATACAACATACACATACAACATACATACATAACAATCACACAACAACATACATACATACACCTCATACATACAATACACACACACATAATACATACATACTACATACATAACCATACATACATACATACATACATACATACATACATACATACATACATACACACATACCATACACACATACATACACATAACATACACACATACATACATACATACATACATACATACATACAACACAACACACACAATATTTCTACATACTTTACAACATACTACAACATTACACATCATACATACATTACATACACACTACATATACATACAATACATACATAAATACATACATACATCACAACACACCACATCATACATACATACAACATACTTACCACCTTTACACACATACAGTTCTAGACATACATACACACACACACACACACATCCATACATAATACTACACCATACATACATACACTACTACATACATAACATAACGACATACATACATACATACATCATACATACACACATAATACATACACTACAACATACATACATAATACATACTTACATACATACTACATACATACATACATACTACATACACACATACATACACTACATAACTACATACATACATACTACATAATACATACATACATACAACTACACTACATATATACATACAGTATACATACAACATACATACATACATACATACATACACCAGCATACATAAATGCTACTACATGCATAATACATGATACTACATCATACAACTCAGCATTCTACCATACACGCATACATAGCATACATACATACATACTACATACATACATACATACATACACACAGCATACATAAATGCATACATACATGCATACATACATGCATACATACATTACACGCATTCATACATACTCATACATACATACATTCTAATACATTAATACTCATTACATACATCCGCATACATACATACATACATACATACATACATACATACATACATACATACATTCATCCAAACAAATATTTGTCTTAGTTTTAGAGAATTAAATTAAATTTAATAATTAGTCAGTGTTTGTGTTCGATCATTTAGATCAGACTCACAAACACTCTCTGTTAATATCTCCATGTTTACACTTGTTCTGTCTCAGGCCCGACCACATCTCCCTGTATCTGCTGCCTGACGCCGGCGTGTCTCTGAGCGGATGGTCTTTCGGTGACGGGACGCCCAGTTCGACCTCAGCGGGGAATACTTCATATTCTATCCCACGGCCTCCACGCTCCGGCCTGGAGTTTGTTCTGTGAGATCCTCAGATTTACCCTGAGGAGTGTGTGTATAGTGTGAGAACCTCAGATTTACCCTGAGGAGTGTGTGTATAGTGTGAGAACCTCAGATTTACCTGAGGAGTGTGTGTATAGTGTGAGATCCTCAGATTTACCCTGAGGAGTGTGTGTATAGTGTGAGAACCTCAGAGTTACCCTGAGGAGTGTGTGTATAGTGTGAGAACCTCAGATTTACCCTGAGGAGTGTGTGTATAGTGTGAGAACTTCAGATTTACCCTGAGGAGTGTGTGTATAGTGTGAGAACCTCAGATTTACCCTGAGGAGTGTGTGTATAGTGTGAGAACCTCAGATTTACCCTGAGGAGTGTGTGTATAGTGTGAGAACCTCAGATTTACCCTGAGGAGTGTGTGTATAGTGTGAGAACCTCAGATTTACCTGAGGAGTGTGTGTATAGTGTGAGAACCTCAGATTTAGGAGTGTGTGTATAGTGTGAGAACCTCAGATTTACCCTGAGGAGTGTGTGTATAGTGTGAGAACCTCAGATTTACCCTGAGGAGTGTGTGTATAGTGTGAGAACCTCAGATTTACCCTGAGGAGTGTGTGTATAGTGTGAGAACTTCAGATTTACCCTGAGGAGTGTGTGTAGTTGAGAACCTCAGATTTACCCTGAGGAGTGTGTGTATATGTGTTGATGTGATTGGGAGGTGTGTATAGTGTGAGTTGATGTGATTGGGAGGTGTGTATAATGTGTTGATGTGATTGGGAGGTGTGTATAGTGTGTTGATGTGTGTGTGTCTCGTCTTCAGTCACCCAGAGCTTCAGAAGCGTCTGACGAGGGCTCGATCTCTCTGGCCGTCTCCGCTCATTATTTCTCCGGTCCGGACCGACGCTCCGACCCGCTCGACTCGTTCCTGAAGAGATTCCCGGACTGGACGTTCGCATCCTCATGGATCAGCACATACCACATGTACAGATACTGAGGGTCCTGATCTCACACACACACACACACTCTCTCACACACACGTATACCACTCACTGCGGACCCGTGAACATGTACGAGCTCCTTCATTCACATCAACACAATCACAGTGTTTTATTTATTTTATTTGTCTGGTTCATATTTCAACACAAAATCTAAAGGAAAAAAAATGCAATTACATTTAAATGAAAATTAAAGTTTAAAACAGTTAAGAATTTTACTTTGGGATAAAATGTTGAAAAAAAATTGTCACACATTCTCATGTGACATTGTATTTTATTTTTTGTAATTTCATTGTTTCAGTGAGATAAAATGATTTTTAAAAATTATTTCATTTACCTTTAATTTTAATAAAATGTTTAGTTATAGTTTAAGTTTTTTTAGGTTTAATAGTTTAAAATGTAATTTTCATAATTTAATAATAAAATGCCATGACAGAAATAATGAGAATTACAAAAAAACTAACTAAAAGAACAATAATATTAAAAAAATTTGAATTAGAATTTACTTTTTGTAATTCAAATAATTTAAACTAAAAATACTGCAAAACAACAACAAATACTACCATGATTTATTAATACTTCGAAATTTAAATAATATAATTCAGTGTTTTTTTTTTTTTTCTTCAAATTTTTTTATTAAAAATAAAGCAATTTGGATTTTGAGGTGAAATGGGTCACATGATCTCGAGCGGTTTCTCGAGATTGGCCGTATTTCCTCTCAGTGTTTCTGTGGTCATGTGACTCAGTCATGTGACCCAGCTGGTCTTGTAGTTTCACGTCTCCGTCTGAGAGATTCACTGGTTCCAATGGAACAAACACAACCAGAGATTCATCGGCGAATCACGGCATCACGAGTCAACAATCCTTGTGCTGATGATGTCATTTCCTGTCGATGATGAGCATGTTTATTTTCAGATCGAGGTCTGATCATTTCACGCACGTTCAGCTGCAAAAACTTCAAACACAAGTGCTTTTTTTATTTATTTGATTTTTTGAAGCATTGGACAATTGTTCATGTTTGTATGTTTTTTTTTATTTTTATCATTGTTGCAGCAGAAAAAATGGTGTCAAGCTTCTTCTGGATTGAACTGGATTTCAAGTGTTAAATGACCTGTATTGTGAACAGCTGAATGCATTAGCTCTTATTATTATTAATATTATTACTACAGTAAATCCAAACTTCAGAATCTTTACTGGACTGATGGATGAAGTTATTGCAGTTTCAGTAACTGGACGGTACCTGCGGTTTCTTATTATAATAAAGATGAATGTTGATCATAACAGAAAGATTTCGTTTCACGCTTTACAGTAACGTCTCATCTGTTAGTTATAATGCATTAGCTAACAATATTTTTCACAGCATGTATTAACCCAACTAGTGCATTTCCTGATATTAAAGGTGCAGTGTGCAACTCTTGGCCCTCTGGTGGTTAAACATGAAACTGCATGTATTTCGCAGAAGAACATTAGATGAATATGATTATTATATTGCTTATAAAACATTCATTATAGGATTAAGAAATATAACCAGACGTTACTGTAGCTTTACGCATTAATAGACACGGTACTTTGAAATTAAAGTTAAGATTAATAAACGCATTAATGAATGTAGTTGTTAAATGGAACGTTATTGTAAAGTGTAACCAGATTATTATAATTAATGCTGCTGTAATTAGTTATGGGTTAGTTTTGGGCTTGAGATCGGGTTGCTTTTGTCTAATGAATCGATCACTTTTTGATTGTAAAATCTCAAACTAATTTCAATTCAAACAAGTGGTTCTCCGTCTCAGATTTCAAGTGAAATATAACTGATAAGCTAGAGAATGTTTGATTAATGCTGTTGATTATTAAAATAACCTGCTTTTAGTTTTATTTGGGATGAAGTCGATGTTTAATGAGATTTATTTTTGTTATTCTGCTTTTTTAAATATGTATTTACGGTGGCCCAGTAGTGCACAACACAACGAAATTTAAAAAGCAAACATAAGTTCACAACACAACGAAATGAAGCCACAACACAACGAAATAAATCCACAACACAACGGAAATGAGCCACAACACAACGGAAAATGTACAACACAACGAAATAAAGCCGCAACACAACGGAAATGAGCCACAACACAGCGGAAAATGTACAACACAACGAAATAAAGCCGCAACACAACGGAAATGAGCCACAACACAGCGGAAAATGTACAACACAACGAAATAAAGCCACAACACAACGGAAATGCTCCTCAGCAGAGGGCTCTCGGAGCGCGTTAGTTTCCCTTGCCACTGTTCTAGAGTCAGCAGTCTAAAAACTATATCAACACCACGATTAGTTTTAAAAGTATAGCTAACCAATGTAACCACATTTATTAATTCAAAATCACCTACGTGCATTATAGCTGCATATTTATACTCTATAATGCTTTGACGCGCTACCACAGCGTAACTTTAAGGGAACATCTGCCAATTCCTGAAGGTTGTTTAAACGTATAATTTAATTAAAATTACTTTTAACATTCAAAAGATACATGTTCAAAATCCAAAGCTTGATTGTATTGGTAGTAGACTGACTTACTACAGCTGACTTTTTTGTTCAATACCTCCCTTCATACAGCCTACAGTAAACAAATAGATTTTTAGGAAATTTCTGTAAAAGTTATTTTTTCTTATGTCAGGTTTCAAAGGTTGTAGTTCCTATTAACCAGACTGACTTAAAACAGGTGAAATTGTGCCAATAGCTCCCTGTATGCACAGTACACAAATTTGTTTTTTTTTTATAGAAACATTAGGCCTACTGTAGGCCTATGTCCCAAAGTTTGTGTTAAGTTCCTAGTGACCTGACTGACTTATTACTGGTGAAATTGTGCCAATGCCTTCCTATAATTATGCAATTCACCCAATGTTTTATATTTTTATACATCAAATTATATTATAATAAATTATACGTTTTAACCACTTGGTAGAATTGCCAGACGTTCCCTTAGGGATCATGCGCTGTGTAGCGCGTCAAAGCATTCTCGAGTATAAATACGCTTATAATGTAGGTGATTTTGAAGTATATTTTATGTCGATTTACAATGGTTACATACTGTTAAAACTAAGTATGGTATTGATATATTAAGACTGCTAACTCTATAACAATGGCAAGGAAAACTAGCTTTATCGCGCTCCGAGAGCCCGGTCTGGAGCATTTCCGTTGTGTTTCGGCTTTATTTCGTTGTGTTGTACATTTTCCGTTGTGTTGTGGCTTATTTCCGTTGTGTTGTAAATTTTCCGTTGTGTTGTGGCTTATTTCCGTTGTGTTGTAAATTTTCCGTTGTGTTGTGGCTTATTTCCGTTGTGTTGTACATTTTCCGTTGTGTTGTGGCTTAATTTCGTTGTGTTGTGGCTTAATTTCGTTGTGTTGTGGCTTAATTTCGTTGTGTTGTGGCTTAATTTCGTTGTGTTGTGGCTTAATTTCGTTGTGTTGTGGCTTAATTTCGTTGTGTTGTGGCTTAATTTCGTTGTGTTGTGGCTTAATTTCGTTGTGTTGTGGCTTAATTTCGCTGTGTTGTGAACTTATGTTTGCTTTTTAAATACCGTTGTGTTGTGCACTACTGGGCCACCGTATGTATTACTAATCCACGACATCGAGGTTTTATGGGAGGCTTCACTAATAAACCTTGTGTTCGTTACATTTGCATTTCTGACCAACTAAAGCAATTGTACACACAATAATTCATAACATTCTGAATAATCAAGGATAACATGTGACTGAAATCTGTAAAGATGAAGAGCTTGTCATATTCTGAAAGACATTTTATGATTTAAACTGTCACACACTCTGTTGTTTTGATGTCCCTGAATCACGCGAGTAATTATGTTTAATAATCGTCAGATTTCTGTGAAAGTTTTCATTTGTCCGTTTCTGATTATTTTATAGTATCATAAGCTGCACTAAATTGTTCTTGCAAGACAATCAATTTTCTATAACAAAATCATTTTGTCTCGTCATTTGTCTATTTTTACTTCCTTTGTTCAGCTAATCAACATTTTTACGATTTTTTTTACTTCATTTGTTCAGTTAATAAACAATTTTATGATGTTTTTTTACTAAGTATGAAGCTATTGTTTAATATATAAACGGTTTAAAGATTTTAAATGTTTTCTGAAGTCTCTTCTGCTCACTAAAGCTGGATTTATCTGATCAAAAATACAGTAAAAACAGTGAAATATTATTATAATGTAAATCAGCTGTTTTCTATGTGAATATATAGTAAAGTGTAATTTATTCCTGTGATCAAAGCTGAATTTATCATCATTACTCCAGTCTTCAGTGTCACATGATCCTTCAGAAATCACTATAATATGATGATCTGATGCTCAAATGATTTTTATTATCAATGTTGAAAACAGCTTCATATGATTATGGAAACTGTGAAATAGAAAGTTTAAAAGAAATCGAATCTTTTGTAACATTATAAATGGCACTTTTGATCCACTAAATGGTGTCTGATGAATAAAAGTATTAATTTCTCCGACTGACTCCATATGACGATATCTGAAAACATACAGCATGATGTTTAAAAAATAATTTATTGTTCTTTATGTACAGGAAATATAGAAAACTGAGTAGAAAAGTTATTGTACAGCAAACTCTCTCTGTACACTTCATTGAGAAGAAACGTCCAGATGAAAGCCTCCAGCTCAACATCAGTCCAGTGACGTCAGCGGGACAGAGGGATTGTGGGTAATCTGTACCATGAACACGCCAGTGAATCTCACACACATCCAGAAGCTCTTTGGTTAGTGAATATCATGATCATCACTGCGTCAGCAGGAGCGGCCGCTGGTTTGACTGGGATTCGGGCACTCGTCAGCTGGTTTGAACCGGTTTAAACCGTCTCAGACTAGTTTAAGCTGCTCACGCGAGCCGTTCAGGGGGAAATAAAACATTAAAATAAAGATGCGTCTCATTAAAGCTGCAAAATACTCAGACGACGACTGTCAGTGATGCATAAGAACTAGAAGAATAATAATACAAAGGCATTCCATAAGTGTGTATGATTTGGTCCGTTCTGAAGGCCTGATGTTCGTGAAGACAAACACTCGTTTAATACTGACGCCGTTCAGATGTTAGAACACACACACACTCCCCGAAAACGGCCGTCTCTTTGTCCAGATGCTCAAATAAATAAACATAAAACTGCAACAATTCAGAAGAAAGAAACAATGCTGTCAGTCGGGATATAGTGATGACAAACTGCAGATTAATGACGTTATTATCCTGCGGAAGAGGAGGAGGAGGAGCGCAGAAGAAGAGTATAGTGTCGGACGCGTTACACCTCAAACACACAACTAAACCTGCGTCTGAAGACACACACAAGGAGATCTGAGAGGGCAGCGAGGGTCATACGGGTCAGTCTAACTCAGATATATATTTGCATCGAATAAAACAAGGGCTGATATGTCATGATGAACTTTAAAACATGAAGACAAAAAAAAAACGAACCAAAGAAACTGAGTAGGTGTATGTGTGTGTATGTCTATGTGTACGAGTGTGTGTGTGTGTGTGTGTGTTGTGTGTATGTCTATGTGTACGCGTGTGTGTGTGTGTGTATGGACTGAGTAGGTGATGATGTGTGTGTGGTGTCTATGTGTACGAGTGTGTTTGTGTATGAGTGGTGTGTGTGTTGTGTGTGTGTGTGTTATGAATGTGTGTAAGACTGAGTAGGTGTATGTATGTGTGTGTGTGTCTATGTGTACGAGTGTGTGTGTGTGTGTGTGGTGGTTTTGTGTGTGTGTATGTATGTGTGTGTGTGTTATGAGACTGAGTAGTAGATGTGTGTGTGTGTGTGTGTGTATATGAATGTGTGTATGAATGAATCATGATTTATAAAACACACACACACACACACACATCATACACCTAGTATGTATGTGTGTGTGTGTGTTTTATGAAATCATGATTTGGTGTTAAGCTGATGTTGTAAAATTCACTGCAAAAAATGTATTTCTAATTTTGTCTTATTTTTCCAGCACAAATATCTAAACATTCTTAAATCAAGACACATTTACTGGAGAAGCAGCAAAAAGACTGAAGATATTAAGTCTTGTTTTACAATAAAAAAACTTGAATGATCTAAAATGTATACTTAATTCAAGAAAATATATCTAATATAGTGATGAAACTGCACATTTAATAATGACAGAAAATCAGTTTTTTTTTCCATCTTGGCTCAATAATGTTAAAATTATTTTATTTATTTACAAATAAATAATGTAGTTTGATGACGCCTGTTTTATACCTGGCCTTAATTTTTAAATCTGAAAACAAGACTTAATATCTTATCAAAGAGTTTATGCGTAAAACAAGAATAAATATCTGATCTTTCTGACTCCATTTGCAGAAATGTATTCTTGTTTTAAGCACAAACTAGACTTAATATGTTCAGTCATTTGCTTCTTCTCCAGTAAATGTGTCTTGATTTAAGAATGTGTAGATATCTGTGCTGGAAAATACAAAAAAAAAAAAGACAATAATAACAAATACATGTTTTTTTGCAGTGTTTAAGTGAAGAGAGAAAAAAACATGACGCATTTGACCACAGAATGAAGAAAACACTGCAAAACACACACGACACTGCAGTCTGGATGGAGCCGGAATCAAATAAAAAGAGACACACACACACACACTAAAGTTGTCAAAAGTACAGACTTCGGTACCAAGTCGGAACTGAAATGTAAAAATTGTGACTGATTCTGCTCATCAGCACTCAAAGAAACACCTCTGATTGGCCGCCACCTCTTGTTCACGAGCGCATCAAACATGTCTGTGATTGGCTACATTGATACAGTACAGCACTTCAAAACATGTTGTAAATATACATCAATGGGGCTCTTCAGCGAGCGCTGTCGTCTCAGCAGAGCTTGTGCTTTCAAACGCTCCCGTGCGCTGATCAATGTAGCCAATCACAGACATATCTGACGAGCGCGTGAACACAACGGCCAATCAGAGGTGTTTATGATCCACTCAACAGCGCTCAGTCACAATTTTAAAATTTCAGTACCGACTTGGTACTGAGTCGGTATTTTTGACAACACACACATAACACACACACACAAACGTGTAACAGGTCATGAGAGTGTGCAGTTGTACGAGCCCTCGTCCAGCATCTCTCTCACACACACACACTCATGAGAGTGTGCAGTCGTACGCCCCCTCCTCCAGGGCCTCCTGCTGCTCAGGCTCCTCTGGCGTGTCCTCCAGGGGTCGAACGCTGGCTCCACAGGGGCCGTCCAGGGGCAGCGGGTGGGCAGAGGTCACGGCCCCGCGGGGTCGCAGCGGGTGGGCAGAGGTCACGACCCCGCGGGTGTCCTCGGCTCTGGGCTCGGGCTCCGAGGCCCCGCTCGGCTGGAACGGCTCGGGCTGAACCGGCTCCTCGGGAACCTCTGAGAGCTTCAGCAGCTGCGGGCCAATCAGGTGCAGGAACGGCTTGTAGCCCAAGCTGACAGGAAATGACATCAGAGAGGAAGTCAGTGAGTATAACATGAAATAAACACGTCCATTGCAACATTAATTAAGGAGTGAAACCTCTTACACATTATACATATGGGTTACGGTAACACTTCACAATAAGGTTCGTTAGTTAACATTAGTTACCTATTTTATTTAAAGGTGCAGTGTGTAAGAATGACAGCTAGTGGTCGAAAACGGCACTGCAGGCCAAATAAAAAAAAATATAAAATTTTTTTAAAAAAAGACATGCTGCCGTTGAGGTCAGTGTGATTTTTTCTCTTGCTTTTATTCAGCAAGGATGCATTAAATTGATCAAAATTGACTACCGAAATTTTGACTATTAATTGTGACGGTTATTACGACCCTTTTTTGACTCAATTTTAACTCTTGATTTTAATAAATGCTGTTCTTTTGAACTTTGATACATTTTACTTTTCAGGATTCTTTGATGAATAATGTGTCACAAAAATATGAAACATTGATAATAATCAGATGTTTCTTGAGCATCAAGCCATCATAATAGAATGATTTCTGAAGGAGTAATGATGCTGAAAATTCATATATTCACATGAAAACTATAGAAGCTTGTTTACGCCAAAAAATAAAAAGATAATTGTGACTTTCTCACAATCGCAAGTTTACATCTCGAAATTCTGATTTAATTACGAGTTCTGACGTCTTTTCTCTGAATTGTAAGATTATAAATTTGCAAATCGCAAGTTATAAAGCCCAATTCAAAGAAAACACAATTTCTTCAGAATTGCGCAATTGTGTTATTAAGTCAGAATTGATATATAAAGTCACAATTCTGAAGAAATGATTTGTTTTCTTTGAATTGGGCTTTATAACTTGCGATTTGCAAATTTATATCTTACAATTTTGAGAAAAGCCGTCAGAACTCGTAATTAAGTCAGAATTGTGAGATACAAACTCACAACTTTGATAAAAAAAAAATCTGAACTGTGAGATAAAAAGTCGCAATTACCTTTTTTTTTTTTTATTCTGTGACGGAAACAAGCTTCCGTATAAAACACATTTTAAATTGTAATAATTTTTCGATGTATTTTTGGTCAAATAAATGAGAAGAGACTTCTTTCAATAACTTTTCAACGGTAGTGTAGATCTACTTTTCCGTCATCATTCGACTCTCTCACTCAGTGTGTATGAGCTGTATAATACTGACCAATCAGACGAGACCCAGAGGTCGACGGCCATCAGCCCGGCTCTGATGCTCTGGACCGTCTCTGCCGGCACCTCCGGACTGTCCAAGAAGCCCACGACCTGCTTGATCACGCTGGCGTCCCGTAAGATCAGCCCGATGATCACACACCACTCCAGACAGCCCGCCTCCATGAACACGTGCAGGAGATATCTGACACACACACACACACACACACACACACACACACTATAACCAGGGTTCGTACATACACTAGCCCAGTTTCCATCCACTTGTCAATGGAATTATCTGAAGTTTGGTAAAAAAACTCATGTGAATAAAGCTGGTGAAAGTGTGTTTTCCATCCAACGGCTTTAAAGCGAATAAAAACCTGTGCGTAATGATGTATAAACACTGATCAAATTGGTATATCGAATTGATTTGAGACATTTTAAGGTGTTTCCAGTCATTTTTGCACAACATTCAAGCAAACATTCACGAACAAAGTTTTGCTAGACAAAATGGATCGCGCCATAATAACGTTTCCATCAGCGTTTATCGCATAAGCCGTATATCCATCAAGATAATATCGATATTCATGAAATTCAATCGAATTTTACTGTTTCCATAAGACATTTTTCACTCAATATCACTTAATGCGGATAAAAACGTGTGGATGGAAACACAGCTAGTGTTGAGGAAAATCAAGGACTTTTCAAGCAATACTTTTTCAGTTTTCAAGGACTTCAATCAGAGATCTCACTTATCAAACAATATCTATATTATCTTTCAAATTCTATAAAAGGTAGATAGATAAACAAAAATAAACCAATAAAAAATTGTGCAAATAAAGTGCCGCAGATGCAATGACTGTGGTAACTTTAACTGTTGAAAGGATACTATGACAAAGATATCAGTTTGATCAAAAATCATTTTTCTCCCATGAATATATGATTGACCTGAAGAATGAAAGCTGCATCATATACTTGGATATTTATGAGCAATACCACACTCACAGCCATGCAAAATGCCTCTATCTATATCAGACGGACTGCAGCATTCATTTTGTGTGAAAAGATTGTTTTATCAGTACATTTAAACACTAATTTCACATTAATTGTCTTTCAATAAATCAAGCACTTTTCAAGGAGCTTTTCATAAATATCTCTGTTTTCAAGGGTTTTCCAGGACTTAAATTTCAAAGAGTCAAATTCAATCATGTCAAACACAGTCAGTGATTTGATTGGTTATCGGTTGATGAAGACTCACCGGAGCTGCACTTGACTCTTGTGTGGCCCTTTATTGGCCAGCTCCATAGAGATGTGCTCCAGCTCTGATTGGCTGAGACTGAGGGTGGAGAAATTCTCATCGACCATCGTCCAATCACCATCCACCACTGAACTGGTCTCAGTGAGGTCCGTGGCTGAACCGATGCTGTACTCCTCTCCTGAACAGATTCATTAAAATAAACATAAGAGAGAGTGTGAGTGAGTGAGTGAGTGTGTGTGTGAGAGAGAGAGAGAGAGAGAGAGAGAGAGAGAGAGAGGATGAGTGAGTGAGTGAGTGTGTGAGTGAGAGTGGAGAGAGAGAGAGAGAGAGAGAGAGAGAGAGAGAGAGAGAGAGGAGAGAGAGAGAGTGAGTAAGTGAGTGAGAGAGACAGAGAGAGAGATATTTTATTCTCGTACCTTTGTTTATAAGAGGAGAGAGAAAAGCCTCCTGGGTCTGTGGTCCATGAGAGGAGGCGGAGTCTAGTTCCTTAGGCACCACCCCCAAGCCATCAAGCCAGCTGTGATTGGCTGGGGTGACCTGAGGGGGCGTGGTGTCCATGTCAGTGTTCAGCAAACTGTCCGCAGACTGAGACTTCAGCAAACGAGAACTCAACACTACGGCGAGAGAGATTCATGTGATTTGAGTCATAAAGTTAATTTATATAGTCAGTAGGGGTGTAACGAGATCTCGTGCCACGAGATCTCGCGAGACTAAAACATGACGAGATTTCCCGTCGAGTGAAAAGCTGTCTCGCGATTTCTATTACCATAGAATATTCCACCGCTACACTCACATTCGCCTAAACTATCGTTTTGCTGTTTTTTATAAAAATAATTAAAAACCATTATAAACTAATGTAAAAGTCTGCTCTGCTCATCCAGCACGAGTTGCCGTTGCAGTCAGTGCAGCACGAATCACAGTTCACTGATCGCGTGAGGATGGCGGAGGATTCGTTGCGCAACATAGACTAAACGTCTGATCTTATGTTGTAGAATGCACGCTCAGCACCGCTGCTATACACAGAGTACGCATGATCAAGATAGTGAAAGTAAAACACAAGCTCGCTGATGTGCATTGCGCACAAATTAGGCCGCGAACATACAATCGTCCGTCTCACAATACCCATCTCTGGACTGTTTATTTGCGGCTATATCGTCTCAGTTTGCACTTCGAATATTGAGAGAGTACTGTAATGTCTTAAAGACAACAGACAAGGGAGGCTCTGTTTCTGAACTTATAATTGGAACGCAAGATCAACTGTGGAGACAAACACACCAGGCTCGTTTCTCTACCGGCCTTTCCCGAACTCACTGCATTAACCCTATAACTGCCGGTGCAAAATAAAACAGCAATTTCAAAACAATTATAAAGAGTCTGTGCGCTAACTTTGATTATGGTTGCACTTGCACGTATTGTTTGCACTTAATAAGACTTCTAGAGTTCAGTTAGGAGGTCACACACAGCCTCAATCAGAAGTTCTGAAAGCTCTTAAATGTACAGTAAGGTCTGAAGAGACTAATGTGAAATCATACAGGAGAAAAGCCAGTCAATAAAAACCTTTTATTATTAAAAGGTTATATTGTTGTATATTGTTTTCTTTCAATGCATTTGATAATTCATACTCCTAATGCATGTCATTTCAGGTCTACTTAACCCTCTGAGGTCGGCCGTCACGGGGGCGTGATGAGCTCACTTTTTTCCTTATCAGTGCAAAAGAGACTCAAATTACTCTGTTGATTTTTATCTTACATTTAAGTGTTGTACATCATTAGATCCTGTTTAGTTTCTATTTTTTTAGGGTACTCACAATAAAAACAAAGTGTTGTGCTTTTCGTCAAATAAAGAATAATAAACATGATGCGCGTTTTACCTTCTCTCCGTCAGTGAAGTCCATTCTGAAACGCGTCCGAAAAAATAACTGTAACTCTGTTAATACTTGTCACAGAGATACGAGAGATGTCTCTTTATGAAGCTGAGATTCTCTTCTTTTAAATGAAGTAAGCTACTAAAAAAAATTATATTTCCAGTTTATGTAATCCGTTTGAAACCAAGGAGAGTTACAGTTGTTTCGTTCTCCCCTCATTATCATTAATCAGCTCAGATCGCCACGCCCCCAGCGCTTTTCACATGGTAAAATAGGTGATCTATGCATCGCACACGCGGCACGCCCCGCGATCAAGACACAAAAACATGAAGCTTCTTCTTCAGATCATTCACTGTTAGTTCATCGCGTTTGGAGGATGGCAGCAGCACGCTACTCCGACAGAGAGGCCCTTCAGATGATTCTGGACAGTGATGACGAATTCACATTTTCTTCAGAGGAAGATTGCAATTCGGACGACGAAAAGGCTGCATTTTCAAGAACGAATTGATCCAACCGAGGATAGAAGTTCGGAGTAAGTTTTTTAGTGTTATAATTCGTTTTCTTATCATATAGAGCTCAAATGAATTTTATATTTTGCCTAGTTTTGGCTAGCTTTTGACATAGGAAATACCTCACAATATCCCTAACATTGTATGCTCGTGTAAACTTTTTAAATGTGATATTCTCTGAACATATTTGTATATAGCATACATATTTTTCACTCAGTTTTGATTAGTTTATGACACTGATTATCATGCTAAATAGCCTAGGCTACTGCCTTATGTGTAGTGCATTTTGTTCGAGAATAACTTCTAGGTTATGTGATTGAGATAAATATATTTCAGACTCCGGTAAAATACGTGATACTGTCTAAATACAATATATTTTATATATAAATGTTCAGTTTTGGTTAGCCCATGACTTATCATGCTAAAATAGCCTACTGCCTTAGCCTATGTGTAATGCATTTTTTGGGGAATAACTGCTAGGTTATATGTGATATTTCAGACTCTGGTAAAAACGTGATAGATTCTGTCTAAATACAATATGTTATATATAAATGTTCAGTTTTGTTTAGCCTATGACACTTTATCATGCGTAAATACTTGTTTGTGAATACAGGTGTAATGTTTGAAATGTAAGTTAGTGATGTGTCGTTCGTTCGCGAACAATCCGTTCATTGTGTAGCCTATCCCTAAATGCGTGCTGTCTATATGGGCCATAGATACTCGCAAATGTTCAGTTTTAGTTAGCCTATGACACTAATTATCATGCTTACTGCCTTATGCACTGTGAATACAGGTGTAAATGTTTGAAATGTAGCGATGTGTCGATCGCGAACGATCCGTTCATTGAGTGTACATAATAAATGCGTGCGTTCTATATGGGCCATCAACAGATACTCTGTTGTATACATAATGTATGCTAACAGTTATTTTGTTTTGTTTTTAGGAATGTGGCATCATGCTCTCCTTCTCCAGCACCTCGCAGAGGGACACGCAGGTCTCGTTCAGTTCTCAGTGCGATCGAGAATAATACTGAGTAAGTGCATAGACGTAATATCGTTTACATCGTCATAATGTAAAAGTTCCTATTATTGTGTGAAATTAATCCATGGTAATTAGTGATTGATAAGCGTAATAATAATACAGTTTCTTTGATTGTGTTATCAGCATGCATTCTATATGGGCCATCAACAGATGTTGTTGTTGTTGTTGATACTTTATTGATCCTTTGCAGGAAATTATATTGTCACGGCAGCTTTAACACTCAATAACAAAACATAATACAAAAAAAACAATAATACCTATATAGAATATTCAGTAACAGATGCATATTCAGTACAAGATATCAATAACTCTGTTGTATACATAATGTATGCTAACAGTTATTTTGTTTTGTTTTTTAGGAAATTGGCTGCATCACGTTCTCCTTCTCCAGCACCTCGCAGAGGGACACGCAGGTGTCGTTCAGTTCTCAGTGCGATCGAGAATAATACTGAGTAAGTGCATAGACGTAATATTTTACAGATGAAATGTAGCCTAATTGTGTTTACATCGTCATAATGTAAAAGTTCCCATTCTTGTGTGAAATTACAAATATGTCTTTTTTAAATCCATGGTAATTAGTGATTGATAATGATAATAATACAGTTTCTTTGATTGTCTTATCAGCATGCTCACACTTTTTCTTTCTTCTTTTTTTATAACAGATGTGACAATGTCCAAGCACCAGTTCCGAAGAGAGCCAAGGCAAACAAGCAGACGAGAAACATGCAGTCCACGCTGTCATGGAAAACAGAGACCGATGTTGACATGGTTCCACAGACACTGCGATTTCTTCCTGCACGGGAAACTGGACCGCAACTGAGCTCTGTAGACTCGCATTCGCCCATGAGTCTATTCAAACAGTTTTTTAAACCTGCGGTAGTTTTTTTTTAGTATTCTTTGAATAATTTTTTTTTTTTTTATAAAAAAAACAAGTTTGGTATTTTTATGTTTGTTTTTTTGAAAGGATGTGTTAAGTGATAGTAATGACTTTAAGTCTTTACATTCTTAGGAAAGAACGTAAATTCTATTTTGAATAAATGCTGTTCTTTTTAACTTTTTGTTCACCAGTGAATCATTCTTTGTTCAGGCTGCCTCAAAGCACCTTGATGGCCCATTAGCCATTGGGGGAGTGTCTTTAGTCTTCCCAGGTGTAAATCACATTAATATTCATGGGCATTAACACTCCCACGCATACAGCACTGCTGACCCAAAAACTGATGTAAGAAATTCAAATCGTTATATTGATGTTTCTGAAAGAGTGGTCAGAATGATTTTCACTTCATTTTGAAGTAAAAATTCTAGCCTACAAGAATAGTAACTCAAAAGTATTGTGGACAACTATTCATTATGTGTTAAATGGCCTTATTGCAGTGACATTTTTTTTTCCAAAACGTACTAACCACGCATATTATTTTTTTTCTATTAAATGGAAACAAGTACATCAATTTTGCTCACATATTATTGTAGCAGAGTTTGTGCTGAATACAGCAAATTTATATGTTGGCAAATGGTATGTTTTAAGTAGCTGAAATAAGCACAAATGTCAGGGCATACCAAAACACCGAAAGAGCCCCAAAACAGCTCAGACCTCAGAGGGTTAATAAGATTATTAGTTAAACATTGCAAAATACACCTGCATACTTTTCCAGTCATGAATTGTGTCATTGAGTATTTCTGTAAAATTGTGCAAAAATCTCGTCTCGTCTCGTGAACCCAATCTCGTGTCTGTCTCGTCTCGTGAGATAAGCGTCTCGTTACACCCCTAATAGTCAGGATTAGTTCACTTCAGAATTCAAATTTCCTGATAATTTATCATCCAAGATGTTCATGTCTGTCTTTCTTCAGTCGAAAAGAAATGGCGAGTTATAAATGTGCGCTGGATTGTGTAGATCAGACTCTTATTCCTCGGCTGGATCGTGTCGAGACTTTGAAGCTGCACTGAAACTCACATTTAACCCTTCGACCCAAGTCACTATATGGAGAAAATCCTGGAGTGTTTTCATCAAAAACCTTACATTTCTTTTCAAATGAAGAAAATGTGGGATGTTGGAAAATAACAATGTCTTATGTTAACCAAATGCTTTTTAATCTTTGCTATTGCTTGTGCAAATGAACGAGCGTGCCGTCATTTGTTGCGTAGTGACGGCATGTTCAAGTAAGCCAGATATACGCAGATTCTACAATATGCTGTATTTAATATATCATGATGATCAGTGTTTGCGCTAAATCTGCGCAGATTTTTCTTACACGAACTTCCACGGTAAAGTGAGTAAACATAAGTAACACGCCAAATTGGTTTGTGAGATGTTTACCCACATTTGGCAGGTTGGCGGTGTGTTCATTTTAAACCCCTGATTGTTATGACATAACTGGAGGAAAAATCAATCACACACCTGGGCGGCAGCGTCCGTTCTTCAGCGGCGAGCTAACAGAGCATGCTGGGATGACGGGAAACGGCCACAGGAAGTCCTTGTGCAAGCATTTGAGCGCGGTGACGAAATCATCGACGCGAGCCACTCGCGTGCGCTCCCGACACAGCCAGCCAATCAGCTCGAAGCCCAGCTGAGCGGAGAAACAGCCCAAGTCCCGCAGCCGGACCTGCTCCAGCAGCAGCCGCGCGTGTCTCCACAGCATCAGGTCAATGTAGAGGTTCTCCGCGGAGTCACTGTCCTTACACCAGCGCTCGCCCCTGAGGACACACACACACACACACACACACACATCATATAAGCTGAAACGTGTGGAATTAAAGAATCTTTATTATCTGAATGAATCAGACCTCTCAACTAGGGCTGGGGATCCATTCAGATGTTACAATTCGTATCGATGTCGATTCGCAAGCTCTCAATTCGATTCCGATTCTTGATACGATTTTGATTCATAATGCGATTTTCGATTTCGATTCAACTCAGTGAATATAGATTTAATACAAATCCTATATATATATATATATTTTTTTAAAAGAACCATGAAATTAAGAGCCACAAGCCTGTAAATTAAACTCTTTTTATTTTAGGTACACTAAAATATTTACATTAAAACCCAACTCTATATTTCAAATGCATTCAGTGAATAGACAGGATTTTGATGCAAGATGAAGACTGTATATACTGAAAAGTCAGAATAGTGGCATGCCTTGATCAAACAGGATCCGGTTACTTTATGTTTAAGATAAAACACACATAACATCTCACAGCATTAGCTGTCACATGCAAGCCTATGTACAATGGAGGAAAACTCATACTGGCTTTTGGGTGATAGATAAATAAATATGGGAAAAAAACGATTTGTGGCCTTTCAGAATTGATTTTGAATCGACCACATTTAAAAAACAACAAAAAAACCGATGAATCGAAAAATCGATTTTGCCCAGCCCTACTCCTAACCATGTGTCACTGTCTGGTAAAGCTGTGAGGCGATGACTCTTAACTATCTCAGGACTCGACATTAAGCCTTTTCATGTGCTTATCGGTAGTAAATCGGTCATTGTCTGAGTAAAAAATTATCTTGTCTAATAATTTTCTTTTTTTTGTGTGTGTTGTAAATAAAATGTATTCTGAAGCAATATCCTCATCAGTGTTCAGTCAGCTTTAACGTGTTTAAATCTGCATATTTAGGCATTTTCCCCACTAATCGTTTTAAATAAAGTGTATGCATCTTTCATTTTTAATTCTTAAATTTGATCAATAAATTAAATTAGAATAATAATACACTATAAGGTTATTACCAATAAAATTAAATAATTTGCCCAGAAAATTAAAATTAAAAAATTAAATTGCAACTGCATTAAATAATGTTATGAGATTGTTTCAAATATTTTTTTTTAAATATACAAATAAGGAATGTTGGAAAGAATGATACTTTTAAACCCGAAACTAAACCACCTGTAGGTGGCGGCAGGTGACCGTCTTAATGAGTGAGTCATGAGTCATTTATTCAAGCGATTCGTTCAAACGGCTGATTCGTTCAGGAATGAGATTGTTTATGAATGGGTCATTAAATCTTCGACTCAGAATCTTTCAGTAATGAAAACAAGGTTGAGTGTTGCTGTGAGATGCGTAATGATTCTGCTGTGATCTTTGTTTGGAACTATTTTCGCTGCTGAAATAGAACAAAAACAGTCAATATTGCGTCTAAAATGTAAGTGACTTAATATTAATTACTTGTTTATTGAACTGTTATATGAAACCATTGTCACATTTTCAATCGTGAAGGGATTCAGCACTCTTGGTAGTGTGATGTCTAATTGTATCATATGTTATAAATATAAAAACTCCACATTTTGCATGTTTAGCACAGT
This sequence comes from Chrosomus eos, assembly GCA_036326025.1. Classification (NCBI taxonomy): domain Eukaryota; kingdom Metazoa; phylum Chordata; class Actinopteri; order Cypriniformes; family Leuciscidae; genus Chrosomus; species Chrosomus eos. Next base: position 2,512,027 of record CM070834.1, read on the forward strand.
ATGTTAACAGAGTTTCTTTGTGTGTGTGTTTTGCGCTCATTTGTTTCCATTTTCCTCATGAGGGTGTGAGAGCCTCAACAGCACAACTTCGTTGCTGTCAGAAGTACATTACATATTACATTATTATTCACAATCACATCAATCGCCACTTACACTAAACGAATGCAGAATCACTCTCGCATTTTAGTGATTCCAAAGTTATTTGTTGTTATTGATGTTTTTAATCCGGGCAAAGTAAAATTCCCTTTCACTTTCAAAAAACACTTGCAGGTGTGTAGTGTGTGTGTGTTACCCTTTGCAGGACGGGCCGGAGGGCATGCTGAGGGTTTTCTGCAGGTTAAACTTCCCTCCTGCGATGCCGTCGGCAGACTGAGACATACTGATGCTGCGGTTACGGAAAAACTCAAAGCCTCCTGTAGAGCTCTGCTCCTGCGCACACACACACACACACACACATCTCCAATCACCACATGAGCTTCAACACGAGCATCTCAACACCATGCACACTCACACACATCTCCAAATCAGCACACGAGCATCTGACGTCTGCTCACCTGTGTTGGGGGTGTGCTGGGCGGAGTCTCACTCTCTCCTGAACCAATGGCCTTCAGGAAGCGGATCATGTGACGACACAGATCCCATTTGCCCTGCTCGAGGGCCGTGTTGAAGAGCAGAGTGGCGTGTTGACGGCTCACCGCTGGAACCTCCATATTCTGCATACAAATATCATAAAATAATGTGATAAAATAGGATTATTCAATTAGACGTCCTCTCTATTATGAAAAAGCTGTTTCGGACTGTTCTCATTAGTTCATACAATCAGTGTAAATGACAAAATATTTTATACATGATTATCAACACAAACACAACAGAAACAATCATATATTTATACATGTGAAATAAATTATCTTTATTCAAGCTTTCTATTTCAGATAAATCCTGTTCTTTTGAACTTTCTATTCATCAATAAATGTTATGTATGTAAATAACTATTTTCAAAATTGATAATAATGAGAAATGTTTCTTGTGCATCAAATCATCATATGAGAATGATTTCTGAAGTGACTCTGTAATGATGCTGAGTAATGATGCTGAAAATTCAGCTTTGATCACAGGAAAAAATTACACTTTACTATATACTATTATTTTAAATTGTAATAATATTTCACAATATTATTATTATTTTTATCAAATTGGTGAGCAAAAGAGACTCTTAAAAACATTAAAAATCTTACCGATCCAAAACTTTTGAATTTAAAGGGGTTAGACTACAGAAGATGCATCTACAGATAATGGTGACTTATTTGTATTTTTTCAGTATTTTCACTATATATCAAGTGTTTTGTTCTTAAATTGTGTTTTCTTCTTGTTTAGGCCTCACCTGCAGGATGATCAGGTACGACGCGGCCGTGTCCAGATCCTGCGCCATCAAACACTCCTCGAACAGGTCTTTGGGGTTCCCGACGGCGGCGAACAGGTAGTTCCACAGCGCGTACTCCGTCTTGCGCGCGCAGTGAACGATAGTCTGCAGGAACAGCGGGAACTCTGTGACGAACTTGGCCACGGTGGGCAGCAGCGGGTCGGGGATGGGCTCTCGAGACGTGGCCTCCTCCTCCAGCACCACGTGCACCATGAGCTCCAGCACGTGCGGGAAGTACGGCAGCGCCGCGCACGACTGGCTAGCATTAGCGCCTGCTCGCCCAGGTTACGCATTAGCAGCTGGCGTAAGATATGATGGAGATAGATCTGAGATGTTCGTTCCACCGTGCAAAATGGGAAGAGCGTCTCCAGTGGCTCGGAGGACGAGCTCAGGCCGTCGAATAGCATGGTTTCGTTGGAGGCGCCGAGGATTAGCGCGTCCTCGAAGAGCACGGTTAGAGGGTAGATGTTGATGTGGAAGGGTAGCATGATTCGACGCGACAGGAACGAGTGGGGTTTGCGGTGGTCTCTGGGAAATAGCGGGAGCCACACCTTCATCCCCGCCTCGCCGCACGAGAGCCACAGCGCCTCCATCAGGTGGCGTTTCTTGCGGTTGCTTCGGCAGGTGGTCCACACGTTCTCCACACACTGAGCCAGAACCACCGGCGCACAGAACGGCTGACGGAGGGAGACACACGTTAGTTCAGAGACAGATCATTTTTTTGTCTGACAAATTGACATTCAGGGAGAGCAACAGCGCCGCCCACTTTTTAGGCTATTTCTAAGTCTTTGTTAAAGCCAAAAAAAAAAAACAGCTATGAGGAGAATCATTAACTTTGATTTGAAGCATAAAAGCATTTGAAAAATTGGAGAAAAGACTGAAAAGACTACAATCCCATGAAGCATTGCCCATGACAATCAAAAGAGAAACATTCATGGAGAGCAACAGCACCGCCCACTTTTTCTGCGATTTTTAAGTCTTTGTTAAAGCCACAAAACAAATGGTAACACTTTACAATAAGGTTCCTTAGTTAAGATTAATTAATATTTTAACTATCAATGAGCAATACATTTGGGTTACACTTTATTTTAAGGTCTCTTTGTTACAGTGTAATTATACATTAAAGTACTGAGTAATATTAATTAACAACATGCACTTACTATAGGATAAGGGTTTGGTTGAGGGTTAGTTGCATGTAATTATGCATATTTTACTGTTATTTCTATGGTGAGTACATGTTACATATGTAACAAGGACACTGTAAAATAAAGTGTTACCTACATTTGTTCCAGTATTTGTTCATCTTTATTAACATTAGTTAATACAAATCCAGCCGTTCATGCAAGTTCACAGTGCATTAACTAATGTTATTACACGGCTCTGTGGAATACTGGATTCTGATTGGCTAATAGCGGCAGGACCTATTGGATCAGGATGAGGGGCGGGGCATCAGACTCACCAGCATAGTCTGATTGGCTGACGTGTCCTTCTCTCGTACCTGTGGCCCGGATCGGTCTCTCTGCAGCATGATCAGCTGACCAGCCAAATTCAACAGGATACTCTCAGCCGAACAGGCCTGACACACACACACGGGCCATGAGTACACAATGTGGTGGTGTGTGTGAGTGTGTGTGAAGGTGTGTGAGGCGTGTGAGAGCGCGTGTGGAGAGCGCGTGGTGAGATGCGGGGTCGTGAGTGATGAGGGGCGAGAGTGCATGAGTGCGCGAGAAGTGTGCGAGTGAGTGATGCGAGTGTGCGAGAGTGCATGAGTGCGCGAAAGTGTGCGAGAGAGTGTGCGAAAGAGTGTGTGCGAGAGTGCGAGAGAGTGCGCGGAGAGTGTGCGAGAGAGTGCGCGAGAGAGTGCGAGTGCGCGAGAGAGTGCGCGAGAGAGTGCGCGAGAGAGTGCGCATGAGAGTGCGCGAGAGAGCGCAAGTGTGCGTGAGTGCATGAGTGTTGCGAGAGAGTGTGCGAAAGAGTGTGCGCGAGAGTGTGCGAGAGAGTGCGCGAGAGAATGCGAGAGAGTGTGCGAGTGTGCGCGAGTGCATGAGAGTGCGCGAAAGTGTGCGAGAGAGTGTGCGAGAGAGTGCATGAGTGTGCATAAGAGTGCATGAGAGTGCATGAGAGTGCGCGAGAGAGTGCGAGGGAGTGTGCGAGAGAGTGCGCGAAAGTGTGCGAGAGAGTGTGCGCGAGAGTGTGTGTGAGTGTGCGCGAGAGTGTGCATGAGAGTGCATGAGAGTGCATGCGAGAGTGCGGGCGCGAGAGTGCGCGAGAGAGTGTGCGAGAGAGTGCGCGAAAGTGTGCGCGAAAGTGTGCGCGAGAGTGTGCGTGAGTGTGCGCTAGAGTGTGCATGAGAGTGCGCGAGAGAGAGTGTGCGAGAGAGTGCAAGAGTGTGCATGAGTGTGCGTGAGTGCATGAGTGTGCGAGAGTGTGTAAGAGTGTGCATATGTGAAAGTGAGTGTGTGAGAGTGTGCATGAGTGTGACAGTGTGTGTGAGTGTGAGCATGAGTGTGTGTACCTGCTGTGGGGCTTTGAGTGTGATCCGGTCTCGGTCCGCACTGACGTGAGGGTCACAGACACCACTAGACCAGGGTGAGGAATATAACGAGACATCGAGACCTCCTGCAACAGCTCCACACTGGCCGACGGGCTCGGGCTGATGACACACACACACACGCCGAAACATCAAGACATGTTCATGACAAATACAACAAACATCCATCCATCTTACAGCACTTGTCACTTGAGTACAAGAAACAAAAATAGTCAACAAAAAAAAGGCATTTTGGAGCACTATATCTATGGAGCACCAAAGTGCTTGAAATAACAGAATTAAATATATCTATTCACCCTTTCTATTGAATGACATTTTCCATTATTATGACAAAACTCTTTAGGAAAATCAAGGTTAGAAATACAGGATTGATCCATTAGTTCATTCAGAAAAGAAAAGAGGCTTTAGAAAAAGCTAACTTGTAATATATATATTTCATATAAAAAAGAAATGCATATAAAAAAAAACACTAAATTATACATAAATAAATATAAATTATATCTATAACATTTATATAAAATGTATGTATATAGCATTTCTAAATGTGTCTTTTCTTGTCAGATTATTAGCGGGTTTTTTTGCGTACACCCCCCTCTTTTATACAATAATTTAATCATTTAAATGTAACACCAGTTTTGTACAAGAGAATGTGATGATGACAGGGTTTAATAATGCATTTGAATGTAAACAGATAAAAAAAAGTAAAAAAAAATGGTAAGACTTTACAATGAGTTCTCATTTGTTAAGATTTGTTAAGATTAGTCACTTACAATGTGTAATATATTTTTATTACAGATAATTAACTAATATATATATATATATATATATATATATATATAAATGTCTTTTCTTTTTACACATGCAACAAGATCAGATGTTTTTCTCTTTTATACATTAATTTATTAATTTAAATGTAGCACCAGTGAATTTCATGATTCCAGGGTTTAATAACAATTGCTGGGTATGTAATGGATTATTTAAAAATGAACTAGTCATTAATTTCAGATGATCTATGTCAGTTGTGTGTGTGTGTGTGTGTGTGTGTGTGTGTGTGTGTGTGTGTTGTGTGTGTGTCACCTGTCGTGTCGTCTCTCGATGCTGTACAGGCAGATAGAGCAGTCGGCCCGGAACAGAATCACCACGTTACGAAACACGTTCAGCAACAGCGTGTCGGCGTGAAGTTTGGTGACGCTAGCAAACGCGTTATCCAGATTAGACGAGCGCACGTACAGCCTCAGCTGAAGCCATGAAAACACAAGACAGTTCATCACACACACACAGATCAATACTGAGACATCTAAGGAACATTAATGCAAGTGTTCTTGCCTCTTCCTGCCGGTCGATGAAATTATAACACGCAATAACAACAAAGTCGTTCCACCACGCGAGACCGCCCGTCACCGCCATATTCTGCTCCTGAAAACACACCATTTTAGAAAGTTTTCATCACAGGCTTTTGCCTTTTAAATGAAAACACACTGATGGAGGGACGTTTACCTGTGTGACGTTACCGAACAGTTTCCATTTCCTGGAATATAAGGAATAATGTGCAAATCCACGGCGACCAGCGACGGCCACACACTGACCAGACCAGTCTATCGCTGCAAACTAAACACACAAGGACAGCAAGATTAAATCATTTATTTCATGAAAAAAAAATATATATTTTCGGAACCAAACGGAACAGTGAAAAGCTCATTAACATATGGACACAGACATTTGCATATCTATATCTATAAAGAGCATTAGTGCCCACCCACTTTTTTTAGCAGCACTGGTTCTGGATTTTTCCCATTCATTTTTACCCCCAAAGATATTTTTAAAAGTTTTTGTTGAAGAGTTATAAGCAATGAACCGAGGCAAACATCTACGAGGAGAATCGTAACATCGCAACAAAATCGCAACACTTGTGTGGTTGTGAAAAAAAAAAAAGTGAAACTGTGGCAACTTTCAGTGAGCAAGGGACACTTAACCATAAAAAATTAAGAATTACAAGTATATATGTATAAGTAAAATATGTGACCCTGGACCACAAAACCAGTCACAAGGGTAAATTATTTGAAATTGAGAGATATACAGCATCTGAAAGCTGAATAAATAAGCTTTTCATTAATGTATGGTTTGTGAGGAGGATATGACTATATTTGGCCGAGATACAACGATTGGAAAATCTGGAATCTGAGGGTGCAAATTGAGAAAATCTTCTTTAAAAGTTGTGCATTTATGTTCATGATTGTGCTGCATTCACTCACAAAAATATTTTTTATATATTTATATGGTAGAAATGTACAAAATATCTTCAGGGAACATGATCTTTACTTAACATCCTAATGATTTTTGGCATAAAAGAAAAATCAATAATTGTGACCCATACAATGTATTGTTGGCTATTGCCACAAATATACCCGTGCGACATGTGACTGGTTATGTGATCCAGGGTCACATATATTCAAATATTACACATAAATATATCACCTTGATTAAACAAATGTACACTACTGTGTACTAATATTTTCTGCTCACCACGGGCTGCATTTATTTGATCGAAAATACAGTAGAAACAGCAAAATTGTCCAATAATATTACACTGTAAATCAGCTGTTTTCTATGTGAATATATAGTAAAGTGTAATTTATTCCTGTGATCAAAGCTGAATTTATCATCATTACTCCAGTCTTCAGTGTCACATGATCCTTCAGAAATCACTATAATATGATGATCTGATGCTTAAGAAACATTTATGATTATCAATTTTTAAAACAGTGAATATTTTTGTGGAAACTGTGATATATTTGTAACAGGATTCTTTGATGAATAGAATGTTTAAAAGAACAGCATTTATTTGAAATATAATCTTTTGTAATATTATAAATGTCTTTATTGTCATGTCTTTTGATGGTTTCACTGCATTCTTGATTTTACTAACCCCAAACTGTTGAATGCTAGTTTATATTGAGATGTATATATATTGCATTTTGAATATATATAGCCATTAAAAGTCATATTGCATGTTGCATGAGGTAACAAGTGTATTGTGGTGCACATATAGATCATTCAAGGTTTAAACAGTTTAAAATAGTATGAAGTGTTCAGAATATGAGCCCAGTGTGGCGGTTCTTACCCTGATGGGCCAGTTGGTCTCTAGATATGTGCTGTGGATCTGCAGAGAGGAGGAACACAAGCAGATTTCAGAGTCTGAGATGAAGGATCTGGAGTGTGTGATCGAGCTGGGAGTGTGTGATGATGATGTACCTGAACCACCTGCCAGTGCTTGTGTCCCAGTAAAGTGCTGAGCCCCTGAGAGAGAGGCGTGGAGACCGAGGGCCGGTGCAGAGGAGTCCCAGTGTCCCGAGAAGAGCTCTTATCCGACCCGCCGTGAGCCTGAGTCGGGTCTCCACAGGTCAGATACAGACGGTCCTCTCCCTGCAGCAGCACCTGCTCCTGGTTACTCTGATCACACACACACACACACACACACACACACACACACACACACACACACACACACACACACACACACACACACACACACACACACGTAAGACCATCAATACTGCATTTAACCTCTTACATCTGATCATGTTTCATGAGCATATACAGCTAAACGTATGCAATTAATTCAAAGTTTGCCTCTTATAATGTGGTTATAATAATCTGATAAGAATTTAACAACTTCAACATCAAAACACTGATTCTCCTATAAAACAAATTTGTCATTTTTACATCTTTCTCAAAACATAATGGAGCATTTTAATGTTTGTTTGATTATGATTAAATGTCATGACAGTTACCACAGCTTTTATTAATGTAAACAGGTTAAAATGTTACAAAATATGAAAAAAATTTGAAGACTTTACATAAGTGTTCTCATGTTTTACATTTGATAACATGACCTAACATTTTTTTATATTTAATAAAAGAAAACATTTTTAATGTTTGTATTTTTGTTAAATTCTAACAATTACAATTGTAAACTTTGTTCATGTTAGTTCACAGTGCATTAAAGCAGCACCGGGTAACTTTTCAACCTTCATAATATATTTCCAAGTCTCTTGTGATGGTGCATCTACTTCAATAGGTTGAATGACACGTCTGCCATAGCCTGACGGGGTCTGTAGCGTTTTTAATCGTACTTTTAAACTTCGGGTTTCGGGTAGTAACCGGCGTAACAAAGAGAACTACAAAATTTGACTGCTTTACGGCATATACGTCACTTCCACCACCACCCCCACTTCCTTAACATCGGACGTGCGAGCCAAATGTTATAGTCATGGCCGAAGCAGCACAGAAAAACAAGAAAGCAAAGGTTTTATCGGAGCAAAGCAAAAAGAGAAAGTGATCGCGTTAAAGGCAGAACAAGGATCAAAATTGGGCCAGCGTTTTCTCGCTGGCGTGAGCTGAAGGAGGAGGAGGGGTGCCTGACCGATGCGGGCTGTCATGCTTTTGTACTAGTAAGTATATTGCTTGCATACTAGCTAGGGTGACCTGACCAGACGTCCCGTTTTTCCCGGGACAGTCCCGTATTACTCTAATTTTAGTGTCCCGACTTATTAAATTGAATACGCGCAGGACAGAGAGGGAGAGAGAGAGCGAGAGACCTTGCGCGTGTGTGTTAGAGTACGCATTAATTACACGCGCGCACGACAGAGAGAAGGAGAGCGCGAGAGACCTTGCGTGTGTGTGCTAGAGTAGCCTACGCATTAATACGCACGCGCGCGCATTATTGATATAATAATATAGCTTGATATTGACGATAATATGGTTATTATCTACCACTCAAACATTGCATTGAAGTATAGATTCAGTAAAACGGTAACCAATAGGCTAGACTAGGCTACTATAATGACGCTGGCTTGTAAACGTGAGCATCGCGATCATTTGTCGTTAAAAAAAAATAAAATTATATTCATATGACATGCTGAAATATATGCCACTGTACCTGGGATGAAGACATTTCACACGCGACGCAAGCTAGCAGAACATCTGCATGTGACCTCCTCCTACAGTGTTCAGGGCTATCATGGTTGTCAACAAATGCATGTGCTACATTCATGACGGTTTACGACAGTAAGTAGAGGACAATACTGTTTCCCAACTGTAGGGGGGGACCCCGAGAGCAAAAGTTAAATTTTACCTGGTTTACTTAACTAATGTCAATAGATATGTTTGATTTCAAAAGTTGCATCTGTAACATTAGTTAATGAACTGTGAACTAACATGAACAAACAATGACCTACTGCATTTTATTAACTAACCTTAATATATTGCTCATTATTAGTTCATGTTTTAGCCAATGCCCTTTTTATAAATTTTTAAAAAAATAAATTTTATCTTCCATAATTAATCTAAAACTGGATCTGCCCACGTTAAAAATCTTTTCATACGAGTCAACTTTAGAGTAGTTGAAACATGACTCTTAATGAAGCATTTAATCCTGAACTCTAATCACACATGTAACGTCTGTGTTCATGAGCAGTCAGAAGCACTGTAACGCTGAGGATCTAAACCCAGTGACTGTGATGGATGTGTGCATTAGTGTGTGTGTGTGTGTGTGTGTCTCACCGTGCACGGGTTGACGGTCAGCGCGCTCTTAATGAACTGAAACTGCAGAATGCCGGCCTGTTGGAGCTTCTCGTCTCCTTCTGCTTCCACAGGAGTCGAGTCTGAGCTGCTGATCACCCACAGGTGGTATCCCTCCACACCCCAACTCTGAACACACACACACACACACACACACACACACACACACACAGATCTGGTGAATCTGCCTTTACATCTCATTCACGCTGTACATTAGATCAGATCATGTGTTCTCTGGGAATCATCAGACCCATGACCCATCTGTTGATGATGTGCACTAAAACTAAAACATTTCCATTACTTAAAATAAAATAAACATTGACTTAAATAAAACAAATGACTACTTAGTATTTCAGCTATAATTAAATATATTATAATTATATAATAATATAATAAATAATTACATAATAATTGGCAATAATAAATAATTTAAACAAACATAAATTGTGTATATTCAGTAGTAGTGTCAAAAAGTCCGGAGGGGTTATTTGTTTTTAATCACACTACAAGTTCAACTCAATTCACATTTATTTGTATAGCGCTCTTCACAATACATATTGTTTTAAAGCAGCTTTACAAAAAATCAGTCAATATTACAATTTACAGTGATCTGTTATCAGAGGTGACTGTCTAAGTAGCTAATAACGTATTCATTTAAACAAATGTAATGATTTAAGGCAGAAACAATCAGCTCATTGAAGTAATGAATACATGTTAACAAATTATTTGGATATATAGAAATTAGCATTGGTGCAATATTTAATATTTTTTTTTTTATTTCTTAAATATGAGGGGAAAACGAAACACTGTATGAATGTATGTATGTATATATATCATACATATTTACTTTTTAAAAACATTTAATAATCTTTAATTCATGTTAACACATTCAACTTTTCAACATTCAACAAAAAATTAGTAGTAAATATCGAAACGGACATTAACTAAGATTTATAAGTGGTGTACAAGTAGTTAATGTTAACCAATGTAGTTCACTAATGTTAACAAATAAAGCCTTAGTGTAAAGGAAAAAAAAACTAATAAAAATGACAAAAACATGTCACAAAAACTTTTAAAATTAAAACAGAAAATATATATTTTTAAAAAAAATCACATTTAATATTTTAACAAAAGCTATGAAAGTATCTCAACAACACAAAAATAACACAATAAACACGCAGAAACAAACAGCTGGAATTAGGGGTGGGAATCTTTAGTCACCTCACGATCCGATCCGATTCTGGGAGTCACGATCCGATTCCAGAACGATTCTTTATCTACCCCCCCCCTTATTAATTCATTAGTTTACATAAGTAATTAAGTACTTTTTAAAAACAATTACAATTTTTTTTTTTTATTAAAACAGTTGTATGTTAAGAATTTTAAACTAATATAACAAATAATAAAGAGGAGCATAGAAAAATATAACAACAAACAAAAAGTGCTTTCAGTAGCCTATAGATTATCTGAACATTTTCCATTCAAGAACTGTGAGTGATTTTTCTTCATCTTTACTGTTGTGTTTTACTATGACATCATAGACTGCGGGAGATCTATTAAGCTGCATTCACGCACGCATCTCTTTTGAAATAAAATAAGTAATGCGGTGTGTCCTGTCCGTTTAATCCCTTAAGACATAACTGGCTGTGTTTACGTTAATTTTGCACAAGTACATTAAACCAGTACACGGAGTCGCACAGCCGCATGCGCGAGCAGTCTCACAAACAAAGCGCGCGTCAGCATTTGAAATTGAAAGCAGCCTTCTGTTAGTGAGGTTCATATTTTAAATATATAAGTCCACTGCATTCAAAACCACATAAATGATGACTTCGTAGAGCATTTGTAGGGAAAATACCGACGGGCGAGACAGCACACTTCAAGTGTAACATCAAAGAAAGCGCGCGTCTCTCACAGCGTATCCTGTGCAATGAAGCCTGTGAATGTCCTTGTAATTCGCTTCAACCTTTCCGAACTTTATGAAACATTATTTTATGGAAGGTTCGAGTGGTGTATGTGTGTGAGGAATTGGAAGCAAGCAGAATTACGCTGTTTCTAAAGCAAACTCAACGTCATCGCACATCTGGTTAAAAACTAAGCTCAGAATCGATCCAGAATCGTTGGAGATCGATTTTTTTCTCCCACCCCTAGCTGGAATGTGCTGGTCATTTCTCTTGGAGTAAACTATGTGTTGTGTTGGTTATGAATGGAGTTGTGTTGGTTATGAATAAAGTTATGATGATGATGGTGAATAAAGAGCATGTCTCCACACTCACCATAGAGCTGATCTTCAGAGGCTCTTTCTTCGTGCCGTCGGAGCGATAACTGCATCAGGAAAACAACACTTTAATATGAGCTTTCATTACTTCACATCAACTAACAATGACAAATTCATTTATGTTAACTTCAACATTTACTAACACATTATTAAGATCAAAAGTTGTTTGTGTTAACATTAGTTAATGCAGTTTGAACTAACATGAACATGAGCATTTTTATTAACTAACATTAACATTCTGGATACATTCAAGTGCTGCGTCTCAACTCGCCTACTTCTACTACGCCCTAAAAGCATGTACTGTTTCTGTGCAGCAGAAGAGTAGACCAGCTTTGGGACAAACTATCACGTTATAAAAGTCCGTCTATAACGGTTGCTCTCTGTTGCTTTTTACACGCATCCTGCCACGTAAACGGACCTGTCAATCATCTTATCAAAGATCAAATCCTCCACATCTCATTTCCTACTGTATCGGGAGAAATGCAGGAGCACGACGATCTGCAGTCTTCAATGCGGAGACTCTCCTCATATTAATGCATTTAAAAGTGAATGGCCAAACGGATCTTTATAAAAGTTCACGTTATTGCAGAAGAAATATAACACGGATAACATTACATAAATATTGTTTATCAGCTTAAATGTTGATAGTCACTCCATCTAACCTCTTCTACTGAACCGTTGGTCGCGCATATTAGCACAAAACCTTTTACTCGTGTTTGTAGTTCTGAGGTGACTCTTCCTCCAAAATGCAATGGATCTTGGGTAATATTAGCTGTTATACTGAACGGATGCACAGTTCGGGAATAGTAGATCATCCGGGGACTTCTGGCACACTCTTTTCCACATACTATGATTTAGGACACACTTATTTCAATCTCACACACTGTTTAGGATGGACAGTGTGGACGCAGTGATGAAGTCATGTGACTCACGCAAAGTCCTCTCCGAGTGTGCAGATGAGATGCGCCCCGAACACACTCCACAGGGACAGGCCCCCACAGTCCCACGTCACCATGACAACGCTGCAGTCGGGGGACCAGCGGATCATCTTCACAGGGCCCGTTTTATTCCACACATCTGAGGAGAGAGCGAGAGGAGTGTTAAAACCAGCGACACACACACTAAACCAGGGCAGATGTTTCCAAACACAGGGAAATGAGGAGCAGCATACAGGAAGTAAACTGGAATGGGATTTTGTTTCCCTCTGAATATCTTTTTTTAATTTTTGTATACTAGTTTATGCAGACAGAATATGCAATTAGACAATCCGAAAGCCAACCCAACAACAAAAATACTAGGATTGGGAAACGATTAATCAGGATTAATAATATGTGTGTGTACCGTGTATAATTATTTCATTAATACACACACGCATGTATATATTTAAGAAATATTTGCATGAATATACTATATACACTACCGGTCAAAAGTTTTAGATCGGTACGATTTTTTATGTTTTTAAAAGAAGTCTCTTCTGCTCACCAAGGCTGCAATTATTTGATAAAAAATACAAAAAAACAGTAATATTGTGAAATATTATTACAATGTAAATCAGCTGTTTTCTATGTGAATATATAGTAAAGTGTAATTTATTCCTGTGATCAAAGCTGAATTTATCATCATTACTCCAGTCTTCAGTGTCACATGATCCTTCAGAAATCACTATAATATGATGATCTGATGCTCAAGAAACATTTATGTTGAAAACAGTTTTTTACATTTTTATTTCAGGATTCTATGATGAATAGAAAGTTCAAAAGAACAGCATTTATTTAAAATATAATCTTTTCTAACATTATAAATGTCTTTACTGTAACTTTTGATCAATTTAACTCATCCTTGATGAATAAAAGTATTTTCTAATTTCTTTCCCCCAAAAATAAAAAATAAATTCTTACTGAGCCCAAACTTTTGAATGGTAGTGATTAATGTTACAAAAGCTTTCCATTAAAGATCAATTCTGTTCTTTTGAACTTTCTATTCATCAAAGAATCCTGAAATAAAAAATGTAAAAAACTGTTTTCAACATGGATAATAATCATAAATGTTTCTTGAGCATCAGATCATCATATTATAGTGATTTCTGCAGGATCATGTGACACTGAAGACTGGAGTAATGATGATAAATTCAGCTTTGATCACAGGAATAAATTATACTTAACTATATATTCACATAGAAAACAGCTGATTTACATTATAATAATATTTCACAATATTACTGTTTTTTTTACATTTTTTATCAAATAATTGCAGCCTTGGTGAGCAGAAGAGACTTCTGTTAAAAACATAAAAAATCTTACTGATCTAAAACTTTGAGTCTCCAAAAAATTTAATCTGGCCTCATTCAAATCTTAATAAGAATTAAAAAGATTTTTTTTTAAGTTAAAATAATCAGAAATTTGACTATACCAAATTGACCAAACTATAGCTGGGAAAATCAGTTAGAGCCTCGACGTCTTATCTGTGATCAACACACGCTCTCAGACTCCAGCTAATGCGGAGGGACTTCCTGTTGTTACAGTGGTTTATCTTCTCAGTTGATCAGGAAACAAACTTGACAGACCGACACTTCTAAAGAAATCTAGACAGTGATTTGAGGGTTTGACGGCGTGATTCTCAAAGTCAAGTCAAGTCACCTGTGTTATATAATACAGACCGTCTCAAAGCAGCTTTACAGAGTAACAGGAAAATAATGCAACTAAGCTTGTTTCCGGAGGAAAATAGTGTCACAGTCCAGCTTAAGTAAGTTCAGTGATGAGGTTTCATTTTTGTTGTAAAATAGTTATTAATTTAGTTTATTTATATTATATAGCCGCTCTGGAGAAAACCGTGATGTCATCATCAACTCAGTTCTCATATAATGCTGTCAATGCAGGAGATCAATAATATTGTTGAATATTGAATTAAATATCCCCAACTACGCAAGACAAGAGCCAAAGGCGAAAACGGCACAAACACACACACACACACACACACCACACACACACACACACACACACACACACACACACACACACACACACACACACACACTCGGGGAGTCAGTGGATCACGAGCAAACACTCGATCAGAGAGGATTGTGGGTCTGAGGTTAAGTGGGTCGTAGGTCTTGAATCCTGTGGTTTCACTGCAGTTTAACAGGAGTGTAGAGGAGTGTCTCACCTGGGTAGTGTTTAGGGGTTAACTCGAGTTTATGAGAGAGCTGCATGGACCCTGTAGAGCTGTCAATCATGTAGACCAACACTGAACCACTGCAACACACACAATAAACATCATTCACACACACCTCACACAAAATTCAGCTTTGATCACAGGAATAAATTACACTTTACTATATATTTATTCACATAGAAAACAGCTGATTTACTGTGGAATAATATTTCACTGCTTTTGTGATCAAATAAATGAGCAAAACATTAAAAAAAATCTTCCCGACCCCAAACCTTTGAACACTAGTGTTTTACATTACTTTTGAACACTGTATTAATCCTCTGACTGAATAAAATCCTCAACAGGGAAACAACAGCCACATGTCTGATATAAATATACTATTGTAACATGACTCTCTCTCTTACACTCATACTCACACAGCACTAATGATACATCACACCTGACACACACAATCACACACAGACACACACAGACAGATAGACAGACAGACAGGACGACACACACCACACACACACACACACACACACACACACACACACACACACACACACAAATGACAAAGACCACACCTGATACACACACACAAAAATGACACACTCACACAAACACACACACACACCTTGCGCAGCCGAAGGCCATTAGTCTATATTTGTTGTTGACAGCGACACATGTGCCATCAGAGACATCAGCGGCCCAAACGCCCTGCAGCTGCTGCAGAGAAACACAACACACACACACACACACACAACATTAGTACATGAACACAAACACATCAAGTCAGTGTCTTTCTGAAAATCATAACGCAATCTAAACGTGTCGCATTCTCAGACATGAGCATAAACGGTCTCCTGTGATCAGTTTTGTCTTTCAGATCAACTACTGTCGTGCTGGAGCGTGGTGTGTTGTGTGTGTGTGTGTGTGGTGTTGTGTGTGTGTGTGTGTGTGTTGGTGTGATGTGTGTACATCCTGATAATCATCTTTGAAGAGTTGAAGTTAAAGTAGGATAATCTGAACATGCAGTATCAGTGAATAACGCATCAGTTGAAATGAAGTGTTTGTGATCTCTCACGTCTGTGGCGAGTCTGTTTGCAGTCGGCGTGATGAACCCGAGTCTCCCGTCATCAAACACGACAGCAAACCCGTCCAGCGTAGAGCAATACTCCATATCCCGAATGTAAACGCCCTCCAGGTCCAAACACCGGCCCTCCACACACACACACACACAACACACACACAAAACACACACACACACACACACACACACACACAGTATTCAGATCAACTGTTGAGGTGTCTGTTCTTGCAGTGCAGGAATCAATCAATGCTGTTCCTGAGACACACGGTCAGGGACACACACACGGAAACTGACTGATCATCACGGGTCACACAGTATATAAAGATTCTAACACTTTACAAAAGTCTCATTAGCATTAATACAATAACTAATATTGCATACCTAAAATATTATAACTGGCTTATTTTCATGTTTTAGCTGATTTAAAAAAGTTATGAACAGTCTTTTGAAAGATTAGTCTTAGCATTTATGCTATCGCCACTGGATTTATTATTGTAATAAAGATTTAATGTCAGATTTTTTTAATTGACATGTATAATTAGCTGTGCCGGAAACTTGTGCTGAGTGCACAAAACAGTCTTTTGTATCTGAATGCTGTTTTACATGAATATAGTGAACAGAAAGCTTTGTTTACAAATAAAATAGGTTAGCAATTAAATGTTACAATGTGTGTTACCTCTGAGTGTGTATATAGAGTGTGTGAGTTGTGTGGTGTGTGTAGTGTGCTGGTTGTTGTGTGTGTTGATGTGTGGGTGATGCAGTAAGAACGTGGTGAGGTTGTACAAGTAAAGAAGTTAGGTGTGTGATCTGAGAATGTTAGTGTGGTGTACCTCTGGAGTGTGTATATAGAGTGTGTGAGGTGGTGCTCGGTGTGTGTGTGTGTGGACTGGTGTGTAAAGATTGTAGTGTTGTGTGAGGTGTGTGTGTTGAGGTGTGTGTGTGACCTCTGGAGTGTGTTAAGTCGAGTGTGGGAGGTGAAGGTGTTTGTGTGACCTCTGGAGTGGTATATAGAGTGTGTAGGGTGTGTGTGACCTCTGGAGTGTGTAGTGTGTGTGTGTGTGACCTCTGGAGTGTGTATATAGATGTGTGAGGTGTGTTGACTCTGAGTGTGTATGTGTGTGTGAGTGTGTGTGTGTGTGCTGGTGTTTTGGTGTGTGGGTGTGTGTGTGACCCTGGAGTGTTATATTAGATGGTGTGTATGGTGTGGTGTGTGTGACCTCTGGAGTGTGTATATATTGTGTGTGTGTGTGAGGTGTGATGACCTCTGGAGTGTGTATATAGAGTGTGTAGGTGTGGTGTGTGACCTCTGGAGTGTGTGAGGTGTGTGTGTGTGTGACCTCTGGAGTGTGTATATAGAGTGTGTGAGGTGTGTGTGTGACTCTGGAGTGTGTATATAGAGTGTGTGAGGTGTGTGTGTGTGACCTCTGGAGTGTTTTTATAAGTGTGTGAGGTTGTGTGTGACCTCTGGAGTGTGTATATAGAGTGTGTGAGGTGTGTGTGTGACCTCTGGAGTGTGTATATAGAGTGTGTGAGTAGTGTGTGTGACCTCTGGAGTGGTATATAGAGTGTGTGAGGTGTGTGTGTGTTGGTGTGTTGAGTGTTGAGGTGTAGTGTGTGACCTCTGAGTGTGTATATAGAGTGTGTGAGGTGTGTGTGTGACCTCTGGAGTGTGTGGTGTGTGTGTGACCTCTGGAGTGTATGGTGAGTGTGTGTGACCTCTGGAGTGTGTATTAGAGTGTGTGAGGTGTGTGTGTGTGACCTCTGGAGTGTATATAGAGTGTGTGAGGTGTGTGTGTGTGACCTCTGGATGTTTATAGTGTGTGAGGTTGTGTGTGACCTCTGGAGTGTGTTATAGAGTGTGTGAGTGTGTGTGTGACCTCTGGAGTGTGTATATAGCGTGTGTGAGTGTGTGTGTGACCTCTGGAGTGTGTATATAGCGTGTGTGAGGTGTGTGTGTGACCTCTGGAGTGTGTAATAGAGTGTGTGAGGTGTGTGTGTGACCTCTGGAGTGTGTATATAGAGTGTGTGAGGTGTGTTTGTGACTCTGAGTGTTTTTATGTGTGTGAGTGTGTGTGACTATAGAGTGTGTGATATGTGTGTGAGGTGTGTGTTGTGACCTCTGGAGTGTGTATTATAGTGTGTGAGGTGTGTGTGTGACCTCTGGAGTGTGTATATAGAGTGTGTGAGGTGTGTGTGTGTGTGACCTCTGGAGTGTGTATATAGTGTGTGAGGTGTGTGTGTGACCTCTGGAGTGTGTTATAAGAGTGTGTGAGGTGTGTGTGTGACCTCTGGAGTGTGTATATAGCGTGTGTGAGGTGTGTGTGTGACCTCTGGAGAGTTGTGAGGTTTGTGTGATGGTGTGATTGGTGTGTGATGTGTGTGTGACCTCTGGAGTGTGTATAGAGTGTGTGAGGTGTGTTGTGACCTCTGGAGTGTTATATAGGTGTGTGAGGTGTGTGTGTGGTGTGTTGCTTGGTGTGTGGTGATCTGAGTGTGTATTAGGTGTGTGAGGTGTGTGTGTGACCTCTGGAGTGTGTATATAGGTGTGTGAGGTGTGTGTGTGACCTCTGGAGTGTGTAATAAGCTTGTGAGGTGTGTGTGTGACCTCTGGAGTGTTTTTATAGGGTGTGAGGTGTGGTGTGACCTCTGGAGTGTGTATTAGAGTGTGTGAGGTGTGTGTGTTGTGACCTCTGGAGTGTGTATATTGCGTGTGTGGTGTGTGTGTGTGTGACCTCTGGAGTGTTTATAGCGTGTGTGAGGTGTGTGTGTGACCTCTGGAGTGTGTATATAGAGTGTGTGAGGTGTGTGTGTGACCTCTGGAGTGTGTATATAGGTGTGTGAGGTGTGTGTGTGACCTCTGGAGTGTGTTATATGAGTGTGTGAGGTGTGTGTGTGACTCTGAGTGTGTATATAGCGTTGTGAGGTTTTTGACTTGAGTGTGTATATAGGTGTGTGGGTGTGTGTGGACCTCTGGAGTGTGTATATAGAGTGTGTGAGGTGTGTGTGTGTGTGTGTGACCTCTGGAGTGTGTATATAGAGTGTGTGAGGTGTGTGTGTGTGTGTGTGTGTGTGACCTCTGGAGTGTTTTTATAGCGTGTGTGAGGTGTGTGTGTGACCTCTGGAGTGTGTATAGAGTGTGTGAGGTGTGTGTGTGTGACCTCTGGAGTGTGTTATAGAGTGTGTGAGTAAGGGTGCTCCGATTGATCGGTCACTGATCATGATCGGCCGATAATTGCTTTGGGATGTGTGATCGGCGGTCTCCATAAAGGCCGATCAAGAAAAGCCGATCAGATGACGCAAAACTCGCAAGACAATTTTTTTACGCCCTGTTAAAAATGGCTTCACCGGTCTGGCAATTCTACAAGGTGTGTGAAAAAGACGATTCATTAGCAATCTGCAATGCGTGTAGCCTACCATGCCGCGGCCGCTTGTCAAACTGTGCAGCCTCTCTGCTCAACATGTAAATAAATCCATCGATCCGCAACGTAGCCTGCGTTTGAATTCTTCAGTGGTCTCGTGGGAGATCGTTTGCCGAGGTTACTGGTTCTAATCCGCACGCATTCATATTTTTTCTCTCATCAAAACTGAATATGTTCATCAGTGGTAACAGTCTATCAAGCAGGGACACGTTTTGTGTTTTATTTCGTGATTTCACCGGAATGAATAGAGTCCGCAACAGCGGTAGATTGAAGCGTGCGTCCGAGTGAAGACTGAGGCACAGAGAACACTGTATCCATGACACTGATCGCCACGGCAACAAGCGCGCAGCTTGTGTTCAAAAACACATTTTAGCGCAAGATTTCTTATTTAAGAGCGAACTAAATGAATGCTCTGCTAGTTAACTGGAGATATTTTATTTATTTATATTAAGTACATGGTGAGACCAACTTCACTGGATCTAAACAAATCAATCTAACCATATAGATGTGTGTGACCAGTAGTGGTGGCTTTTTAAATCTGAAGGGTTCTTGCAAAAAAAAATTAATAATAATTACCAAGAAATTGAGAGAAATTAATATAATAATCTCTATCCCCACTCACTCATTCTCTGCCTCTCTCTTCCTCTCTAAATGCCCACAAAATCTGACTAATCATCCCATAAAAAAGCAAAGTTACAGATATGAAAGTTGTTAGTTATTTGTAGTTTTTGTTGCTGTGCACTTTACTACCTGTGGCCTTAAGTGTATTAGAAAAACTGATGGCTGACTGACTCAAAACATTATTTTGGCTATAGCCTTTTTTTGTTGTAGTTTTTAGTTTAAAGTAGTCTAAAGCTAAATTTAAAGACTCAGATGTTCTGTCTTTTATTTATTTTATATTCTACAGGAAAGTTGTATTTGTCAAGCCCTAAGCTGCTCCCAATAACCAAGCACAGGCTGCTAAGTTAATATGCTGGACATGTTGCTTGCAAATAAATACACAGTGTCAATTCATGATACATTGTCTTCTCTTACATGTAATACTTAATGTACATTGTTGTTAAATATAGTTTAATAATTAATGATATATGATAAATAGAAGTCTTCAAATAGACCCTGTGATCGGTGATCGGTATCGGGTGATACAGCTTCCAGTATCGGAGATCGGTGATCGGCCCCAAAAATCCTGATCGGAGCACCCCTATGTGTGAGGTGTGTGTGTGTGACCTCTGGAGTGTGTCTATAGAGTGTGTGAGGTGTGTGTGACCTCTGGAGTGTGTCTATAGAGTGTGTGAGGTTGTGTGTGACCTCTGGAGTGTGTATATAGAGTGTGTGAGGTGTGTGTGACCTCTGGAGTGTGTCTATAGAGTGTGTGAGGTGTGTGTGTGTGTGACCTCTGGAGTGTGTCTATAGAGTGTGTGTGTGTGTGTGTGTGTGTGTTGTGTGTGTGTGTGTGTGTGTGTGTTTGTGTGTGTGAGGTGTGTGTGTGACCTCTGGAGTGTGTCTATAGAGTGTGTGAGGTGTGTGTGTGACCTCTGGAGTGTGTCTATAGAGTGTGTGAGTGTGACCTCTGGAGTGTGTATATAGAGTGTGTGAGGTGTGTGTGACCTCTGGAGTGTGTCTATAGAGTGTGTGAGGTGTGTGTGTGTGTGACCTCTGGAGTGTGTCTATAGAGTGTGTGTGTGGTGTTGTGGTTGTGTGTGTGTTGTGTGTGTTGTGTGTGTGTGTTTGTGTGTGTGAGGTGTGTGTGTGACCTCTGGAGTGTGTCTATAGAGTGTGTGAGGTGTGTGTGTGACCTCTGGAGTGTGTATATAGAGTGTGTGAGGTGTGTGTTACCTCTGGAGTGTGTATATAGAGTGTGTGAGGTGTGTGTGTGTGACCTCTGGAGTGTGTCTATAGAGTGTGTGAGGTGTGTGTGTGACCTCTGGATGTGTCTATAGAGTGTGTAGGTGTGTGTGTGTGTGACCTCTGGAGTGTGTCTATAGAGTGTGTGAGGTGTGTGTTACCTCTGGAGTGTGTCTATAGAGTGTGTGAGGTGTGTGTGTGACCTCTGGAGTGTGTATATAGAGTGTGTGAGGTGTGTGTTACCTCTGGAGTGTGTATATAGAGTGTGTGAGGTGTGTGTGTGTGACCTCTGGAGTGTGTCTATAGAGTGTGTGAGGTGTGTGTGACCTCTGGAGTGTGTCTATAGAGTGTGTGAGGTGTGTGTGTGACCTCTGGAGTGTGTCTATAGAGTGTGTGAGGTGTGTGTGTGTGACCTCTGGAGTGTGTCTATAGAGTGTGTGAGGTGTGTGTGTGACCTCTGGAGTGTGTCTATAGGGTGTGTGAGGTGTGTGTGTGACCTCTGGAGTGTGTATATAGAGTGTGTGAGTGTGTGTGTGTGACCTCTGGAGTGTGTCTATAGAGTGTGTGAGGTGTGTGTGTGACCTCTGGAGTGTGTATATAGAGTGTGTGAGGTGTGTGTGTGTGACCTCTGGAGTGTGTCTATAGAGTGTGTGAGGTGTGTGTGTGTGACCTCTGGAGTGTGTATATAGAGTGTGTGAGGTGTGTGTTACCTCTGGAGTGTGTATATAGAGTGTGTGAGGTGTGTGTGTGTGACCTCTGGAGTGTGTCTATAGAGTGTGTGAGGTGTGTGTGTGTGTGACCTCTGGAGTGTGTCTATAGAGTGTGTGAGGTGTGTGTGTGTGTGTGACCTCTGGAGTGTGTATATAGAGTGTGTGAGGTGTGTGTGTGTACCTCAGGAGTGTGTATATAGAGTGTGTGAGGTGTGTGTGTGACCTCTGGAGTGTGTCTATAGAGTGTGTGAGTGTGACCTCTGGAGTGTGTATATAGAGTGTGTGAGGTGTGTGTGTGACCTCTGGAGTGTGTCTATAGAGTGTGTGAGTGTGACCTCTGGAGTGTGTATATAGAGTGTGTGAGGTGTGTGTGTGTGTGTGTGTGTGTGTGTGACCTCTGGAGTGTGTGAGTGTGTGTGTGTGTGTGTGTGGTGTGTGTGTGTGTGTGTGTGTGTGTGTGTGTGTGTGTGACCTCTGGAGTGTGTATATAGAGTGTGTGAGGTGTGTGTGTGACCTCTGGAGTGTGTCTATAGAGTGTGTGAGGTGTGTGTGTGTGTGTGTGTGACCTCTGGAGTGTGTATATAGAGTGTGTGAGGTGTGTGTGTGACCTCTGGAGTGTGTCTATAGAGTCTGTGAGGTGTGTGTTACCTCTGGAGTGTGTATATAGAGTGTGTGAGGTGTGTGTTACCTCTGGAGTGTGTATATAGAGTGTGTGAGGTGTGTGTGTGACCTCTGGAGTGTGTCTATAGAGTGTGTGAGTGTGTGTATGACCTCTGGAGTGTGTATATAGAGTGTGTGAGGTGTGTGTTACCTCTGGAGTGTGTATATAGAGTGTGTGAGGTGTGTGTGTGACCTCTGGAGTGTGTATATAGAGTGTGTGAGGTGTGTGTGACCTCTGGAGTGTGTCTATAGAGTGTGTGAGGTGTGTGTATGACCTCTGGAGGACTGCAGGTCGAGGGAGAAGGGGACGGTGCACAGGTTCACTGCTCTCCTGCCGTTACTGACACTGTCCCAGTGCAACATGTGGAGGAAACCATCAGCTGTCGCCACTAACAGATCCTCCTGCAGCGTCTGCAAACTGAGACACACACAAACACAGGCACACACACACATTAGATCAAGCCTCTGGGTTACCAACACAACGTTTAGTTCACATTTACACACACAAACACTTCAGATCAAGACTCTGGGTTACGAACACAACGTTAGGTGAAATTTATACACACACACACGTTATTTTCATTGCAAGAGCTGTGCTGCACATTTTCTACCAGTGAGAAATTCTATTCAAACTTCATCTAGATTCCAGGTTTACTCATTTTTCCACAATGTATTTGTTTACTGAGAGTGAGTGAGTGAGTGAGTGAGTGAGTGAGTGAGTGAGTGAGTGAGTGAGTGAGTGAGTGAGTGAGTGAGTGAGTGAGTGAGTGAGAGTGTGAGAGTGTGAGAGTGTGAGTGAAAGAGTGAGTGAGTGAGTGAGTGAGTGAGTGAGTGAGTGAGTGAGTGAGTGAGTGAGTGAGTGAGTGAGTGAGTGAGTGAGTGAGTGAGTGAAGTGAGTGAGTGAGTGAGTGAGTGAGTGAGTGAGTGAGTGAGTGAGTGAGTGAGTGAGAGTGTGAGTGTGTGAGAGTGTGAGAGTGTGAGTGTGTGAGTGAAAGAGTGAGTGAGTGAGTGAGTGAGTGAGAGTGTGAGTGAGCGAGAGTGTGATGTGAGTATGTGAGTGAGAGTGTGTGAGTGAGAGTGTGAGTGAGTGAGTGTGTGAGAGTGTGAGTGAGTGAGTGAGTGAGGAGAGAGAGAGAGAATGAGAGTGAGAGAGAGAGAGAGAGAGAGAGAGAGAGAGAGAGAGAGAGAGAGAGAGAGAGAGAGAGAGTGAGAGAGTGAGAGAATGAGAGAATGAGAGAGAGAGAAGAGAGAAGAGAGAGAGAGAGAGAGAGAGAGAGAGAGAGAGAGAGAGAGAGAGAGAGAGAGAATAAGATCATGTTTAAATAAATCCATCAAGTTGACAGCCACCATTTAAATATTTAGATTACAAAAATTAACTGGAGTAGAAATATAATTATGTAGTAAATTTACTATTATAACTTCATTATTATAACAACTTCCTTGAGTGCACCAAGAGTTTGTTTACAAATTAGTTAATTGTAGCCTGTAATATTACAGGTATACAGTACAAAGTGTGAGTGAGTGAGTGATTGAGTGTGTGTGTGTGTGTGTGTGTGTGTGTGTGTGTGTGTGTGTGTGTGTGTGTGTGTGTGTGTGTGTGTGTGTGTGTGTGTGTGTGTGTGTTGAGAGTAAATGACTGTGTGCGTGTATTGTGAGTGTGTTGTTTATGTACCAGCTGATAGGAGCCTCCAGGTCGACAGGTTTCTTCATCTCCAGAGTCAGAGCTGGAGCGCACTGTTCCTCCTTATAGCCCGGAGTCACCTTAACACGAGCACTGCCCCTGACACACACACACACACGCACACGCACACGCACACGCACACGCACACGCACACGCACACGCACACGCACACGCACACACACCACACACTCTATTAAGTCTGTGTGATTTAGTCTGAATGCTTCATTACACACAATACAGTACACACACCATTATAAACACATTCCCAGCCCATAAACAGCATTTTATATTCCTTGATATTCACAGATGAAAGCTGAAAACAACACGAGCACAGCGACACACACACAGAGACAGACGGAGTGTGTCGAACGCGTTCTGACTTGACAAACGCCATCCTGAACACTGACATTTGAAGATCTGAAGACTGCGTGTGTGTTTTGAAGTCTAATTGAGCTCAATGGGTGTGTCACCAAACTGCTGTGGGCTACAGGTGTGTGTGTGTGTGTGTGTGTGTGTGTGTGTGTGTGTGTGTGTGTGTGTGTGTGTGTGTGTGTGTGTGTGTGTGTGTGAGAGTGTGCGAGAGCGTCTGTGTGTCTGTGTGAGCGAGTGCGTGTATGTGTCTGTGTGAGGGAGTGTGTGTGTGTGTGTGTGTCCTACTTCATTATTTGGGCTGATTTAAACCGATTTAAACCCAGAGATGAGCGATAGGGCTGTCGCGGTGAAGGATTTTCCCTTGTGGTAATTTTGAGTGGCTCAATAGCGCGATATGCGGTATTATCGCCATTAATTAATTAATTTGTATTTATTTGTTGCTATATAAATAAGTGTTATGATGTGGTCAGATGTTTTCAGTAGCATGATGTTTTCTGTCACTCAGCACACAGTCACATTGTTTCAGCAACGGACTGTCTTTGAGTGAGTCATTAAACCGTTCATTCAACGAACACGTTTAATAATGCTGATTCATTAATAGTAATGAAACAAGGTGTTAATTATTTTTAACTCTGAGTTCCACTGTTCAAGGCTCAGCTGATCAGCAATGCGTGACGCTGAAGGGGTCGCACACTTTCTCAGTTTATGGCCAGCAAAATTGTTATGTTTAAGGACATTATGAAATTAAGATCATGTCTGTACTATGTTATGATTATACTGTAAAATTAAATACAATCGTTGCTGAGTCTGCGATCTGAACACTTTACCTCAGAGCGTCCGTTAACTGAATAATTGAGAATCTCACCTGAAAATCCGATAACATCAGTAATTTTCATTCAAGCATCTGATTTCCGTGAATGAATGTAAAACTAAATGTATATTGCAGCACAGGGTGAAGTCAGTATATACATCAACGACAAATATAATGTTGATTTGGTGTAGATGGGGGGGTTTAACGACATTTGACTTTTGCATTTGTAGTGGAAAGCAACCGCTTCGGGAACGAATATTTGCCTGCAAATTCCACACAGTCCCAAATATATAAACATGAACGATATTTACAAGGTTATAGTAAATGTCTAGTGGGTAGACTGACTTACTGTACGAGTTTCTGCCAATATTTCACTTGTACAGTACAGTACACAAAAAGATTTTTTTTTTATTATTATTTTTTTTACTGTAACTCAGCCCAAAAAAAAATGTTCCAAGTTGCAAAGGTTGTAGTCAGGGCTGTATAGGCATGTTTTTTTTTTTTAAATCACAGAGCTCACAACTGTTAAGGCGTAAATTTTTGAATTCTGAGATCTACATATGTGCAATTTAAGACATTTGAAGGCCAAAAAAATTTTTGGATAAGAACTAGCTATAAAACCGTGTCAGTGGGCAGTAGATTGTCAACTCCTGCTCTCTCCTCATCTCCATCACTCTTTCTTTCTCTCAGTCTCTTTATCTCTTCACTTAGCTTTGACTGATAGTCTTTTCAGTGTCTGTGGCAGTGTAGAAAGCAAACATAGATATTGATATGTTTTATGAATCATTTTCTTAGACAAGTTAATTTACTGAAGGCTACCAGGAAAGCTAACTAAATTTATTAAATTCATTTACAATATGTACACATTCATTATTAATCGTATGCCCAATATGATGAAAAACTGGCTTTATCAAGGTTTATTGTCCTCTTATATTTACAGTTAGGCCTACTTAAATTAATTACATGTACATGAATGTTACGTTATTTGTATTTGCCTATTTTCAATTCAAAATGGTGAAATGAGTCAAAAGTGTATTAGTTTGCTTGATTATGTTTGTTGGTCATTGAACATTTCTATCTTAAAACAGCTGTCAATTATGAAATGTTTCCATCTTATCTCGCACTTTATGACCATAAATATCCATAATATCCTTGCAGCACTAAAGTCGAGTTAATACTATATTAGGCAATAATTTCACTATCTTTATTATACGCCTCAGTAAAATATGTGTAGAACGGTCCTAGTAACCAGTCTTGACTTACTACATAGTAATAATGAAAAATATCACCTGCAGTAAGTCATCAAAAACCCTTTATAAAAATACAAATAATTGTGTACTGTAAATACACAAAGGGAGGTATTGGCACAATTTCACCTGTAGTAAGTCAGTCTTACCAATAGAAAACTTCTACAAGCTTTGGATTTTGAAAATGTCTGCTAAATGTTCAGTCATTTTAAATAATACACACTATAGGCTATGTTTAACACAGTTGGTGGATTTGGGAGACGTTCCCTTAGGCATCATGCGCTGTGGAAACACGTCACCGCATTCTCATGTAGTTATAAATATGCACGTGTGTGATTTTGAGTGAATATTTCATGTCGATATACAATGGTTAGATAATGTTAAAACTAATCCTGCGATTGATCTTGTAAGACTGCCGACCCTATAGAACAGTACTTCTCAAAGTCCGGACTCCGGTCCGGATCCGGACCCGGAGGGAATTCAATCCGGACCCGCCTCCATTTCGTATTTCAAGAGCACTAATTGTGTGTAAGGGATTAAAAGTGTGGATTTCCTACTTTGATAAACGCATGTTAAAATCTTTTCTTTTTTTTTTTTGAGATGGTCCGAAATTAAAACGAAGGCGAGATATTTAAAGTTTTCCTCCGTGATTTAGTTGCCATGGCATCCAGTAAGCGTATGACTTTTGACGTAATCAGGCGCAACCATAGACTGTAAAAAGGGTGCAACGCCAACGCGACACTTCACCGCAGTAAGCGTTTGAATGGGTGTGGAGGATGTCATTGTCCAGGAAAAGAAAAGTTGATGAAGAAAATAGAGTTTTCAAAGATGATTGGACAGAGAGGTATGCGTTCACAGATATCCCAAGTCTCCCGGAAGTTCCAGGAGTCTCCCGCATATTGATAGCGGCTCCCTGATGCCCGCAGATTAGTTCAAATCTCCCGCAATCTAGAGCTCGCGAGGTCCAAACCGTCAGAGAGGGAGAGAGCGACCTTACGTGTGTGCGCAAATGTGCTTGTGTGCCTCATGAGTTGCCAACCGTTCCATATAATACGTATTTGTTTAAGTTAAAAATAAAAGGTATTATGAACTAAACAAATACATGGTTCATTTTTGGCAAAATGATCATGATAGCCTTTATATATCTGAGTGGTTAAGTCTTGTATATAGATTAAACCTACTTTGCTATACAATTTTTTGTGCAACTTATAAAAATATACAAAAATATATAATGCAACTTTGCCTAATAATTTGCATTTATAATGTGCTATAAAATGTATGAATTTCAGGGTTATTTTTCAAAATTTTCTTCCGTGGGGGCATGTCACTATCAACCCCCCCCCCCCCCCCCCCTTCCTTATTTCCAATTCAGAAAGTTGGCAACCCTACTCATGCCCCATCCAATATCTCTTCCCCCCCCCCCCCCCCCCCCCCCCAAAAAAAAAATAGTTTCGGACCTTTGACATTGACGAAAATTCTGATTTGGACCTTTGAATGAAGACTTTGAGAACCCCTGCTATAGAACAAGTCCACAGTCTGTGGTGTACGTCATCACGAAAGTAGCCAATTGTGTTCTGCTCTTTCTGATTCTTGTTTCCCGCGGCTTTCCTCGCGCTGTAGATGCTGACTATCAGTCTTGTTATCATTAACTTATTTAACATTCAATACACATGCATGAAGTTCAAAACAAAGTTTTTTATACAAATACAGAGAGTTGATGCTGGGACGTCTGAATCTGCTGAAGCTAAAAGTACCAGCAAATTACAGACTAGCAGGGTCAAAGGTCAAAGGTCACTCACTTGGATAGACAGGCTCGTACAGGTACTTCTCATCCAACCCTCCGAGGATGTCGAACAACAGAACATAACCGTTTGCAGCCTAGAGAGAGAGAGAGAGAGAGAGAGAGAGAGAGAGAGAGAGAGAGAGAGAGAGAGAGAGGGAGAGGGAGAGGGAGAGGGAGAGGGAGAGAGAGACAGAGAGGGCGAGAGAGAGACAGAGAGAGAAAGAGAGAGAGAGAGAGAGAGAGAGAACAGAGAGAGAAAGAGAGAGAGAGAGAGAGAGAGAGAGAGAGAGACAGAGAGAGAGAGAGAGAGACAGAGAGGGCGAGAGAGAGAGAGAGAGAGAGAGAGAGAGAGAGAGGGAGGGAGAGGGAGAGGGAGAGGGAGAGGGAGAGGGAGAGAGAGAGAGAGAGAGAGGGAGAGGGAGAGGGAGAGGGAAGAGAGAGAGAGAGAGAGAGAGACAGAGAGAGAAAGAGAGAGAGAGAGAGAGAGAGAGACAGAGAGAGAGAGAGAGAGACAGAGAGGGCGAGAGAGAGAGAGAGAGAGAGAGAGAGAGAGAGAGAGGGAGGGAGAGAGAGAGAGGGAGAGGGAGAGGGAGAGGGAGAGGGAGAGGGAGAGGGAGAGGGAGAGGGAGAGGAGAGGGAGAGGAGAGAGAGAGAGAGAAGAGAGAGGGAGAGGAGAGGGAGAGGGAGAGGAGAGAGAGAGAGAGAGGAGAGAGGGAGAGGGAGAGGGAGAGGAGAGAGAGAGGAGAGAGAGAGAGAGAGAGAGAGAGAGAGAGAGAGAGAGAGAGAGAGGGTTATTGATGAAGTCTGCAGTGGTGTAGAGTAACAAACACAGATACTGACTGACACACACACACACACTGCAAACACACTCTACTTTCTAATGAAAACTTGGACGTAAAAGGGATTTAAACAGTGTGATTTCTGGAAGTCATGGAAAGTGGTAAAACCATAAACGCTCATGGAAATCATAAATTATTCCAGTAATGTCAAGCTCTAAGACAGACAGACATCCAATAATCACAAACAAACAAGTTTCTGTACACAATAAAAATTTAATAAAACTGTAAATAAAGCCACAAACCAAAAGTGACAGATAGCAGGGAAATATAACACTAAAAACAAACTCAACTAACGGTATATAATGTGAATGGATCATAGGCTAAAGGTGAATGGATAATCCCATAATGTTCAGTGTTGATGTCAAAGGTCATGTGTCACAGAAGGAGTGTGTGTGTGTGTGTGTGTGTGTGTGTGACGCTCTCACGAACTGAACTACCAAAGAACATGAAGCAGCTCTCGATCAGACTGTCCTTTCACAGAGTAAATGTTGTGCATTGTACTCAAAGAAATGCCAAAAATGACAGAAAAATGGCAAAGCCCAGAGTCTAAGAGCGTCACCATGACGACCAAATATAAAAAAAGAAGAAAAAGCTGTGAAACGCTCAAGAAGAACTGGCATCTGAAACACACGTGTTCTCTACAGCACATCCATTACTGTAGTAGACTTCTCAAATCATCTCTCTCGATAGAGATGATATTAGGGCTGCACGATATTGGTTAAAAAAATCACATTGCGATATTTTATTTTTCTGCAATATATATTGCGATATAAAAACAATTTCACCAGATGACTTGAATAGCTCTATTTGGAAAGAATGAATCATTATAGAATGACTGGGTGTGTTTTATCCCGGAGTAAATCAACATAGAAACTAATATAATATTAAAAGAATTTTAACTAATGTAGTTAACTAGACTTTAATAAATGGAACCTTATTGTAAAGTGTTTCTGATTTATGCCTCTTGAGTTCAGTGTTGGACAGATCAGTTGTTTTAACCATTCATTAAAGCTACACTGTGTGAAGCTTGAGTTAACGGGTATGTCCCTCTTTGGCTAATGTACTTTCAAGATGGAGGGGCAACATGGCGACCGACATCAGAACCCCTTACCCGTATGTATTGGCATATTATACACTCACGAGAATACTTTATTACTTGAACAAAGTAAATATACATTAATGAGCACATATATTTTTGAAAGAACTAAGTGTTTTTAGCTAAGAATAAATTAAAAAAGTTACACAGTGTAGCTTTAAAGTGAATCGGTTTAAATGAGTCATTAGTTCGCGTATCGGACGTGTCATTAACGGACCACATCGCACAAGATTTGTGTCAACACAGAAAACATTCCATCACTGGATAGATTTTTTTGTTTGTTTATTGAAAGTGTGGTTTATGTCATCTGAATGTGTGGAACGCTTTTCAGAGAAGATAAGGCAACGTTATTTTAGCACAACTCACAACCCATGGTAGCTAGTTCAGAAAAAAAACGTCGGTCTTCCGACCTTTTACCATCGTGTATTCTCAAAGATATTCAGTCAACTCAATTCATTAATATGCGTGAGGGAGGGAGAGAGAGCGAGCGAGACAGTTTGAAGACGGTGAGAGTGCGCGCGCGCGCGCGACCAGGGCTTTCACTCTCTCTGCTCGCTCTCTCAGTTAAACAAGCGCAGCCAGCAGTCAGTCATCTACTAGGCTACATCACTCATCTACATCAGTCACCGGTCAAACTTTGGCGGGACAAAAATACGCTTTAGGAAGGCTGACAGAAAACAGCATGCAAGTTCCCGTCTTCTTGCGCTTGATGTTTAAACTGACAGGACTTGCAAATTGATAAACTCTCACACTATGATGGTTAAACTTTGCAATTAATCCGCGACTCACAAGCGTTACGGGCCGGGGAGCTGCTGGCACGCAGCCTACTGATCATGAATCACGCATCAACTACGATCCCTATCCTACTTGACATCGCACATATCTGTGATGTGACTATCGTGGATGCGCACATCGCGATATCGATGCTAAAATGATACATCGTGCAGCCCTAGATGATATACACACACACACTCTCTCACACACACACACACACGTTTTCTACAGCACATAAACACATAACACATTATAGACTTCTATAATTCAATGTTAGGCTGCATAGATCAGGTCAGCAGGGAACGGGAACACTTCCCATAATTCCTGATGTACTCGTTACATCATAAGGAGGATGGCGTCTACGCTAATATTAGTGTCTCTGTTCATCCCGAGGTTTACCCGGAGTCCGCCGGATCCAGGCCATATCCAAATCTGATGAAGGACCTGAGCCTGGACACACACACACACACACACACCACACACTCCGGATCTGAGGAAGGACCTGAGCCTGGACATGACGACAACGCATCCCTGAAGTGTCTCTAGTCTCTCCTGTGAAGGCCGCCTTTACCTCTGCACTGATAAAATGTTATCGGGATAATTCTGATTCACATGGCTATGTGGAAGCGTTAAAAAAAAATTCAGAGACACCAGGCACTGTTTTATGCAAATGAGCGGCCGGATCGCATTAAGGGTTTTCTGTTTGAACGGTGTCATGTTAGCGGGACCACAAGTTAATAACTAATGATCGTTGCGAAGGAAGTGAATCAATCAAAACTAACTTTATTTGGCCAAAACAATCGGTTACTTTAATCTCCTATTATCACTGTAAAGCTGCTTTGAAACTAGGGGTGTAACGATACCCTCATGTGACGATTCGATACATATCACGATACTAAGCTCACGATACGATATTATTGGGATACTCCAAGACATAAAGGGTTAACAAAAAATGTAAATGAATAGGCTTGGACTCTGTGCTTTTAACCCAAGGACAATAGAGACACCAGAATAACAATATTCATGATTCTGAAGCTGAAAATACAGAATTATATTAGACGAATATTCTTGCACTTTTTCACTGACTAGATATATTTCAAATAATGTTGGACACTTTTTACTGGTCAGGTAACATAAGACATTTGGCATTATCAGGACCCACAATATTCCCCCATTGCATTGGGAATTATACATTAGTGCTGTAGTGACGCGTCGATGACGTCGACGCTTCGACGTCAAAATTACGTCGACGCCATATTTTTGCGTCGACGCTTCTTCATTTATTTATTTTTTGCACCGTTTCCGGCAGTACAGCAGCTCGCCAACACACGTGGGAGAACGAAACATTGCAGAATGGAGGACGAAGACCACTAGAAGTGAATGTGCTCTCCATTAAATGAATCACACATAGTAAACAAATCCTTAACAAAAAAAAAACCTTTGCAATTTAGACGCGCAAACTGGGTGCGGGTGCGGTGAGACCAGTGAGAGCAGATTCGGCATGCAGTCGTTCATCCGCGCGCGCGCGCGCGCTGTTACAAAAGAAGCCGTGCACGCGATATGGGGTTTTGCCGGTCTTGCGCGCCCAACGCGTCATATTTGCCGCACGCTCGTGCGGACGCGTCGAGTATAAACAAGGCTTTGCTCCGTGTCAGCGCGCTCTGATCGGTAACGGGGCACAGACTCTCCTGAATCATCCAGCAGGAGCAAGCACCACTAACTCCGCCTCCGTTTCCCTCGTAAGCTGATATTAGTATTTAAACATTCTCTATGATAAAAAATGTTTGTACAAAATATTTTAATAACACGGTTTTGGCGGTTATAGAGTTCTAATGACGGTGTTCAAATACATAACATTAGACTAACGTTAGCCAGCTACAGTATCATGATTCAGTAGGCTACGCTAGTTCGTATTTATTTGAGATACATTATGCTTTTTTATTAATCGAGGAGCAGAAAAATCATCTTTTATATTAATCGCCCAATTAGTCGTTAGATTAGTCGACTAATCGATAAAATAATCGCCCAACTAATCGTTTAGTTAATAATCGTTTACCCCAGCCCTATTATACATTATATTCAATACCGTAATTCCTCAAATAAAGACCGGGGCCTTTATTTACCTGAACTGCAGATGGTAGCCGGCTTTTATTTGAAGCAGGCTTTATTAGAGGCAGGCCTTTATTTCTAATTCGCGATCCCCGCCCGCCCGTCAGCCAAGTTTCCATGGTGACGCGTCATGCTTGGCACTGTTCACCACAGCCAAAATAGTGCTGTATGACAGATGTAGCGCTTTTATTTCTAAATATTAACTAACTTGCTTACCATGTCATCAACTATCTTCTATTCTGACTCTCAATTCAGTGTAAGTGAGTTTGTTTTGTCGTTTAAAACCCTTTATAATTGATCCTGATCTGTAACGTGAGATCGGCACCGCAGTTCAGAGATTCCTGTCTGTTGGATTTGTACGTTACACAGCGCGTGAATTCTTCAGTTTCTCCCGAAATGC
The DNA here is from genome assembly GCA_036326025.1 of Chrosomus eos. NCBI lineage: Eukaryota > Metazoa > Chordata > Actinopteri > Cypriniformes > Leuciscidae > Chrosomus > Chrosomus eos. The sequence continues at coordinate 2,545,845 of CM070834.1, forward strand.
ATGAAAGTAAGTGGCCGGTGAACTGGGAGAAGAATAGAGTAAACTTTATACTTACACTGTGTATCTGATATGAATAAAACACGTCGCCAAATATATTTGAATGGATTATTGCTGCTTCCATAGACACCATTGTGTATTTTACAAACTATACATGTATTGTTTTGCTATAAATCTTATCTATTTAAATGTCTGAAACCTAAAATAAACGTGGTTAAAAACACTGAATAGTAGTTGTGATATATGACAAGCACAGCACGCGTCCGTCTTTGAGTGTACACTAATTTTCCCCGGCCTTAATTTGAGACCGGCCTTTATTTGTCCGCGTTGACCACGTACCCGGCCACTATCAGAGGCCCGGCGTTTATTTGAATACCGGTTTTTATTTGAGGAATTACGGTATTATATAGAAGTTTAATGTATTACTGACACTAAAACTCTGAAAACTTGATTTGTTTTCTCAAAAACAATTGGGGGGGGGGTTGGGGACTATCCACGATACATATTGTCACTATCCACGATACGTATTGTTGCATTTTTGTATTGCGATATATTGTGGCACGATATATTGTTACACCCCTATTTGAAACAATCAATATTGTGTGTGTTTTCTACAGCACTTGCATTACTGTAGTAGACATTTTCTTGAGATAACTTGGTAATTTACTGAGGTCTATTTCAAGATCTCTTCTGACAGGACAAATGATCGAAAAACTGGAAGGAGACGCAGTGAAGAATGTGGAAGCAAAGCAGAGAGAGAGAGAGCGAGAGAGAGAGAGGGCGAGAGAGAAAGAAAGAGAGAGAGAGAGAGAGAGAGAGAGAGAGAGAGAGAGAGCGAGAGCCAGAGAGAGAGTGAGAGAGAGAAAGAGAGAGTGAGAGAGAGAGAGCGAGAGAGAGAGAGGGCGAGAGAGAGAGAGCGAGAGAGAGAGAGAGAGAGGGCGAGAGAGAGAGAGGGCGAGAGAGAGAGAGGGCAAGTGAGAGCCAGAAAGAGAGAGAGAGAGAGAAAAAGAGAGAGTGAGTGAGAGAGAGAAAGAGTGAGAGAAGGGCAAGTGAGAGCCAGAAAGAGAGAGAGAGAGAGAGAGAGAGAGAGAAAGAGAGAGTGAGTGAGAGAGAGAAAAGAGTGAGAGAGAGAGGTTGAACTTCCTCTAGAGTTCAGGACGGGGTGTTTGAGGGTTTCCACAGCTGGATCGAGACGGCAGCCAAAACTCCCAGATGCCCTCAAATGCTCCTCAGATGAGCTCAGAAAAAAGGAAGTGATGCGTTCTGTAATCATGTGGCAGATTAAAGTCAATCTTAGCTTCTGCTTCTGTATTGTTTTGGCATGTTTACTGCATGTAAAAAATATATATATATTTTAAATTAATTTTAATTTCTTAAATGTAAATTTCATTTTAATGTAAATATAACATTTATTTTAGTATATATATATATATATATATAACTGTTTTATTTCAGCTGTTGCCCTGACAACATTTCTCATTTTTGCAAAATACTAAAATAACAAACTGTATAAACTAGAAATAATAAGTTAAAGCTATAGGCATATTTATAAAAAAATGATAAAAGCATGTTATCATTTTAAAATTAAAGTAAAAACAGAAAATATAAAAAATTGAATTTATATTGAAGTGGAAACAAAATATGAAAATAAAACCAATCTGATTCTGATTCAATGAAACTAAAATAACAGGTTGATGCTTTAGGCCTGTGTTGACTCACCATCGGTCACATGACTTCAGCTCAGTGACCTTATACAAGTCACATGATTGTGAAAAGGGGAAAGTGGACGAACACATTTAAAAGATATAGTAATGTTCCCTAGTTGACTTGTCATCTGTTCAGAAGTCGAGTCGCATCATCTCATCATAAACCCAGTGAGACGCTCTTCTGAGGAATGGTGAAGCATCACATCACAAGTCCTTCATGAACACAATCCCAGAATGCACTGCACTCAGTTTAGTGAAAACAAGTTGAAGAAACGTCCTTTACACATCATCAGTGGATGCAGCTGTAGGGCCGCTCGTTCACAGGACACTTTCCTCAACTTCAACTAGACTTCACTTCACACAGCGGCTGGGAAAAAACTATTGCCAAAGAAAACACATGATACTATTTATGCAAGAACAAGCAAACATGGGAAAACAATGTGGAATAGATGCTAAATAAATATGTTAGAAATGTTTTTTCTTCAAAATGTAAATCATATTTTATTCCAAATCTGAAAATATATTATTAAAAGCAAGCTGCCTATATAGGGAGCAGAGTAATACAGCTCTCTCTCTCTCTCATACACGATGTCCGGGACACACACACACACACCGGGAGCAGCGTGAAACACGACGAGAGACGCGGGCGCTCATTTTGCATCGCTTCTTCAATTTACGCTGAACATCATTCGCAGAGAAACGTTTGCATGCTTTACATATCACAACTTTTCCAAGATAAACAATATCAACTGACCAACATCTGGACAGCAGCCTAAAACATAATATTATTCATTAATCCGTTTCTAATTTCAATAAAAAAAATAATACTTACTTCTTTTAAATAAAAAAATGAAAACTAACATAAACAGTAAAACAAAAAAAAATAATAAAATGATTAATCAAATGAAAAATAAAAAAAAATAATTAAAATAAAAATAAAGCCATTAATAATAATAATATAATTAATAATAAAATAAAACCTTTATAAATTATAAAAATTAGGTAAAAGATAATATAGTTTCTATAACTACATAAAATTTCAATAATGGAAACAAACAATTAGGTACAAATAAATAAATAAGAGTTTAAACTAAAAAGAAATTAAAATTCCCACAATATAATAATACGAATAAACTAAATAATATAAATTAAATAATATAGTAATACAATAAAAAATAAATGAATTAATAAACAAAAAAACAATAAATAACAAATAAGCTAAAAATACATTGATTCAAACGAAATAATAATGTATTCATTAATACTGAATAAATAAAACAAAATAATAAATAAAAGAATAAATTAAATTAAAAATCTAAATAAAATAAATAATTAACAGTAATTATTAATAATTATAATGATAACTATAACAGAAAAGCAAAAAAGAAACTAAAAAATAATCAAATAAATACAATAATTAAATTCAAAGTACAAAAAAACACAAAAAAAAATCCTGAAATAAAATCAATAGTATGAGTAAGAGTATCTCACTGCTGACCTGTTGAAATGGGGTGTATAGTCTAATGTGTGTTCCTGAACCGGTTTTCGTGAAGGATGATTAAGGAGTGAACCGGACTATCCGTTTAACACAACGAGGATAAGGACGTTTCCAAGCGGCAAGCGAATTCCTGACGCAGAAATAAAGACTGAGAAAGAAGAGTCTTCAGTCATGAAATAACAGAAGATCACTCACATTCTGATGAGAAGTGATAAATGTATAGTTTGTCGGTAAAACACACTGAGTGTGTGTAGTGTGTGTGTGTGGTGTTGTGTTGTTTGTGTTGTGTGTGTGTGTGTGTGTGTGTGTGTGTGTTGTATGTGTTGTGTGTGCGTTGTGTGATGCTCGGTAAGGAGAGAGCAGAGTGAAGTGGTGATGTGAGAGAGAACGAAAGAGAGCGAATAAGTGAGTGACGTTGCTGAGTAAGATAGAGACGCAAGAGAAGCGAGGATGCAGTGCGACATGTTTTGTGTGAGTGTGATGCGGGAAGTGATGAGATGCAGACGAGTAAGTGTTGAAGAGAGAGAGAGAGATGAGTGAGAGTGTTTTGTGTGTTGTGTAGTGTGTGTAGTGTTGTGTGTTGTGATGTGTGATTGTGTGGTGTGTGTTTGTGGTATGGTGTGGCTGTGTAAAGTGAGTTGAGTGATGAGGTGAGTGATGGTAGTGAGGAGAGTGATGATAATAGATAACTGCAGATTAATCTCTATAAGGCTTTTTGCACTGGAATAACAGAATTCATAAGATTCCTGTAACTAATGCAGAAGTACAAGCTTTGCATATGGAATGATTTCAGTTTAGGCTATTTGAAAAATTTGGCTCCTACTTCAGAACGGGATCGAACAAATACAACAAACAATGATGTAAATGATTATTATATATAATGAACATATGGAAATTAAAAAGAAACCAACAATTTATTAAAAAAAAAACAGTTTATAACCGATATATTTATCAAAATGCTAAAACGAATAATAGAACGAAAGAAGACCAACCAATAAGACATGCTGGGAAACAAAGAAAAAATGCCCAAAAAAAAATACTGAATAAATTAAAGTTTAACACTTAAGAATGAAGATAATTAAACACAAATATAGCATTATAATATTTAACAGTTTTAATGGTATGCAAGTAAAATATTACTTTTAACTTAGAAATACTCAAAATTTTATTTTATGTAAAAAAAAATGACAATAAAACTTTAAAATTATTTTCACTGTAAAATAAAACAATTGAGTATTTACCACAGTAAAACTACTAAAAATGCTAAAAATGAAATGCTTGAATGAGAGTTAAACTAAATGGAGATTTTATAAGATACGCGTGTAAGAAATGAAATACTGAAAAATGTTTAAATAATCATCCTGAATATGTCCGTGTTATGATTTTCAGGAAGTCTCCAGGGTTCACTGAACTGCACATTGACACACAGACAGGAAGATAAAGCATCAAACACAAGTGAGATCACGAGTCAGCGTCTCTGTTGATGTGGTCAGAACACACACACTCAGATTTCAGAAGCTCGGCGTCTAGATTTACATCCTCAAACCGCTGTGCGTGTCTGACTCTTCTGCCGCTGCGCGGGCCTGACTCTTCTGCCGCTGCGCGGGCCTGACTCTTCTGCCGCTGTGCGGGCCTGACTCTTCTGCCGCTGTGCGTGTCTGACTCTTCTAGCGCTGTGCGGGCCTGACTCTTCTAGCGCTGTGCGGGCCTGACTCTTCTAGCGCTGTGCGGGTCTGACTCTTCTAGCGCTGTGCGGGTCTGACTCTTCTAGCGCTGTGCGGGTCTGACTCTTCTAGCGCTGTGCGGGCCTGACTCTTCTAGCGCTGTGCGGGTCTGACTCTTCTGCCGCTGCGCGGGCCTGACTCTTCTGCCGCTGCGCGGGCCTGACTCTTCTAGCGCTGCGCGGGCCTGACTCTTCTAGCGCTGCGCGGGCCTGACTCTTCTGCCGCTGCGCGGGCCCTGACTCTTCTGCCGCTGCGCGGGCCTGACTCTTCTGCCGCTGCGCGGGCCTGACTCTTCTGCCGCTGCGCGTGTCTGACTCTTCTAGCGCTGTGCGGGCCTGACTCTTCTAGCGCTGTGCGGGTCTGACTCTTCTAGCGCTGTGCGGGTCTGACTCTTCTAGCGCTGTGCGGGTCTGACTCTTCTAGCGCTGTGCGGGTCTGACTCTTCTAGCGCTGTGCGGGTCTGACTCTTCTAGCGCTGTGCGGGTCTGACCTCTCTAGCGCTGTGCGGGTCTGACTCTTCTAGCGCTGTGCGGGCCTGACTCTTCTAGCGCTGTGCGGGTCTGACTCTTCTGCCGCTGCGCGGGCCTGACTCTTCTAGCGCTGCGCGGGCCTGACTCTTCTAGCGCTGCGCGGGGCCTGACTCTTCTGCCGCTGTGCGGGCCTGACTCTTCTGCCGCTGCGCGGGCCTGACTCTTCTGCCGCTGCGCGGGCCTGACTCTTCTAGCGCTGCGCGGGCCTGACTCTTCTGCCGCTGCGCGGGCCTGACTCTTCTGCCGCTGCGCGGGTCTGACTCTTCTGCCGCTGTGCGGGCCTGACTCTTCTAGCGCTGCGCGGGCCTGACTCTTCTAGCGCTGCGCGGGCCTGACTCTTCTGCCGCTGCGCGGGCCTGACTCTTCTGCCGCTGCGCGGGTCTGACTCTTCTGCCGCTGTGCGGGCCTGACTCTTCTAGCGCTGCGCGGGCCTGACTCTTCTAGCGCTGGCGGGCCTGACTCTTCTGCCGCTGTGCGGGCCTGACTCTTCTGCCGCTGCGCGGGCCTGACTCTTCTGCCGCTGCGCGGGCCTGACTCTTCTGCCGCTGTGCGTGTCTGACTCTTCTAGCGCTGTGCGGGCCTGACTCTTCTAGCGCTGTGCGGGTCTGACTCTTCTAGCGCTGTGCGGGATCTGACTCTTCTAGCGCTGTGCGGGTCTGACTCTTCTAGCGCTGTGCGGGTCTGACTCTTCTAGCGCTGTGCGGGTCTGACTCTTCTAGCGCTGTGCGGGTCTGACTCTTCTAGCGCTGTGCGGGTCTGACTCTTCTAGCGCTGGCGGGCTGACTCTTCTAGCGCTGGCGGGCTGACTCTTCTGCCGCTGCGCGGGCCTGACTCTTCTAGCGCTGCGCGGGCCTGACTCTTCTAGCGCTGCGCGGGCCTGACTCTTCTGCCGCTGCGCGGGCCTGACTCTTCTGCCGCTGCGCGGGCCTGACTCTTCTGCCGCTGCGCGGGCCTGACTCTTCTGCCGCTGCGCGGGCCTGACTCTTCTGCCGCTGCGCGGGCCTGACTCTTCTGCCGCTGCGCGGGCCTGACTCTTCTAGCGCTGCGCGGGCCTGACTCTTCTGCGCTGCGCGGGCCTGACTCTTCTGCCGCTGTGCGGGCCTGACTCTTCTGCCGCTGCGCGGGCCTGACTCTTCTGCCGGTGCGGGCCTGACTCTTCTGCCGCTGCGCGGGCCTGACTCTTCTGCCGCTGTGCGGGCCTGACTCTTCTGCCGCTGTGCGGCTGACTCTTCTGCCGCTGCGCGGACCTGACTCTTCTGCCGCTGGCGGGCCTGACTCTTCTGCCGCTGTGCGGGCCTGACTCTTCTGCCGCTGCGCGGGCCTGACTCTTCTGCCGCTGCGCGGCCTGACTCTTCTGCCGCTGCGCGGGCCTGACTCTTCTGCCGCTGTGCGGGCCTGACTCTTCTGCCGCTGTGCGGGCCTGACTCTTCTGCCGCTGTGCGGGCCTGACTCTTCTGCCGCTGTGCGGGCCTGACTCTTCTGCGCTGCGCGGGCCTGACTCTTCTGCGCTGCGCGGGCCTGACTCTTCTGCGCTGGCGGGCCTGACTCTTCTGCCGCTGTGCGGGCCTGACTCTTCTGCCGCTGTGCGGGCCTGACTCTTCTGCCGCTGTGCGTGTCTGACTCTTCTGCCGCTGTGCGGGCTGACTCTTCTGCCGCTGCGCGGGCCTGACTCTTCTGCCGCTGGCGGCCTGACCTCGCGCTGCGCGGCCTGACTCTTCTGCCGCTGTGCGGGCTGATCTTCTGCGCTGTGTGTTCTGATGTGTGTGTGTGTTTATATTTTAGTATAACATTATAATACCATGCATATTTTTTTCATTGGTTTGTTTTCTTTAAATAAAGAAATGTATTAGGGATGCACCGAAATAAAAATTCTTGGCCGAAACCGAAAACCGAAAAAGAGGAAACCAAGGCCGAAAACCGAAACACCGAAAGAAATTATGCCAATTATTAGTACCATTGCATTTATGGCTATGACTGTTTACTAACTTTACTAAAAACAAAGGCATTGGAATTGCATAAATTAATATTAAAGTTTCAAAGAATAATTCAATTACAAATTATTCAACTGTTTATTTAGCACATTGCAACAATGCACAGTATAAAATAAAATTCAAACTAAAATGTTTAACTTGACCCCACTCTGTAAATTAAATAATAATGTGCAGGCCTACTGGCCTGCAGAAAGGTTTTAAAATGAAATGTTCTCTCATAAAAACAAAGTGCATTTAGGTCAAGTGCATTTTAAATTTTTCTCTGTATGACTACTACGATCCATTGTGAGGTTAGACTGAGCATACTGGTACACAATATTTTTACTAAGCCCATTTAAAATATTATTTGATTGCAGCGCCGTAGCGCATTCGTGCAGCACTACCTCTCGCTCGTCCGTCCGTCCCTCTCTCTCTCTCTCTCGCGCGCGTGCTCTCTCTCCCTCATCATGAAACACCGCTGCACAAATCTGTCCAACACCGCGCTGACAATGTCGATGAACGCGCGCGTCGGAGGCGTTTTCCTTTTCTGTGCCGCTCATATTCAGCGTAGCGATCGGAATGTTTGGATTTTCGGCATTACATGTTTTGCAAATCGCTGTCTGTGGCGAGTCTTTCTCAGATATACTGAAATATGTGCAGACATGTTGCTTCAGACAAGCACGTGCAGGTCGCGGTTTCTGTTTACATCATCACAACATTTCGGCCGTATTGTTTCGGTGATAAAAGTATTTCGGCCGAAAACCGAAAATGCTCTTTTTGGCCATTTTCGGCCGGAAATTTTCGGTGGCCGAATATTCGGTGCATCCCTAAAATGTATATTTGACATTTGAGGCTTAATGCTATAGAAAAGCAATACAAGTTTTCATTTCAGCTCGTTTACTTTGATATTATTACACGGCATGCAGTCGCTTTAAACAATGGCATAAAGCTATTCAAAACATCATTCAATGTAAATTGTGATAATTGTAATTAATAATCGCAATTACAATTTCAAGGTAATAATCGATATTTTCATAATCGTGCAGCCCTACATGCGATCAAACACACTCGTTCATGAACACACACACACTTAGACACGAACACTCAGCTAATGTATCACAAGAGCAGTCCTGTATGATTTAATCAGCTTCATATGAACATGTCAGACATGTTTCAGAATCACATGCATGTGTCAAGTATGTTTTGGTCCCAGGTTGTGTTGTGTGTTCTCTCTCTCTCTCTCTCTCTCTCTCTCTCTCTCTCTCTCTCTCTCTCTCTCTCTCTCTCTCTCTCTCTCTCTCTCTCTCTCTCTCTCTCTCTCTCTCTCTCTCTCTCTCTCTCTCTCTCTCTCTCTCTCTCTCTCTCTCTCTCTCTCTCTCTCTCTCTCTCTCTCTCTCTCTCTCTCTCTCTCTCTCCTCTCCTCTCTCTCTCTCGGAGACGATCTGCAGCAAACGGCTCAGAGAAAACCACAGAAACAGGTTTAATTTAAAGAATAAGAGGAACTATGAGAACAATGTTCTGCAACAGCGAGCGATTATTTTCAGCTTCATCTCTGCAGGATTGTGGGAAATATGCATGAGGGTTTTATCACAGCTCACACAGATCTGTTTCTGGGACACGACTGAAGTTCACCGAAGCTCCAGCCAATCACTGAACTCCTGGGAATGCTTTGGAAACAGCGATGCCAATAAGCGCCTGCCAATATTACCCATGATGCTCCATCGATTAGCCGCGGTGATGAACGCGTGGACGCTCACAGGCTGTATGGAGGCGTCTGGTGTTTCTCCAAACTAAACATCCCGCTGTTATCTCTGCACTGTGAAAGTCTGCACGGGTCGTTCTGCTCAAAGAGACGCCAGTGAAAGATTACAGCACAGAAGTGTGTGTCGTCTAGAGGGGTACACACACACACTCAGATTCTGTGTGTGAAGCAGAGGATCAGATCGGGATTCGACTTCACAGAAAACATTTGAATGATTTAATCTGTATCTTCACACTGATTACAATGGAGAATGTCATTCAGAAAACACACTTTTAAATGCAAGTCTTGGGTTTCAACTTACTCCAATATCTAATGACACAAATGTGAAGAAAAACAACAAAAACAAATTTAAAGTGGTTTAAATGTTTGACTTGTATCTTACTAGGATGCAATTATTTATAGTTTAAACTTTTTTATACAGAAATGAACTATGGTGAACATATTTAGACCGTTTGTGAACCCTGTTTTGTTTCTCAGACAGTTTAATATAACTAGAATCATTCATTCAACCGATTTAAAACAAAATCAATTAAAATTAATTTGATATTTTTAAAACAAACTGCACGATTAATATTTTGTCTTGAGTAAATTATGTTATTATGTTATTTTGTTTAGTTGTCTATTTTGTAGAAGTTGTTTGTGTGGCAATTGTGGCAAAATCTTGATTTCTATTTTAAACAAAATTTATATTTTTATATATATATATATATATACATATATATATATATATATATATATATACACACACACACACACACACACACACACACACACAATTAAACAGTCTTATAATTATTATTATTATTTCAAATTATGATACAAATTTAAAATACTAACATATAAATAATCATTTATCATCATTACATTGATTTATGTTCTATATTCTTTATCATTTGGTTTGATTTAATTTGGGTGCAGTGAAGAGGAATCTTTATGAAAATGTGATTAAATGTAACAAAAACTGGAAATGCGCATTTCTTAAAACAATTATTTCTTTTATCTTCTGAGATCGGGTGAAATGTGATCTGGAACATGTTCTTGACTAGATGGAAAAACTAAAATGGAAAAACAGGTTCTCAGAATCAATCTGTAAACCCAGATATCCCATGATCCTCTGGGCTCTCAGTTACAGTATAAACAGTGTGACAGAAATGCAGCACTTCTCTTTGGATTCATCTGGAATAATCTAGAGTATTTACTATATGTGACCCTGGACCACAAAACCAGTCTTATGTGTCCATTTTCTAAAATTGAGATTTATACATCATCTGAATGCTGAATAAATAAGCTTTCCATTGATGTATGGTATGTTAGGATAGGACAATATTTGGCCGAGATACAACTATTTGAAATCTGGAATCTGAGGGTGCAAAAAAATCTAAATATTGAGAAAATCGCCTTTAAAGGTTTCCATTTCTGTTGGTTATTGTGCTGCATCCACTTACAAAAATACAATTTTGATATATTTAAGGTAGGAAATTTACTAAATATCTTCATGGATCATGATCTTTACTTAATATCCTAATGATTTTTGGCATAAAAGAAAAATCGATAATTTTGACCTATACAGTGTTTTGTTGGCTATTCCCAAAAATATACCCGTGCTACTTAAGACTGGTTTTGTGATCCAGGGTCACATATACAAAATCAGTGTTAAACCCATAAACAGCAAACACATAGAACACAAATCACAGGTTTAAGTGTCTTTTAAACTGTGAGCAGTGCACCACTATTATTGAACAATATTAAGTAAAAATGTCTAGTCTGATGAAGCTGTATTGTGACTGATATATTGAAAGGGATGTGTGACATTTTGAAGTGACCTGAGATAAACTACTATACCCATGTCTATGTATGTCATAATCTGTGCCTCATGTAAATGACCCAGCAGGACGGAGAGTCAAACACTCTCAGCAAAAACTGCATGAAGAAAATAACCGGCCATGATCTGTCGTCTCCTGCGTCAGGTAATGCGGATGACCCAAACCCACCGGCATCAAGACTAAACCGTGAGTGTTTATTCAGACGGGGAAGAACGGTGAAATGAAGCTGAGGATGAGCTGTAACTCTGCACCGCTGTGACGTCAGGCAGTGGAAACACACAGCTCTGGTGTCTACACACACACACACACACACACACACACGATGCGATCGACAGAACCAGACCCATATGAGGGACACACAACAACAACAACGGTTCGGGAGCACAGAAATGTAGAAGTTTTAGGACACACACTAAAGACACAGCAGCATCTTTAAACGTGGTGCTCAAAAACACAACAACAATAGCTAGAAACATCTATTTTACATGAGTGTGCAGATTTAAAAACAGAACAGACATAATTCAGTAAACGGCTCAGTTTCAGAGAGCGGGCCTGTGGCCGTGTGACGTGACAGGTTGTCAGGTGTGCTGGGGAAAATGATCACGTTCAAAAAAATGTTTAAAAATAAATGCTACAAATAAGAATATATCATCGCGCTGTTGGGCCGAAACCTTGTATCTCTATATTTCATCATTGTTTTCTAAAATGAATGCTATAGGTCATACAGACAAATTCTGTATGCAGGTTTTTACAAATATTTAAGCAATAAAAAGCATTTAAAAGAGGTTGTGACTAAACCATTGGATCCTCAAACTGTAAAACAAGGGTAAAAAAAGAACTGATGTTTTACGCAAGTTTACTCAAGAAACTCGGTCCATAAAGGCCAACTTTTATTTATTTATTTTCTGCATTAGTAGAGCGGAACAGTCTCGGTCTTTGCGGTGTAGTTGAAGCATACACTGTTTGTGCTTCATGTTTTGTACCATGAGATTTTGATCGTGATATTTCAACAACAAGAAAACTGAGCTCCCATTTAGCTACAATAAACGTTATATCTGATGCACTGCCTCAGATCTGCTCCAGTGACACAAACTGTCATTCGCTGGTCCAAAAGCTTGTAGCTCAATTTGAGCTTGATTTTCATAAAATGTTAATATTATAATGACACGTGCAAGTGTTCGACAATAAATCTGTTTGTTTTTTTATCGATGAAGATAAAAAAAGAGGAATGCACTCTATGTGTAAGTTTGCGTGAGTTTTTTTTTCTGCTGTCAACAGAGGGAACAGCAATGAATGTGAGTGACAGACGCGAGTGCGCGTTCAGTCTTTAGCGTGGCGTTTAAAGAGACGAACGTCGAGCTGTCTCTCCTCATCTCTGTTTGTCTGTCTGCATTAATAGAGCAGAATGACAGCAATTATGCAGCTTAACAAAAGAGAAGCGACAGTTTGTTTTGTTCCCTCCACAAGTGACGGACGCTCGACTGCACAAAAACTCACATTAACATTTAAACAATCGTCTCCTCTGTGAAAGACATGATGTGCGGCTGGAATAATTATGCCGCTTAACTTTTAGATCAGCCTTCATCCACGATGCCTTAAAATACTGCCAATGTGGGCGGCTCGGTTGGGTTGTTTTTGGCGAGATTAACAGTTTTGTACTCGACGCTGGAGGAGCTGTTAATGTAGAGAACATACAGGGAACATTTGTGGTTGAAGAAACATGGTGATGTCAGCATCAAATCCATCACTCTCCACATACAAGACTAGACATGTGCAAAACTACAGATGTGGTAGATCAACTAGCTGGTTTAGGGTCACGTCCAACAAAAATTCTTTACATCCACATAAAACACTGCTATTTTGCAAGCTAAGCAATCCCAAAACGTCCATAAACAGAGAACCTCCTACCAGTCTGAACACGTCTAAGCTCTCGCCACACAACAGACGTTCACCTCAGCACAGCTTCTGTACAGCGCATCAGAGAGGGTTCATGACTTCCTTCTTGATCTGATCAAACTCCAACCTCATCGACGAGTCAAAACACACTCGTTCATGAATACACACACACACCACTTAGACACGAACACTCAGCTAATGCATCACAAGAGCAGTCCTGTATGATTTAATCAGCTTCATATGAACATGCCAGACATATTTCAGAATCACATGCATGTGTTGAGTATGTTTTGGTCCCAGGTTTGTGTAAATGTACACACACACACACACACACACACACACACACACACACACACAAACAGAAAGCCATAGAAACAGGTTTGATTTTAAGCTTAAGAGCAACTCATTCCCCTGGAGGAACTAAACTAACCCTCAGATCGAACCGATGGGACGGAGCGCAACAATGTTCTGCTGACACACACACACCACACACACACACACACGAGAGACAGACGTGTTTTACTCACCGCCACTGCGATCATGGAGTTGTCGGGTTTCCATTCCACCAGCTGATAGAAGCCGAACTGTGCGGCCGCTTTCCCAGACTCAATATAACTGACGATCAACACGCTGGGCTGCAGACACACAGACAGAGACAGAGTTAGACATGTTAATTCATTAGTCAGTGTGGCTTAGTTATCTAGGATATTTAATTTAATATTCAACAATATTATTGATCTGCCTGTATTGACACCATTATATGAGAACTGAGCTGAATGATGACATTAGCGTTTTCTCCAGAGTGGCGATATATATATAAATAAATTAACTACAAGGCTCGAAATTGCGACTCCTGAAATTTAATCTGTCAGACCTAAAAATATATTTGGGAGCATTTGTGCGAGTGCAAATAATGGTTGTGGTGCGACCTGTTTTCATTCCTCTAAAAAAAAAACATTTGCAAATTACTTCACAGTGTGTACCTTGTGCGCTGATACGCAATGGCGGGACCATCATTCTATCCAACGTTATATAACCAATATAGTCACCACTAATGACACGTCAGATTCGCGAACTAATGACTCATTTGAACCGATTCACTTTAATGAATGGTTAAAACAACTGATGTATCCAACACTGAACTCACGAGACGTCTGAATCTGTGTATAACAAATCGGTAACACTTTACAATTTAATGTTCCATTTATTCAATTCTAGTTAACTACATTACATGTACTATAATAAACTGCACTTTGTTAATTTGTTAACCATTGTTAATGTTAATTTCAACATTTAGGCTACTAATAGCCTACATTATTGAAATAATTGTTTTTTATTTGTTAACATGCACTGTGAAGTAACATGAATGAACAATGAACAGCTGTATTTTTATTAACTAAGATGAACAAATATTACAGTTTTTCTCGATTGCTTAAACACGTTTCTTGAAACTATGCCTCGTATTCTCAAAACAGTAAACACAAATCCATAACGTCTCACCCAGTTTCTCAAACAACCTATTTTCAGGTCAAAATGAAGCTCTACACTCAAAACCATTCACTCTTGCTGAAAAACCAAACTTTGCCCTCAGACAGGACACACAAGCCCTCAAAATAACACACACTACAACATAGTCTTACACACTGGTGCAATAAATTCAAAACAACATTTCCAAAACTGGTAAGTTATTTTACTTCCCCTTCTCACAAACCTTTTCACATGAGGAACAAAAGGTACAACCAATGGATACATTGGCACATTTTTATTCATTCATGTACTACACAGTACAACACAAAAAAGAAAAAAGAAAAAAAAAGATTATAAAAAAGATACTTTTTACTGTAACTCTCACACATCCTTTTTACAGGAAAAAATGGAAACATACTGAAAATATCTGTATGCGAGGCAATTTGATGCATTTCTTTATTACAGTAGTACATATTACATAGTGCAACAGTATATGTGATGTCAAAGCACAGAGTACAGCACCAGTTACTGTACAGAGCAGTCTTACTGTAGGTACACCAACCTGTTTTCCTCCCTGAAAGTTCTGATGATGGAGGCGACGGTGAAGCGACTCAAATTAGGCTGTACTCGTTGCCCAGCCTCCCTCATAGTCATGCCATGGACAAGGACATGGTCAACTAAAGTGGCTCTAATTTCATCCGAGACTGCTCGTCTCCTTGCCCTTCCTCCTCCTCCTCCTCCTCCTCCTCCTCCTCTCCACCTCCACCTCCACCACCACCACCACCTCCACCTCGTCCACCTCGTCCTTCACCAGGTCCTCCTCTTCCTCTTTTCCTCCTCCTCTCTCTCCTCCTTCACCACATCCTCTTCCTCCTCCTTCACCACGTCCCCTTCCGCTCTTTTTGATAAATGGCATTATGGTTTTATGGCATTACGTAAGCAAATGACAAATCATGTGCCAATATCATCGGGGTGAGATGATAGAGCCAGAAGACCAAATTTCAAATCTTGGCCACAGGATGTGTAAAGACCCAGTGAAATGAAATCTGTTAATATATAATTTGTAGTTGTGGTGCTCCTAAATTTTTGCTGGTGCTCCTAACTTTTTGAAGTTGGGAGCACCATTGCTACCAAGTAAAACAGTTAATTTCGAGCCTTGAACTAAATTAACTAAATAACTTTACAACAAAAATGAAACATCATTCAGGGTTCCCACACCTCGGTTACCTTCAAATTCAAGGACTTAATGTGGGGACGCATATCAAGTGAGAGCTAGGTTACATTGTGTTACTTTTAGTCTGATCGCATATTACTTTATCACAAATTTAATTGAATAAATAATGACAACAATTTATTTTACTGATCATTAAATACATTTGAATAGAACAATGATGGATTTTGGTGTAATATATTTTGAATTGGGACTAGGGAATCCCCGGGTCTGTAAGTGAACATGCATATTCTCACAGAGGAAAGCACGGGAAATGCAGCTATAATGTAAATTTTTTTTTTAAATGTATTTTTGACCCAGGCCTAGTGTAGCCATAGCAGTGAGTAACAATGTGTTATGGTGCGCATTCACCAGTGTTTTTGTTGTGGTGTAGGCTACTCCTGATTTTGTCAGTCATCTCATCTCTTATGCTTATATACTGTGTCTCTATGATCCTGTCCTGTCCTATTCATGGTGGCCTACTCGTGGACTACTGCGTGTGCTGTAGTAGTGGCCCGTCTTGATAATCCTGCATAATCCCGGTGTTGGGTCGATACGCCACTGCTTGTAACGTCATGGCAACGTACCACACAAAGTACCTCACGTGGGCAACTCTTAACGTAACGCGTAACTGCGCGTACCTAATGATAATCAATCAAGCAAGCTAGTATGCATAGCCCACCAAGTGTTGGTGAAATAATACATTAGCGGACCAGAGAGAATATGGAATTTTTTTCCAGAAAACTTCTTGCACAAAATAAATTCAAGCACTTTCAAGGACCTGCATCTATACGTGTTTATTTGCAAAAACTTTCCAGGGCCTTGAAATCTTTTTTTCCCAGATTCACAAACTTTCAAGGATTACAAGGACCCATGGGATCATTGAACTGCTGGACTGTGATGCAATTTTCTTCTGGAAACAAACTTTTCCTGTTATCTCTGTAAAGCTGCTTTGAAACACTCTGTATTGTATAAATAAAGGTGACTTGACTTGTTTGGTTTTGTATCGGTGTGCCATGCATGAGAGTCCCGGTCATTCGATATTCGAGGACTCTTGTGAGCAGTTTCTCAACACTTGCAACACTGTCATTCACGTCACACTCACACCTCAGTATTTCCTTATGTTTAAAGGTACTTATGTACAAGTCAATCAATACTAGTGTTGAGGACAGTGTGCTGCTGCTTTACTAGTGATCTGATGCACCGACCAGAAAATAGACCAAAAACTATTGGCAACTGCACAATAACTACCTAAAACACTCAGAACAACCTAGTGAGAAAGTGACCGTGACAAGACATCCAGAATTAAGCTAACACACAACTCACAGATTAAGCCAGATGATATAATAAAGGGTTAGTTCACCCTAAAATGAAGTTTCTGTCATTAATTACTCACCCTCATGTCACTACAAACGTATAAGACCTTCATTCATCTTCGGATCACAAATTAATTGAAATCCAAGATCTTTAAATCCACATCTTTATTGTGTTTGTTTGTTGTAGGTTTATACTGTTCTCCGTTTACTGTACTTTCTCAAAGTCTATTTATTGTGTGTATCTTTGTTAGTTCTTTTATGTTGACTTTTTAATGTTGACTCAATGAGCTTAGCTACAAAACTTCCTATGTACGTGTACAAGCTGTACAAATGGCAAATAAAACTTCCACTCGAAGAGGTTTCTGATCCCACATAGGCAGCAATAGGACATTAAAATAGCCCATGTAACTAATCAACCTAAATGAAAAGCGATGAGAAAACTTTTTGTGCGCAAAAACCAAGCGGCAACCTTCCTATCTCTCTCTTGAATTAACACAGAAGTGAGATAAACTGTAGTTCCTCCACTGGCCACTAGAGACCGGCTGCAGAAGAGACTCAATCCCATAGACCTCCATGTTAAAATGACCAACTTTACAGCAGAACAAAACATGTTTACGGCCTGGTGCAAAAAGTGGTTTTGGTCTATATAGATAATTTTGTCCTTCATGAAAACTGTGAGGAGGATGAATGTTTTTATAACTCATCCGATTAAATTATATTAAGCCTTAAAGTTCTGCATAATTAAGGGCGTGGCCACTTGAGTGACAGGTGGATTCCCGCTGATCTCACTACTAGCCGTTTGTTAGCTACCGCCTCGCTGCACATTTTCGTTTATCCGCGAGTGACGCGTGGCCAAGATGGTGACGGCCGGCTCCGCCCACTTTGGGCTTCAAAAACGCTCTTCAGAAACACTACAGGTGACATCACGAACACTACGTCCATATTTCTTTACAGTCTATGGTAAAAAAAAACTCAAAGATAACGACTTTAATCACAGTCATGTGTCGTGATGCTCACATGACCAGCGTCAGCCAATAGTGAGCCGGCGATCTGATGTAGAACCAGGAAGCGCTGCACTGTTTACACTACGTCAACAGCAGAGGAGAATAACGTGCAAGAGAAGAGATTGTTGAATAAAGTCGTTATTTTTGAGAGGTTTTTGCGCACAAAAAGTATTCTCGTCTTCAAAACATTAAGGTTGAACACCTGGGGGCTGTTCCATAAATGAAGCTTAGAAAAGCGGGGATTAAACTCCAAAACCGGACTTGAATGAGCCTAACAAATAAGTTGGGGCTAAAGTGGTTTCATAAAAGGTAATTGAAGTTCACGCAATCTCACTAATTTGATCCAGGTTTGTCTAGTCTAGATAATTGCGTGTGCACGCGTTTCTGAAGCAGCCCTAGAGGTCGATCGTGGATCAAATCGATCCACCATCAAACAGCGTATATTTTGTGCTGTTTTATGCGTTTGTGACATGTTTTTTTCCCCCGCTCAGTGCAAAAATGACATTTTACAGTTATATTCTCCATCTGTAAATGTTAGAAAGTCATGCAAATGTGTCCATTTTGCTGCTAATCTTCATATTGAACGAGCGCTGCTGCGAGCATGCGCGCCAAATAGGTCCGCAATAATTCTCACTAAAACATACATTTTGCTTGGAAAATTAATATGCAATATTTTATAACACGAGGATTATCTTCTAATTATAATAATTTATCTTTAGGATGTTGGATAAGTTGCAGTGAACTTCTAGCTCATTACACTCATATATTTTATACTTCTAATTAAAAAAAAGAAATTGAACAGAAGTAGCCCAATTCAGGAAATAATTTTTTTAAGAAACTAAATATATAAAGATACAAAATATAGTTTTGGGTATAGGATCTATTCTACGTAATAAAGATGATGTATACTTATGTAAAATGCTGAGAATTACAGCTTTTAATGCAATAATTTTTTTTGAGAAAGCAAGAATCCCCAGTTTTAAATGAGTGGTTAGATTTAGTTTCTAAAGTACATTATGGAGAGGATAACATTAAATTAGGAACAAATGTATACATTTTGAAAAGATATGTGCAACTCTAAAATCAAAGACTATTCCATAAAATAAAGGAATATATATTGGCCTACATGAACTACATTTTTATGTAACCTTCCCTTTTATTTCTAGTTATTTGTTATTTTATTTATTTACTTATTTAATATTGAATATCACAAAAGAAAAAAAAGTAGAAGGAAAAATAAGGAATATTTATTGGGGGAAAATATGATGTCTTTAAAGGAACTGTCCATTTTTATAATTGTGTTAAATGTGTTTGAATTGAAAGACATAATAAAGTACATTTTATATATATATATATATATATATATATATATATATATATATATATATATATATATATATATATATATATATATATATATATATATATATATATATATATATATATATATGTGCATGTATGTGCTAAAATATTTGTTAGTTGGACATTATATGTCCCTTATTTAGAATTTTAAACCTACAAGTGTATTTGGGGTAAATCAAATGTAGGCTAATATACTGTCAATTACTAAGCTCAGATTAATCTTACCAGTTAAAATTTATAATGTGCTTTTGTAATTATTTATTTTTTGATTTTGTGATTTTAACTTCTGCTTTAAAAAGATTTTTTTTTAGATTGTGTTCATATGTTCATCTAATAATCATAAACATGTACTTAAACAAAAAACAGACAAACTGCCAAATAAAACCAGAGAGAAATGTATTCATAAATCTTTAAAACAATCTAATTAAATCTTGGGCACAAAACATTCAGCCAGTAAAAAAACAAAACCTGTAGTATGTATAGGCCTATTGTTTTTATCTGTCTATATATCTATATCTATAAATACAGTACATATATATAAAAATATAGTATATATTTATATATGTGTCTATATTGTAGCCTTATATAAGTTGATTTTCTGTATACTGTGTATTTATTTTTGGACTAATAGTGTTAATAAAGTCCAATAATGGTATTAGAGAGTGTCAGTGGTAATATCATTGTGTTCTTGTCGGTCAGTGTTGAGGATCTGTGTAACAACTGAGGCTTAGCCTGACAGTTAGCCTGCCCTGGACCAGGCTAGTTTCCCAGCATAAGTTGCCAGGGTAACTGAGTTTGAACTTTTTTAAGTTTGATTTATGAAACCGAATCTACCAAAAATAAGCCTGACTAACCGAAATAAGCCTGGCTTATACTCTAATCTTGGTTTATGGAACAGCCCCCTGGAGTCACATGGACTATTTTAACGATGTATTTACTACCTTTCTGGGCCTTGAACAGTGCAATGACGTTGCTGTCTATGTGGGGTCAGAAAACTCTCGGAATGTAAAATATAATATTAGAAATAATGTAAATTTCCGTTCTGAAGATGAACGAAGGTCTTACGGGTTTGGAACGATATGAGGGTGAATAATTAATGACAGAAACTTATTTCGGGGTGAACTAACCCTTTAAAGATTAACAGAGGTGTATTCAAGTCATTTTAGTGTAATGTTTACAGCATGTATATGAAATTATGCCAAAGTTAAGAATAACCAAGATTATTCCTGTAATAAAATGCTCAAAAATGACTCTGCATCATCTAACAGAGGAAAAATAAAAGTGTGTCTTTATTCTACAGATCAACAGAAACGCATGGCATTCTCCCAGTGAATCGAGGAGCAGGGAAACCCATCAGGAGGAATGAGAGACGGATGTGCGGAGGAGAACAGCGTTCGGCCACAGAGAAAAACACCCAAAAATGGAAGCAAAGTGCTGGTTTCATTCTGCCACAGGGAGCTGTAAACCTCAACACACACACACACGTAAAACTAACACTAACATCACAGAATGTGCATTTACTTTCGGCGTGTGTGTGAGAAGGTCGTTCCTCATGAGTGTTTGGTTCAGGGGTCACGAAAGGTCAGACAGGCTTCAGATTCCCATTCACAACAAGTGTCAGTGATTGACAGCTGTGTTTACTATCATACGTCAGCGGATCCAGGACCGTTTTGATAAAACACCTGTAGCTATAGCAACCAGCGATATTTACATCTTTAACTTGAATCCCTCACATTATCCAAAGACTGACGTCACGTTCCTCTGTAAAATTGTAGTTAAATGACACTAATAGTGGGTGCAAATGTTTTTCTATGGCAAATCAGTGACGCTACTTTTCATATAGCCTGACTAAAACGGAGAAAGAAAAACAGCTCTAAATAGAGAACGCACCAAAAATCCTGCATGTAAATCATATGCACAGTTACATAACAGACCGAGAGAGTAATGGACGACGGTTGTTGAACTAAATTCACTCTCGATCTGAATTCAACACACAAAGAACACGTTATTTCCGGGCCTATGATACAATCAACAATTGATTCCTGTCCTATGATACAATCATGCTTGTTAAATCGTGAAGAGAAAATACATTTCTGCATCATTTTCAACCTGATGTAATATTTGCAACATGCATTTTCTGTAAAGCTGCTTTGAAATGATTTGCATTGTGAAAAACGCACTATCCAAATAGACATGAATTTAACTGAAGCTCCATCATCACAGACGAAATATTCAACAGTTTCTGCAAAAAATAAAAAAGGGCATCTAGCAGACAAACATGATGCACATTTAATCTTTATTATCAAACTGCCATTATCAGTCTGTTTTAATAGTGACCAAAAAGGCCTGTTCACACCAAAAAAAGAAATAGAAAGTTTTAATGAATAATCATTCAGTCCAGTGGAACGATAAAAACATTGACAGCCAATCAGAATCCATGATAAAAACATTGACAGCCAATCAGAACCCATCCTGATTTAAAGTGCTCGAGCATTTAAAGCAGAACACGACAAAACAACAGCACTTATAATATACAGAACAATATCTAAATGTGGGGGAAAATTGTGGGGAAAAAATGATTTTTCTGATTGTGGAAAAAAAAAACTTTGGTGTGGACGCTTGTAGTTTCGTTTTTGACCATAAAGACAAAGGGCAATTCCATGCAAAGGTCATCTTTACCATGAAAAAATAAAGTTTTAACCAAAAGAACAAAACCCATTTTAAGTTGTCCATTTAGGTCTGTAATATATTGTATTAATGTGTTTATCCACCAGATATGAGGTGAGCAACAATGCTTAAATTACATTTTCAACCAGCCATATTTCATGCTTTCAAAAAAAGGTATCAAAGACCCCCCTTTTTAAACTTTATTTTAACAGTAAGCATTTTGCAGAAAGATGGAGGCATGCCTGATAAATAAATATACTAATTTGGTCATAACAGCATTGCCTGTTGAGTTTATAAGGGCTATAATAAAGAGGTCTTGACGCTTCAGTGCACTGTCACGTCCATAACGTTTTAAAGGTTTAGTTTATTTAATATGACAATTATAAATGCAAATAACTTGAAACTTTATTTACAAAGCTAAATTATGTTTATGCTTATTAGGATAGACAATTCATCTCACTACTTTGCTCTGAACAACCATAATAATGCGTTACGGACGTGACCGTTACGGACGCTTCATATTAAATCATGCATATGACTATTGATCTGTTTCAAGACAGAAATGATTTTGGCCACTTCTTTAGTTCTTTTCAAGTTTTGTTTTGTAGAAAGACTTTATTTAAAGTGAATTTCGTTTTGTATAAATTGTATCCTTATTTTAAATCAAAGTTTCATCCACCAATTGCCTGGATTTAATAAATAAGCAAATATAGCATGGAAGTGCGATCACTTGCAACACGTAAACTTGAGCGCGCCTCATAACTGAACAGAAACTCAACGTAGGCCTCTCAGAAATATAGCCTCTCAGAAATATAGCCTATCTATAGAAAGATTGCAAAGATCAAAACGAAAAGAAATAGGCAACTCTCTGATTGTGTAATCTGTATGTGATTGTGTAATAAAAATAAATAAAAATAAAAACCTCACTTGTCTGGTTTATGCTATTCTGAGCAATGTTTGAACTTGGTTTTTTGAGCACTACTTGGGTTGTTATTGTCTCTTCACATTCACATTGACTCGTTTGGTTTAGTCCTCAGATGTAAGTCGCTATGGATAAAAGTGTCTGCTAAATGACTAAATGTAAATGTAATGTAAAATGTATGTGCTTTTTCCACCACCACGTCCCTTTAGAGCAGTAATTCTCAAAGTGTGGTCCGCGGACCACTAGTGGTCCGCCATCGCCCCCTAGTGGTCCGCGAAAAGATGACCTAAACTAGGCAAGTCTTTACAAAATCGTCACTTATTTAACCCTTTTGCACACGATCACACCGGTGTTATTAGAACGGTCAGTGCATTACGTGATCAACTGCTAAATTCAAACGTGCTTTCGCGCGTTGGCTGGCGCTGAGCCAGAGCACTCAGTGCTGTCATATATCACAACTATTCAGTGTTTTCAACCACATAATGTTTATTTTAGGTTTCAGACATTTAAATACTCATAAGTACTAGCAAAAAATGATTTTGAGTTTGTAAAATACACACTGATGTCAATAGAAGAGGCAATAATAATCATTTCCATTATAAAAAGACGACATTCATACCAGATACACATTGTGTAAGTAGCTTTACATTTTACCCTTTTCTTCTCCCAGTTCACCTGCCACTTACTTTCATGTATTTCGTGAGAAGTTGAGGAATTGACGCGTTGTAAACTAACATGGCGCCGCCCATCGCACATACAGCTCAACTAACGCGATCGTTATAAAGGTGTTTAAACAAAAAAACACATCCACTTGCACATATTTGACAATCGGAATATCAGTGTTTCATGTTATAGCTAATACATTTGTGAATATTTTGAATAAAAAAGGAAAAATGACAAAAGCAGATCATCATTCATTCAGCGCTGTGTTGTGGTTGCGCTGTATCTCGTGACAAACCGATGACGCGTCACCATGGAAACATTAAAGCGACACAAAACTTTGATAACAGTTCTTGCCATTCTGTTTTAATAACGTAAAGATGTCCAATATAAAATCTACAGATCTATTACTTTTGTAATGTAGCCTACAATTTTTTTTTCATGTGTAAAATCCCAGTAATTTCAGTGATATTGGACATTATCGGGAACATTTTTTTCAGCATTTTATTGTTACCATAGTTAAAACCATATCCTTCGTATACCCACCACCTCAGTTTTAAACTAATGGCTCTTTGGAATGACATTAAGTGGGACCTAGGCTGTTACAGTATGTTTAATTGCAGTTTTTTCCACATGTGCAGTTTGTTGTTCATATTAAGCTGCAGCTCATTTCACATTTACTTTTTCAAATGAAATAAAATTCATAAAATAATTTCTGATCATATTATTGCATTTGTGTTTGAATAATTAGTTTTTGAGTGGAAACAGTTGCATATTAAACTTAAATTTAGCTAATCCTTACAATTTTGTTGTTTTTTGGGGGCGTGTTAGAGTGGGATTTTGTTAGGTGGTCCTCAGAAAAAAATTGGAAGATAAAGTGGTCCTTGGGCTGAAAAAGTTTGAGAAACACTGCTTTAGAGGCTCGGTACGATCACGCTGAGAAAATAATAATAATAGGCTAATAATATTAATAATTTTTATACGAAATAAAATGTGATGATAGGGCTTCACGATGTATCATTTTAACATCGATATCGCGATGTGCGCATCCACGATAGTCACATCACAGATATGTGCGATGTGATTCATGATCAGTAGGCTGCGTGCCAGCAGCTCCCCGGCCCGTAACGCTTGTGATTCGCGGATTAATTGCAAAGTTTTGCAAAGTCCTGTCAGTTTAAACAAAGCGCACGAAGACTGGAATTTGCGTGCTGTTTTCTGTCAGCCTTTTACTAAAGAGTATTTTTTGTCCCGCCAAAGGTTTACCGGTGAGTGAGGAGATGTGACTGAATGCTGCGCTTGTTTAACTGAGAAGAGAACGAGCAGAGATCACTGTCCATTTTTTGTGTCGCATATATATTTTGATTTTCTGTACATTAAGGTTCCTAAAATAGGCCTAAATGATGATATTAAAAATGTGTCAGTGTTTATTCGCGCTCATTACATTACTATTTCCGAACATCTGTCTCCACTAATAAATGCAATGCTGTCTCCTGCTGTGACCATCCATGCGTGGCGGCGCTGCACTGAAATTACTACGTTTACGTCACCACTAGGGATGCTCATTTCGGTTAATTTTCCCGACCGACAACCGCCACTCGTTAATCGATTATTAACCGTTAACTGATAATATTAATTAGCCTTTCGCCGAGCCCCGCCCCCTTAGTTACTGTTGCTACGTCCGTCAAACAAATAGTCAAACACGACCAGCGCGACAGATTGCCATGACGGGAATAGGTATACCCGTGCGTGTCAGTGACCTTTTTTTGGAGCAATACCTCCGCGATATCCTCCAGATCGAGGCAAATGGGATTACAGTATGCAGTGGAGGGATATATTCAAGTTTATAAAAATACGCAATGAAGGAGACACGACTACTATCGAGCTTAATGCATACCGGTCTCAAGTGTAAGTTAAGTTACCTCAAATGCAACCAGCACAGCCTTGAAGAAGATTTTATAAGCTGGTTCAGTGGCAAATTGTTTGGATTAAGAAATATATAACTCGCGCTGCATATTTAGTATTTTTGCCTCAGATGGACATTCGCTTTAACAAGCTTTGTTCATTACCACGGCAACCACTTGCGTGTCATGCTGAATGCGATTTTCGTGTTTAAAAAGTAACTAAGAGACGGAAAGATGCAGATAACCATATATTATTTAAGGTTGATTCTATTCGTTACGATATTGATATATGAACTGATGTTGTCAAGTAAGCTTCATGCTTCCCCCGTTGCGAGCGTGCACTCCTCTAGTCTAAACTGTAAGGTTAGTCTACGGGTGCTGCACTCGCTCGCTTCATTTTGCTTGCTCAGGGAGAATATGTATGTCTGTTGGCGCGTGTGGTTGCGCATATCGGCGCGTCCAGTGAGTTAACAAATATTGGCTATATATAGTATGTTTTTTATTTAACCATGAAGCCAAAATATATAAAAAAGCTTTAATAAAAAAAAAAAAAAAAACGTTTAACTGATAGTATTAATCGGTCAATTTTTTTACTTTCGGTTAACGGTTAAACGGTCAATATGAGCATCCCTAGTCACCACTTGAACTTCTCACTGAGTTGGTATTTGAATTTTAGCTAGCTTCGAGTTCAAAACATACTTTATTCGTTTTTTGGAACACTCTGTGGATACTAATAAGAATGTCAAAAAGAAAGCAGCCAAACCTCAGTCAATTTGGATTCACAAAACAAACGAAGAGAAGTGATGACAGCGCACCAGCTAGCTTGCCGGTGTTACCGCCGCCGCCGCTAAAAGTTGCTGCTAGTGACAGCACCAGCACCGAGGATAGCAAGACTTGGGCGCCAGAAACCACCGCTGCGACTTGATTGTTATGTGAGTTATTCTGTTTTTATCATGATTTGCATGATGTAGGCCCTAAGCGCGGTTGATTCAGAACCGTGGACAGAGCTGTTTGCCCAAACACTGACTGACGCTTGCGTTTTGAAGTAAACGGTTTACTAAATAAACAATAGGTTTACTGTAAGCCTATTGTTTTAAATGCCCGAACATGCACCAAAAGCGTTAAAGTCAGTCAGGGTCAGGGAGGATCGGAAAATAGGGCTCCCCCGAAAGCCACTTTGTAATTCGAACCCTGACCCCAGTCATTCTAGAATGATTCATTCTTTCCAAATAGAGAACATTCATTGGGGGGGGATCGTCAGAATCATTTCAGACAGTCTTCTTAATGTGAAAACACAGCCATTATGCGTCAACAAAAGTGCCATGATGGTTTGATTGTTGATTTTCCAAACAGATTCTATGTATTTCAGACGCGTCACATCCATAACGCTGGTTTTTCCTCATAATACACTTCATAAAAATATATCTATAAATGATATTTTTATGTTCAGCTAAGACCCCTTCATCATGTGGATCGCAATATTTATACATTGGATTTAAAAGTTCACAGACTTTAAAGGAAATCGAACAGTATAGCAAAAATCTGTCATTTCCCGTCACATCCATAACGCATGTATATTTTCCTTTTTTGGGGGTGCTTAAATATATTTTAGAAAAACATATTTTGCCTGTCAATTCCCCAGATGGGGTGCTCTGAGAATATGCATTTCAAATTTAAATATTGTAATTTTTTCTGAGACATTTCACCTGTCATTATGAGTTCAAATGTCACATCCATAACGCTGGAATTGCCCCAAACAAAAAGTGATGTGAAATCTCATGCATGTCAGTCACAGAGTTTGAATCGCTCCTTCACTGTCCTCCTGTTGCTCTGGTGTGAGTAAACTGTCACTGTACCAAAGAAGAAAAAGCAAGAGCAACACTATCATGCTAATCATCATCATATTTCACATCTGTGCGTGTCTGTGTTTGGTTGTCACATACAAGTGAACACAACATGATCTATTTTTAACTGTATTTGAGTCAGTAAATCATCAGACATGAGTTTAACTGGTACCTCAACTCAACATTATAATAACTCAACATCTGGACACACATTATCAGAATGTCCTAAAAGCCTCTAATAATCACAGCCAATCATTGAATTACACCAATATTGAGAATCAAGACATGCTTACACAAGATTCACCTCACAGGCCTGTCCAAACTATAATACATATAACAATATCCTTCATCTCCAACATCTCCTTCCAACACTACAGTCCTATATTGCACTATCATTCACTGTGCACTACCTCACTGTTTATGTGTGTCTATCTTTGTATTTAGATCTTCTTTTGTATTCTATATTATGTCTTTGTTTGTTTGGGATATATTTATCTATTCTCATTTACATTGTGTCATCTTTTTCAATTGTCCCTGGTATTTATTTACACCGTTTACATCGTTTATAGTTATCCTGCTAAATCTGAAGAGCTGCTAAATGCGTTTCATTGTTTCTTTTAATAATGACTAATAAAGATTTATTCTATCTATCCAGAGGCAAATGATGATCTGATCGAAGCCTTTACTGATTCACATCACAGGGAACTATAGTGGAACGAAAGCCATGAAGATTACGTACCACTGATGAACAATCCTACGCTGCTTTTGTTCAGTAATAACATTACATGAACTGAGGATCAGATCTCGTGCTGATGTTAAGATTACCACTAACCCCAAATTACCCCATAGTTTAGGTCAAAACTGCACATGTACAGACAACATTATGACTGTTTCCAATCATGTTTCTCCAACACTCTGTCTGTCATTGGTCAGTCAAACGGATAGCCCCACCCCCAAACTCACACGATTGGTTGAGACAGAAGATGACACATCTGGCCGCTCATTTAAACGGATCAATGTTGTGAAAGTGACCCAGAACACTGTAAACTTGAGCATATGTAAAGGATGGTTCGTGATGGTTGTTGTTGTTCACTAATACTCATCTTACAGGTTCCCACACAGAACAGATGAAATATGATCGAACAGCGTTACACAACACACACACACTCTGAGCATGCATTTCACCAGTGATTGTGTGTAATAATAAGTGTGAGTCTTATATCTGCTGCTGCTACTTCTAATCGTCCCACATTTGGTTTGTTTGATCTGGTCACCCCACCGGCTGTTGGTCACCCCAACATCAGACTAACCAATTGTGGGACGATTAGAAGTGTGTGTGGGACATGTTAACCAAACACTTAATATAAACCTAAAACTGTTATATAATGTTCATCTAACTTAATAAAAACATTTGTATTCTGCCTTTCAGCTTATAACTTTATTTGTTCTTTAGTCCCTTCCAGAAAACACCATTACATCACAATGTCTTTATTTTACTTATTTAAACTCAGCATCACTGAGTCCATCATGCAGATCACTATCACTGAAACAGATCTGACCCAGTCCAACTAAAATCCAACAAAATAAATAATGAACAAATAAAATATAAAACAACATGACATTACATCATTGACAGTCTTATATATTAATATATTAAACCAAAAAAGAATAAATAAAAGGCTTTCTAAAAAAGGAAAAAGAACATGCTCGTTTTCTTAATATGATCATTAAAAACCAACAGACTGATGAAAATGCGGGACATTTTCTCAATATTTGACGTGCGGGACGGGTGCTCACGCTATCTGCTGCTTTACATCTCAATGAGTTTAAATCAGTTATAAAGATGTGTGCAGAATTTATGAATGATTTATAAAACGTTGATCTACAAAACAAGTCTTCCTTGATGCATTCGTCTTTATAATGAGTTATCTTAATTCAGCATCAATGTCATCAACTCACTCTTCAGAGGACAATGTGTGTATATGCAGATTAATTATTATATTCTAAACAATGTGATTATTTAATTATGGTGTGAAAAAGTTTGGTCGAATGCCCTTCAGTTATTGAACATTTTAGAAAGTTTTAAATGCTTATTTGTTTGTATGATGAAAGGAATTAAGGATTAAATCTGATTGCACGTGTGTTTATAAATGTGGACTCTGGATTTTCACAGTGAACCTGAAAACATAAAACACGTCTGAAATCATAACCACACTCGGAGTGTGTATCGTAATCAGAAACAGTTCCAACAGAAGCGCTGCGCGTCTCTGTGCAGTAAAACATCTAATTATCTCAATTTCATTAAATATCATCTAATTATATCCTTTTCATTATAGTCCATTAAATGAGGAACCAGCGCTGGAAGAGACAAAACTAGAGTTTAAAACCAAGAAACGTTGCATGCAAACATATATGGATAAAACATACACGTCAAAATGGAAACCACAGGATTTTTGGCATTTTCTGCAGTGATCTACATTTACGTTTATTCATTCAGCAAACGCTTTTATCTAAGCAACTCATAAATGATGAATAAGACAGAGCAAAAGCCTGTGGAATGAACAAAGACATGTTGAACTGAGTTTGTACTCTTACAAAAACACTGAACATTAGAAATAAAGCCAACTCTAGTCTACTGAAATTCTGAAATAATTCACTCATGTTGTTTTAAACCTGTATGACTTGTTTCTTTTTGCTGTGGTACATTAAAGAATGTTTATTTTTTTTGTTCAAATAATAAGTTGGGGTTCAATGTTGTTTGGTTCCAAAGGTTCTTCAAAATATCTTCTTTGATGTTCCACAGCAGAAAGAAACGACGTCACACTATGAGATAATGATGATTTCTGGGTGAAATATCCTTTTGATTCAGGTTGCAGGTGACAGGAAGCAGATCAGATAACACTTCAGTGTTAAAGACGCTCTGTGTGTGTGTGTGTGTGTGTGTGTGTGTTGTGTGTGTGGTGTGTGTGTGTGTGTGTGTGTGTGTGTGTGTGTGTGTGTCTGTGTGTGTGTGTGTGTGTGAACGTGTTGAGGCCGGTCGCTTTGATATGCATGACTTCAGCACTACTGACGACGAGGTGTGTGTGTGTGTGTGTGTGTGTGTGTGTGTGTGTGTGTGTGTGTGTGTGTGTGTGTGAAGGTAGAGTCACACAGCTGGAGAGGAAGAGTTTGTTTAAAACACACACACACACACACACACACACACACACACACACACACACACACACACACACACACACACACACACACATTCCAGACACATTCCGTTCTTTCCCGGATGGTCTGAGAAACTCTACACACTCCATCCAGAACAGCGAGGAGTTAAATGGCAGGAAGGGCATAGGGAGGGATGTGGAAGTATATAGGATCACCTGGAAGTATTTTCCCAGGATAATCATCAGTCACAATCTATGCGTATATAAATGTAACATCAACAGAGTCTGTACTAACAGTGACTTACTCAGGAACTGAACACAAAACAATGAGCATTGTGTGTAAATATGACAGACTGAAAGATAAAAACAACACAAAGACAAAAGAGCTTGTGTGGATTCAGTCACAGTTAATAATAGGAGCACTGGACTATTTTCACTATATAACATAAATAAAAGTGTCCTGCTGCTTTTACAGAACAATTTCTACATTATAAGCAGCAGAACACAACATTCCAAAATTATATTCCATAAAATATACATACATAAACTTCTTATTTAAGAAGTGTCAAAAGAAGATCTGGTCAGAGAAGCCAAACTCAGTCATTTGAGTATAAAAATAACAATAACCGTGTATTACACATGCTTTCTGTCTGTCTGTCTGTCTGTCTGTCTGTCTGTCTGTCTGCCCGTCTGTCTCTCTCTCTGCCCGTCTGTCTCTCTGCCTGCCCGTCTGTCTCTCTGCCTGCCCGTCTGTCTCTCTGCCCGCCCGTCTGTCTCTCTGCCCGCCCGTCTGTCTGCTCTCTCTGCCGTCGTCTGCCTCTCTCTGCCCGTCGTCTGCCTCTCTCTGCCGTCGTCTGCCTCTCTCTGCCGTCGTTTGCCTCTCTCTGCCCGTCGTCTGCCTCTCTCTGCCCGTCGTCTGCCTCTCTCTGCCCGTCGTCTGCCTCTCTCTGCCCGTCGTCTGCCCCTCTCTCTGCCCGTCGTCTGCCCTCTCTCTGCCCGTCGTCTGCCCCTCTCTCTGCCCGTCGTCTGCCTCTCTCTGCCCGTCGTCTGCTCTCTCTGCCCGTCGTTTGCCTCTCTCTGCCCGTCGTCTGCCTCTCTCTGCCCGTCGTCTGCCTCTCTCTGCCCGTCGTCTGCCTCTCTCTGCCCTCGTCTGCCTCTCTCTGCCCGTCGTCTGCCTCTCTCTGCCCTCGTCTGCCCTCTCTGCCCGTCGTCTGCCCCTCTCTCTGCCGTCGTCTGCCCCTCTCTCTGCCGTCGTCTGCCCCTCTCTCTGCCCGTCGTCTGCCTCTCTCTCTGCCCGTCGTCTGCCTCTCTCTCTGCCCGTCGTCTGCCTCTCTCTCTGCCCGTCGTCTGCCTCTCTCTCTGCCCGTCGTCTGCCTCTCTCTGCCGCGTCTCCTCTCTCTGCCCTCGTCTGCCTCTCTCTGCCCGTCGTCTGCTCTCTGCCGTCTGCCCTCTGCCCGCTGCCCTCTCTGCCGTCTGCCTCTCTCTGCCCGTCTGCCTCTTCTGCCTCTGTCTGTCTGTCTGTCTGTCTGTCTGTCTGTCTGTCTATCTCCAGTCCAAGCGTTCAACACAACACTAGGGGTGTGACGGTTTTTATACAGGCTAACCGTGAGACCGACGGTTATAGTTGAACACCGTCATTAGAACTCTACAACTGCCAAAACCGTGATATTAAAATATTTTTTACAAAAAATGTTTATCATAGAGAATGTTTAAATACTAATATCAGCTTACGAGGGAAACGGAGGCGGACTTAGTGGTGCTTCGGAGGCTGAGCTGGAGATGATTCGGGAGAGGTCTGTGCACCCCCCTTCCAAGAAAAGAAATCTTGGAGATTGGAGGTCTGAAGTCTCTGCCGCTTTACTGATCAGTAAACTGACACACGCTGACACGGAGCCTTGTTTACTCTACGCGTCCGCACAAGCCCGAAGGTGAGCGCAGCAAAAATTACGTCATTGCTGTGAGCGGTCACACGCAAGACCCCATTTCGCTTGGCGGTGTGCACCATAGACATAATAAATACATGTATTTGGTGTGCACGGCTTTTTTTGTAACAGCGTGCGCGGCGCCACATCCGAGGATGAACGACTTCAAGCCGAATCTGCCCGAGCATGTGCGTCTCAGGCCCCATCCACACTACTACGTTTTCGTTTAGAAACGGAGACCTTTTGCTACGTTTGCACCTCTCGTCCAGACTAAACCGGCACAAACGAAGACCTAAAACGGAGAAGTTTAGAAACGCTGCAGACTCGTTTTGCGTGTTAGTGTAGACGGGTCAAAACGGAGGAGTTTAGAAACGATGACGCAGACGCTCGCGCTCGGCTCTCTGATTGGGTGTCATCAGTCATGGCGTATCCTTCCCTGATGCTGTAACGTTAACTGCCTACATGCGCCGGAGGCAAGCTATTATTCCAGCGATCTGTGACAATTCCCGTGCCGTGTGCAGCGGCGGTATCGACCGTGCATGGAGCGTCGGTTTGGGGTTAAGCCGGGAAGAACCAGCGCATGGTGGGATCGTTTTATCAATGAAGTTGTGTTATGTTTACACCGGCATGCGCATGCCCAGTGTAGGTGAATGGTCACGTGATGCACGTTTTCAGACGTTTTTATGTGGACGGAGATTGCAGCTAAAACGCTGGTGTGGACAAAGATCGTATTGGTTTTAATTATCCGTTTCTAAACTAAAACGCAGTAGTGTGGATGGGGCCTCACCGGCACCCAGTTTGCGCGTCTAAATTGCAAAGGTTTTTTTTGTTAAGGATTTGTTTACTGTGTGCGATTCATTTAATTGAAAGCACATTCACTTCTAGTCGTCTTGCTGTTGATTTTAAATAAACGTAGAGCAAGTATAATCAGTGTCTGCTCGTTTATTCAAACTAAAGTTGTCCTATAACAGACGAACGTCGCAACGCACCTGGTTATTGTGTATTTAATGCTATAACATAAATCTAGCACAAACCTTTCCATCTTTAGGTTATCAGCCGTTTAAGCACTAGATGAAAACACTAACATAACAACACACGACACTCTACTCCAGATCGACTTGATGTTACTCATTAATAATAAACTCTTCTCGGGTTCAAACCTTCAGGTCATCAGACCTTAACCACTAAGCCACATCATTCATTATGAATACTAGGGCTGCGCGATATTGAAGAAAAATGCGATAACTCATTAAATAATGCGATATTCGATATGCGATACGATAATGCTTAAAGTGTGTAAAATAAACTTAAATTATCTTTCAAATATATTTAAAAATATTTAACCTACATATGCGTTTCACAGCTTTAAATGCAGCTTTTTGTGACAAGAAAATATCCCTACAGCTTCTGAAAGTGAACAGTGTTTTACTGTATCATAATAAGAAGTGTTATTTTAACATCAGTGTAAACACGGGGTTCAGGTTATCAACATTAGGTTTATTTAACAACAGAAACTGAATAATCAAATATAATATATTTTCACTGTATGAATTAAATATATACTTATTAAAGCTATTCAGCCAAAAGCAGTGAGTGATTTTCTTTCTCTTTTGTTCATGACCCCAGTTATTGCAAATATCACGATAAATATATTTGCGATATTTCGATTATTCGATATATTGTGCAGCCCTAATGAATACATGGAACTCAAAACCTGTTATCCTGAGGCTTATTGTCTGTTCATTTTAATCTAAATGGATTCAGACGCTCATGAGGTTCAAACCTACAAGTATCAGCAGCACAGACCCTAGTAACCACTAAACCACAGCACAGACCTTTAACACTGAAACTGAGACCGGTATTGGGTTGTTTTTGACATTGAGGAACCAGGTGTTCAATGTTGACAGGAATGAACGCATTATGGAATAGAACTCACAACCTTTACGTAACCAGCCGAGATCATTTACCACTAAACCACAGCACCCAGAACAACTGAATCCGATTCACATGAATCAACCCTTTGGGATTTGAACATACAGACTTTGAGTAAACACTGAAACATGATTCCTCTAGGGGTTCGAACCTGGGTTAACAACTGGGTTAACGATAACGTTATAGTCCTGATCTTTAGACCACATACACAAGTGTTTCACTAGATTAACCAGGTTCTGAAAGATGACAGATCTTAAACCACTAGTTAACTTCACTAAACACTGGGTCACTAAAAAACCCAACATCCAGCATTTAAACCCTTAACCCACTGGTATAAAGTACATTTAAATTGTATTATCCTACTAAAGTCAATTCTTATGAATAATCCCAGACAGCAACATAGAGTTGGTCCAGATGTGGCCCAGATGTGGTTGCTGTCTGGGATCCAATCTGAAGTTCGAACCTTTCCATCACCATCCCTGATCCTCTGCCACTAAGCCACATCACCCATTATTCCAGTACCTTAATGAGTTGGATGTTGAATCGGTTTAAACCTAAAATCTTCAGGTTAGCAGCCACTTTAACCACTAAGCCACACCAGCTTACCTTTAAAGACCTGATCTAGGGAAGTTTTAACCTTCAGGTTACACACTAAGCCACAGCACCAGCATTAAACCACCTAATGACCGAGTTATGTAAGAGTTAGATGTGTTTCTTACCCTGCTGAACCAAATGCTGATCTGGGTCTCGGACAGCACGGCTAGGAAAAAGCGTTGCGCGCTGGGCTCGACCAGAAAGGGCCGTTCGCCGCTCCGGAGCGGGCAGAGGAGCCTCCGCGGCCAGCCGCTCAGAAAATACATCACGATCCGGTGTTATGACCCAAATCACTGCGACACCGGGGCGGACAGACTCCCTCCAGCGGCCTCCATGCACCAGAACCGAACTACACTTCAACACGGACTCGGTGGGTGTTCAGTCAGGGATCATCTCGGCTGGATTCGGTGTGGGTTCGGATGATCTGAGTCCAAATTCCGCTTTATTTGGTTACAGCAATCGAGAATGTTAACATAAAAAACCCGTAATGGAGCCACAAAAACGGAAGCGGGTCTCAGATCGGTGTCGCGGGGGTTGCGGTTCTCAGTGCGCGACTGGAGCGCTGGACTCAGTTTTCCAAAGAGAAGTTTTGGATCCGAATTTGTCCCATGAATCCTCCACCGTCGCCATCTTTAGTCTCTTATTTATCCTGATCAACTCGGTGCTTCTGAACGCCTCGGAGCCGTAACGGTATTTACTCACGCGGTCATGACGAGTTATGCCGGTAGGGGGCGCGAGGCGGCCCGCATTGAGGTTAACGGAAAATTGATTTAAACCTATGATTTAAAAACCGAACTAGAGCGGGAATATTTTTTAACGGTCTATTCTAAATTTTAAACGTACAAGAGCGGATATAATATTATTATATAACATATAATAATATATCATAAACTATCAAACAGAAATTATAATACATGTCCGTAAAATCATAATTAAAATGTTACTGTTTATATTTTGACATTTGTTCTTGCTGTTATTTTCTCTGTCAGTTACAATTAATAAATTTACATTTCTTCCTCAGCTACATACGCATTTTTTAATGGCGGGAATATTTTTAAACTGTCAGACACACACAAATTGTAATACGTGTCCGTAAAAACATTGTTAAAATGTTACATTTGTTCTTCAGCTAGATACGTATTTTTATATAGACTCAAAAATAGTAATTGTTATGATTAAAGCAAAGGGTTTTACTTACAAACTCAAAATACACTGCTGTAAAGCCTCTTTATATTCCCGTCACGACCGGAAATGGTTCTCAACACAAGTGTCTCGCGCTGTCGCGGCGCTCTGGGTCTCCCTCGATTTCTGTTATTCATGACGCATCCGAACATTTTGGCGTAATACGTCAGTTCCTCAGCTCTTTAATAAACACAGTTCCCGGATCTCCGGCGCCTCCTGCTGGTGGAGTGAGTCATGCACCCGTAATAAGATTTTACTTCTTTAAAGATTTAAAATTGCCCTCCTTGTATTCTCATTGTATTCAATCACTAGAAATAATAAGTGCATAAAAACATCTCATATTTAAAAAAATATATATAGTTTGTAGAATTTAACGTTTTACTCTGTACAATGTAAGATCTGTTATGTTTTCCTCAATATCTGTTTGTCTTATGTTTGATGTTAAATGATGTTAAAGTGTAAACTTTTATGAAAGTTGAATAAATAAAGATTAAAATTGCCACATATAAAGATATTAAATAAATTATATCTATACTAAATAGCTCAAATGTATATTATTAAAAATAAAACGTGATTTTCCCCTATTATTTCTTGAGTATCCCTGAGAAAAATATTTAAAACTAGATTTTACTCTTCTTAGGTGTTAATAAAAACAAGTAATTTTAGTATCATACATCTGCACATTGTTTTATTAGTTATTATAAAGATAGACCAGCCACAATTAAAATAATCCAACATTTATTTTATATGAAGTCTCATAAATTATACACAGAACTTTTGCAGTCAGTCCGAGTAGAAGATAAAAAGCCATTAATGAGAACAGCAGAGTTGTGGAATGATAAAAACAGATTCAATTTATTAAACATTATTAAAGTATTTAATGTAAGTAATGTTTCTGACAAGAGCAGTGTGTGTGTGTGTGTGTGTGTGTGTGTGTGTGGTGTGTGTGTGTGTGTGTGTGTGTGTGTGTGTGTGTGTGTGTGTGTGTGTGTGTGTGTGTGTGTGTGTGTGTGTGTTTTCATATATTAGTTACTATAGTAAAGCTGCATTTAAAGCTGTAATTTACACTTTGAATCATATCTACAGGTCTAAATCTCCTTCAGAAGCAGATAGCGGAGACATGAGATCTGTCAGTCAGCTTTTTTATCGGCCACCGTCTTCGGCCCGTGCGCTGTGGATCCGTTCTCCGTTCCTTTACATTCATCCTGAAGAAAAGCAGAAGAACAGAATGAAGGACTGAGACACATTTCAGAGTAACTGAGTTTGATCAGCTGTTTCTGTCAGAGCTGTTAATAACTGGAATAATTCACCAATTAATATTAGACAGTGTCATACTTTTGCACAGTTGAAGTCACATTTTAAAAAATGTGGTTAACGAGGAGTCAGGTTTGTGATCATTGAATACTTTTGTTTTGGTTTTATAATTTTGGGGGATTTTTTACTGTCCACTGTCCCTGTCAAATAAAGAATTACATTAGAAATGATTAGATCTGTCAGACTGAATCAGCAGATTTAAACACTTCACACATTATAAAGCACTTTATTTCACAGTCCTCTTCCCACTATGCACTTGTTATAGTAACGCCAATAACTGATAATAACTATGCACTAACCCTGAAGCTACTGTACCCCTAAACCTAACCTAACCACTAACTACTGTACCCCATAACCCAGGCATTTACCTGATTTAACCCAGAACTTTCATGTAAACGCATGTACTGTAAAATAAAGTGCAAGCTATACATTTAAAATGACATGAGGGTAAATAATAAGTTTGGGTGAATTATTCCTTTAAAGGTACAATATGCAGGATTTTTGCAGTAAAATATTCAAAAACCACTAGGCCAATGTTATATATTTTGTTTAGTTGATTACTTACAATATCCCAAATTTTTCCAACTACTTTTAAATCGTGACAAAATTACGATTTTAACCGAGGAAACCGGGCGTGTGAGCAGCAGTGAGGAGTCGCCAGTCAATGATGTCATATCCGCGTTAGCCTCGGTTTCCACCATTGTTCCCACTCGTACTGCAATAGTAACCATGGTGACAGACGTGGACAACTGGGTTATGCCTAGCAGGATGCCCACGCTGATGTTTTCTTTAAACATTATGGACCATGGCAAGCAGACTTTGAGACAGAAAGAGTAAGAGACTAAACCGAAGATCAACATGTTTGGAGATGCGAGAGCTCCACGTCCGAGTGTTGCATGTACTTTATTAGACAGGTGAGCAAATGTACATAAAACTAATCAATGTTATTTAGTTCAACATGATGAAATGTTAGAATATGATCTGTATGTTATTCTAATGTTGATCTAGCTTACTTAGTCTCATACAGCCAACAAACAACCCAACTAACAACATTCAACACACTCAAATGCGTTTAGTGTGATAGTGTAACTGTTAGAGCGAGTGAAACAGCGCTGCGTTACCTCAAGTTTCATTCCTCTAATAAACTGTCCTGTGTGAGTATTAATTCAGCACTGGCGTGTAGTTGGGTAGAATGAAATGTCCTTATTCCTTTATATCCGCGGTAGGCTTGCCGCGATAGACGGTGTTGACGGTGTTACCGGTTTTTAGCCCCATCACCGGTGACATCACTTTCCCACCGTGACACCGCGATGTCTTAACTTTTTCAAAGTAGGATATTCGTTTTTGCTATTTGTGTTTATTGTGTTAATAAACACAAGATTTGTACGCATAAACACAAGATTTGTACGCATATCCAAGTGTTTAGGCTATAGGCCTACCAAAGAACGTATATTGCTATGCGGAGTGTGGAGCGTGCACTGCATGGTAGGGAGGCTCGGGCGTGAACACTTGCATTTTCCTATCAACATGGAAACAACTTAAAATACTCTATCATTTCTGGCCATACAGAAAATAATAATATATTATTCGCAACTACTTTTATTTGTCTAAACTCAAAATAACAAGACGACGTTGTGCTTTTGTAAAATAAAATAAAACAATCAGGCGCGGTTTCAAGGTCTCCGTGAACTGGAGCGTGAGAACTGAAACAAAATATCTAGCCTAGGCTAAAGCTTGAAATGTCCGCTTTAAAACGAACAAATTCGAATCGAAAGCTAATACCTTCTGATGATGTAGGCTAATCCGAATGAAAGATGCATTTCTCTCTAGAAAGATGCATCCGTTACAGCGGAGATGGAGATATGTTTAACCGACCCTGTTTAGAACACTAGTTTATTAAACACTAGTTTATTAATAAACAATTAAAATGCCTCGTTATTTTTTCAGACACATTTATTATTAGCCTATAAATCACCTTTCTGTAGCCTATGCTGTGGTTCCAGAGACATAGGCCTATATTTTTCCCGCAGTGCTGAATGAGAAGAGCCATAGGCTATAGCCTATATGGCTCTTCTCATTCAGCACTGCGGGAAAAATATCATTTCCAGGTTCTAATTTTAAATGTTTAATAAAGGGGTAAAAGTCGTAAACAAAAATCCGAAAATCCGTTAATATAGGCTAGGCTATATATATATATTGCGCAGCATTTGGTGTGTACAGTTCTAATTTAAATTTTGGTGTTCAACTTTGCAAATACAACAACCGTTCATTTTTTGTTTTGCAAAATTACGGGTTAAAAAAGGAAAAACGAATGGACACAAAAGTAGGCCTATGACCGTTTGGACAGAATACGAGACATATTTATTAAATTCATAAAAAAGAAACAATTACAGGAATAGCCTACCTAAACCTCAAAGAAATGCCAAAATCAAGACATCGGAGCAGAAATGAGGGAGAAACACCCAGAAACTCCTGGCTATATGCCGTTCGCAGCCCTGCCATTAATTATTGGATAACACACCACGTCTCCTTCCATTATTAATAATAGCCTACTAGTAATGTCTTGTCTAGTGGGGTGGCTGTGATATAGGCTATAAACCTCCGTTGCCATGATTTTTAGAATGACTTTTCGCGAGAGGAAAAAAGGACGTTTTAGTCGCATAACATCGGTTAGCCTAATGGAAACGCCGTCATTTCGCAATAGTTTTTACTCAGTCTACATGTTCTTGACTGCAAGTCTGTCTTTGTCTCACCTGTCATGTTCTTTGACTCTACTAGACTGCAAGCAATGTTAATAAATGCCAATTTATAGTGTTTTTTAGAGTGCTGTCATTTATATAGGCTAAGGTCCTTTTTGAAGTTTTTATTTTATATTCGTCTCTTATTTATTTGGTTTTATCTTATTTAAACTTTGTGTAATTTATTTAGGCCTATTTTTTCTTATTAGTTAAAAAACGTTTTATGGTTCTTATTTGTTTGGGCCCACAGTTTGCCGATTTTCACTTTTTTCAGCGCATGGGGTTATTTTTATTCATTCGTTATGCTAATAAAAGTTCTGTCTATAAATAAAGTTTTATTATCAGCGAGTTTTTTTTTTTTGGTCCATTCAAGCAATTGACGCTGAATTGCCAATTGACGCTTTTTTCGAAAGTGAAAGTAGCCTAAACGCGCACGCATTTAAAAGCAGAGGTGGAAAGAGTACAAAAATTTTCTACTCAAGTAAAAGTACCATTACTTCAATAAAATTTTACTTAATTACAAGTAAAAGTACCGGTCTAAAAATCTACTCAAGTAAAAGTAAAAAGTAGCTCGTTTAAAATGTACTCAGAGTAAAAGTAGCTGAGTAACTTTAACAGCGGGGGTGGAGTGGGAGACTCTCTCGTGCAGGGCTGTAACATATGAGAGTTTCACAGTATGATAACATCTCAGAAAATATCATGGTTTATATAAACTGTATTATTAAATTATGGTTATTATTATCATCAGTTAAAATGACAGTTAAATAAATGAAACATTTGTTCAATAAAACATATCTAATCAACTCATTTCAATAATTTATTGAAATAAGTTGATTAGATATGTTTTATTGAACAATTGATTATGAATTAGATTTTATGAAACTTATTTTTATCATTAACTTATTAAAATGTTTAAAAATAGAGTTCTATGAAATGTTTCTTATTCAGATTTTTTTTCTTTTTATGATTTAATACATATATTATCAAAAACGGTGGTAATCAAATAAATGTTTAGCAAACGTTTTATCCTTTTAGTTTTTGGCAAAGTACAAAACAGATTTACTCAAACCATGGACAAATAATATATATTCCTTAAATAATGTTTAAATAAATTGTAGTATTATTATTGTTGTTGTTAAAATTATTATATGAGAAGTAGGTAGCCTACATTCTATTGTAGGCCTAAAATAGTAATATATAATTTCTTCTAGTAAAACCGAACTTTTATTTTGACGGGTTGTTAAGTCCTGTTTCAGAGTGTATTTGACAATGTTTTTTCTCAAATAAAATTATGAAAATGCTCATTAGGAGTTCTCTCAGAGCAGCTCTGGAAATGTTCATTTATGTCCTCGTATTGTTTGTGAGATGCTGAAAACAGCATGAGCGCCTCGCGTACTTGAGTATGTAGTAAGTAAACAAAACAGCACAGCTCATTCACACAGAGACACGCAGAACAAGCAGATTATATATTTACATAGCAGTCTTTTGTGCTTTAATATTCACAGATCATGTCGCGATTTGATATGTTGTACAGCTTACTTTCTATTTATTCATCCATATCTACCAGTTTGCTTGTTTTACGTGACATCCGCATTATACTTTAAACTCCATTTTTTTCTCTATCCAAAGTATTCCCTGACCAGGGCTTCACATACCGGTATGTGTGCGAGTGAGATTTCGACAGCATTTCGCGTTCAGCTGGGTCTGCGTCTGTCTTGTCCGTCATCTTCTCCATATTGTGTTGTGATTTTAGCGCGTCTGTTCTCCCGCGGCCCGCCCTTCCGGAGCGCGATGTTTTCATCAAAAGCATATTTTTATTTGTATTTTTTTTTTTTTACTCAGTAACGGATATGTTTTTAAATGTAGCGAATTACAATACGTCAAACAAAACATACTTAAGTAAAAGTAAAATTACAGATTTTAAAAACTACTTAAAAAAGTAGAAGTACACAAAAAAACTACTCAATTACAGTAACGCGAGTAAATGTAATTCGTTACTTTCCACCTCTGTTTAAAAGCTATTTAACCCCCCCGCCCCGCCCCCCACGGTGACACCGGGATTACCGGTGTTGGCACACGTCGATTAACCGGTGGGAAATTTTCCTCACCGCCGCAACCCTAATCCGCGGGACTGGCGTTGCATGTGGCGCTGGTATACGTCTAGCAATCGTGTTAAAAACATCAGTGTATTCACTCATCCATAAAAGATCCATCAGCTTGACGACAAGATCCATAATTCAGCTTAATGCGGAATATACGTCATCAATATACGCCTTTGTTATTGTAAGAGGATAGCGACCCCTGGTGGCGAAAAATCCTGCATATTGTACCTTTAAGACTCTAAAATGAGCTCCACTCTTTATTAATATTGATGTCTGGCAGTATGTTGAAGTGTATAGCATGAGTGAGTGTGATGCTGTTATATACACGTACAGCGCAGGGTTTCTGCGGCGGCTCCGTCACTGCACTCTTCCAGAAGCGAGAGATGAAGGGAGAGATGAAGGGATAGATGAACGGCTCCAGGAACCGCTTATAAACCCACAGCAGAACAGGGATCACGATACAGGGAATACACACCATATCTGCAGAGAACTGAACACACACCTTATTAATATTCATATCTGACAAGAGAACTGAACACACACCACATTATTAATATTCATATCTGACAATAACTGAACACACAACACCTTATTAATATTCATATCTGACAATAACTGAACACACACCACATTATTAATATTCATATCTGACAATAACTGAACACACACAACACCTTATTAATATTCATATCTGACAAGATAACTGAACACACAACATTATTAAAATTACATTATTAATATTTAAGGGTGTAACGGTATATCGCAGTATATATAAACTACTATACTACTACTATATATAATGTTGATTATGAGTATAATAATGCAATAGGGGAACATTTGTGTCCTGATAATGCCAGATGTCTGATGTTACCAGTAAAAAGCTCAACATTATTTAAAATATATACATAGTCAGAGGCAGAGATAAAGCATATTCGTTTAAAATAATTCAGTATTTCAGCTATTATCAGCTTCAGAATCATGAATATGTTTATTCTGGTGTCTCTATTGTTCAGCTTTGGGTTTCCAGCACCAAGTCCAAGTTTACACACACATTTAATGTACATTTTTTGTTAACCTTTTATCATATATCTTGGAGTATCGCATTAATATCGTGAGTTCAGTATCGAATCATGATATAAAAGTATTGTTGTTACACTACTATTAATATTCATATCTGACAGAGAACTGAACACAGCACACATTATTATTAATAATATTAATATCTGGCGGAGAACTGAACACAGAACACATTGTTATTACTAGTAATATCTGACAGAGAACTGAAAGTCCAAAAGCATGGTAGTACTATAGATATTTACATTTATTTTAAACATTATGATGTTTACAATTACAAATGACCAATTCAGTGTGTTAGCTCGATGATAACCGCTGTCTGCCTGTTTATAATCATAAATCTGTCCTATAAAGAAACACGCGCATTTAATTGTAATCTACTTATCATAAACAAGAGCAGAAGATCATAGCGCTATATGTAATTCAAATCTACACTAAACGCAGTAGAAGTGTGTAAACCTCACCTTGTTGTGCGGAAGCTGAAGTAATATGTTGTGACGCTGAGTAACGCCGGTTGTGTGTGTGTGTGTGTGTGTGTTGTGTGTGTGTGTGTTGTGTGAGAGAGAGAGAGAGAGAGAGAGAGACTGTGACGCTGATGATGTCACTGCTGCCACCCAGCGGCGCGGAGGAGCAACAACACAAACACATCTCTCAGTCAACAACGGCCGCATTTCTTTAATAATGTCCTGAAAGACCGCGTTAAACTTATTCTATTCAAGAGTTTACCACAGATCTTCATCATTTGGAGTCCATAAAGGCACTACATGTGCTTATATATGATAAAACGTTGAATTAAATTGTATTGTGTACCTTTTCATTATCATTGGAGATAATTGACCCTTCGCAAAGACCCGCCCTCCTTAGTTACTGTCGCTATGCCCGACAAGCTACGCCGCTCTCACGCTCTCACCATGTTCTCACGCAGTGAAAAATACATCACGGAGCAGAGAGGAGACTGACAACACGCCGACAGACAGAACAGACCAGGTTACTTTTCGGTTACTTTTGATATTAAACATATTAAACAAAGTCTCAGCTTTCAAATGTGGTCATTTTTTGAAAGAAATTTAAACAATAAATACCGTTTTGGGGCTCTTTAATGTGCCGTGACAGATCGCTGTAGAGCATCAGTTAAAGCTGCTCGTGATCCGATCATCTCTTCCTTCTAGTTCATTTATAGCATCAAATAAACATGAACGAACATAAGAAGTAATGTTGTTTGTTTTAACCGCGGAAAGGCGTCAGTATATTCATTTTACCAAGTTCAAATCCTCCTAACTCTACTGACTGCTTTTTCGGACAAAATGGCGGATGGCGAAGTATGATTGGTTAGAACACCTGTCAATCAAGCTCCACGCGAAGGGTCAATTGCCAACATTTTTATCATCTTTGGCTGTGGGTATATTATGTCATTATACAGTGTTTCCAATGAAATCTAGCATTTTTTAGTTATCTGGGACGGGAGACATAAGGAACAAATGTGACATAAAATGTCACAATTATGAGATATAAAAGTCGAAATGACTGTCAGACATTTTGTAAATTTCAACTTTGTCAAATTCGACCTAGTACGTCATAATTTGGACTTTTTATGTCACAATTTATTTACAAAGGCATAATTTTTTTTTATTGTGATGGCTTCCATGCATACATTTACATTTAATTTTTTATCCAAAGCAACTTATAAGTAACAAGTAGCC
Source organism: Chrosomus eos (assembly GCA_036326025.1). Lineage (NCBI taxonomy): Eukaryota > Metazoa > Chordata > Actinopteri > Cypriniformes > Leuciscidae > Chrosomus > Chrosomus eos. The sequence continues at coordinate 2,590,820 of CM070834.1, forward strand.
TACTGTAGTTTATCATAACAGCCACCATATTTGCAGTCTCAAGTACTCTATAAAAAGGGCTAATCTGGTACGTTAAAGAGCTAATTTTACCCAATTTAGCTCATGAAATAAGTTTTGTTAGGTTCATACTGTGGTTAAATAATATTTAAGATGTATTTTTAGGCTCTTAATGTCAGTGTAAAGTATAATCAGAAGTACGATTCAGAAAAGTAGTTATTATAAAAACACATGAGTACAAAATAAAATAGAAAACATATGCCTTTCAGAAAGTCTTTTTAATTGTATTTTTTTTTTTTATAAATCCACAGGAAAAAGGCGTCATTTATATACAAAACTGTACAATTATTTGTGCAGTCTGAATATAGAAATCTAACAGCTGGACAGATGCAGAAGACAATAAACAGTCTGTGTTCATCGATCGAAGGCCACTGAGTTTTATAGTTTATACACTGATGGAGGCAAGATCTGCTTCATTTAACACCTGAAAGGCTGAAAAGACACAAAATGCGTTTAAAGCACATTACATTCACACTGAAGCACAAAGATTTGAACTCTCGGGCTCAAATATGAAATTTCACTGTGTGATTTTTCCATTGACGTCCAAGTGAACTCATCAAGTGCAATTTTTTCATGTTTGGCACATCGGTATAATGACAAAGAAATCATAAAACTCAAATAAAATGGCTCAGAGATTAAATAAATCTCAATAAACAGTGCGTTAAACGTGCAGCTTTAGAATTACATATAATATGGTGTATTTTAGTGCTATGTGATTGATAATACACACCTGCAGTGACGGTAAGAGGTTATTATGTTATGATTTTGCACCAAAGCATCTAGTTGAAGGAAAGCCAGTACAAACATGAAACTGTAACATATCATAACACCCATCTGTGATCCTCTAAACAATGAAAATATACAGATTGAACTATTTAAAAATACTTATTTTCATACTTCAGAAGAGATTCTGAAATATTAGAGGTCAGTAACACTATTCAATCTCACTGCAATCTTGCTCTGTCAAATAATACTTACAGATCTTCATTTCAAAACAATAAACCTTGAAATCATCTCAAATAAATCAGACATTTGTCTGCGTTCAGTGTTTGAGGATCAACGTTTACATTTACATCAAATCAACAAATATTAGATCATTAAACCTTAACTTTAGTATATGACAGTATATATCACAGTGATGTGATGTCACCTGTTCATTGAAAATAAAAGACACAAAATTAACAAAACAAGCATTTCTAACAAGGCACAGCAGATTCAGTCGCGTATGGCTCGTTCACACTGGATGTTTTATTGTTTGTCTATTTACACGCGTGTCAGACAGTCTTTGCCTGCCATGTCAAAGTAAAACTACCAGGTGTTTCTTAACGCACGTCATAAGTGAACCGACCGTTTAGTAACACACATAGAAAGTTGCTTTTGTTTGGCCTTCAGAAGTTGTGAAACTCAGTCATCATTGTGTCTGATTGTTAAAGATGCTGCAAGTGATTTCAGGAGCTTTACTGACTTCAACCGCCCTCTGTGTCAAACCCCGCCCTCTTAAAGATACACACGCCCTCTGTGTCAAACCCCGCCCTCTTAAAGATACACACGCCCTCTGTGTCAAACCCCGCCCTCTTAAAGATACACACGCCCTCTGTGTCAAACCCCGCCCTCTTAAAGATACACACGCCCTCTGTGTCAAGCCACGCCCTCTTAAAGATACACACGCCCTCTGTCAAACCCGCCCTCTTAAAGATACACACGCCCTCTGTGTCAAACCCCGCCCTCTGAAAGATACACACGCCCTCTGTGTCAAACCCCGCCCTCTTAAAGATACACACGCCCTCTGTGTCAAACCCCGCCCTCTTAAAGATACACACGCCCTCTGTGTCAAACCACGGCCTCTTAAAGATACACACGCCCTCTGTGTCAAACCACGGCCTCTTAAAGATACACACGCCCTCTGTGTCAAACCCCGCCCTCTTAAAGATACACACGCCCTCTCGTTCAAACCACGCCCACTAAAAGATAAACACGCCCTCTCGTTGAAACCCCGCCCACTAAAAGATACACACACCCTCTCATTCAAACCACACCCACTAAAAGATACACACGCCCTCTCTTTGAAACCCCGCCCACTAAAAGATACACACGCCCTCTCGCCCACTAACACACAAGGCTTGTTCGACTTCATGCAGCGCTGCACAGATCGATCGGCAGCTGACTTGAAGCAGTGCATGCTGGTTAGAATTTGTCCAACTTAAAGATCCCATATTGTCAAAACTGAAATTTCCTGGCTTTTTTCATGATAACAGAGATCTAGGCTCTATGAAACTACCATACAAGTTTCAGAACAGTGGATCCACAGACACACACACACACAGCCTGAGTAAAGTATCTGTGTCTATTCACGAGCCGTTGTGACTTCCTTATATTTGTGATGTCACAACTACTCAGTCACCAATGGTGGCTCACTCAGAAAACAACAGGCCAATCAGAAGAGAGGCTCATGAATATTAAGTAGACAGGCCAAATTCCAGCTGTTCTCGGCAGAGCTCCTGAGAAACGAGCTGTAAATATATATTGAGATGGTTTTTGGCACTTATACCGCAAATATATATTCTTAAGGACATCAAAACCTAAAATAAAACTTCAGAAAGTTGTACAATATGGGACCTTTAAGACAGTGCAGACGTCAAATCACTGTGACGTATGGCATCAAATGGAAAATTGATATGCAATTTAAATAGAGGAATCTTAAATTTAGGCCTAAATATATGTTTTGTGTGTCACCATGTGACCTGTGGAGCACAAAGTCCAGAGCGAGAGGACAGACATGGCCAGCGAGAGCAGTTTGTGTGTGTGAACCTCCTAAAAATCACTTACAGCAGCTTCAGTGTTGCTCAAAGTGTTTAAATATGTAACTAAACATGCAGAATGACCCTGAAGTGTGTGTGTACAGAGACACTCTTCAGTCGTTCTTCAAGATGCCTGTTTCCTAACGGCTTTAGTCCTGAGGAAGAGTCAGTGTGTGAATCATGACCGTCGTTTACTGACACACACCGCTCAACAAACTACTGATAGTGCTTGTTAGACAGCATCTGTGACCACACACACACACACACACACACACACACACACACACACACACACACACACACACACACACACACTCTCTCAGCAGTTTAGGACTTGTCCACAGGCGTCATGCCGATAAACGTTCCATTCTTCTCATCTTGATCGTCCGCTTTGCCGCTCACAGGAGCGTATGATGTGTCTTTCTTTGCGGATGGCTAAAAATAAGAAACAAAACACAACGATTGTTTAGTATGTGACGTATGTGTGTGTTATCAGTCTAAAACAAACAATGCAAGGTCGAGAACACAAACACTTGGCCAACATATTCCTCGAGTACAGCATGTTTTAGTCCTTAAACCAGTGGAAAGCATCATGTGATTAACCAGATTCAGTTCAAGATCAAGTAAGCTAAGTCTGAGTATTTACATTAATAATGCATGTACATATTCATACCCTTGCTTATGAGTCTGACCTGTCCATGTTCTACATAAAAACATTTATATGGTCTTATTGTTGAATGTGTCAAAGTCATCATTTCATCATAATATAATATATTTTGATATTTTAATTTTGATCTCCTTGCTTTAGTTATTATTTTCTATTTTCAAAATATGATTTTTGGTGAATTGTAAACAAGTTAAGCTCAGTTTGACCCACAAACCACATAATAATCCTTATAATAGTATACGGTCCCCACAAAAAAACCTTAAACATAAAAAAAAATTATACATCATTCATGGAACATTTTTTATTATTTTAAACGTTTAATTTGGATGTTGTCTAATGTGTTTGAACGCTTTTATTCTAAGCATCTTGCATTGCATTTAGGGATTACATTTAATACATTCATACATTTTCTAGAGATAAAGGCTAACAGGGAACGTTCTGGCATAGTTATGAACAAACCCTCTTTCAGTAACATTAATAAAAAGTAAATTCATTTAAAGATATTTATACATTATTCATGGAACGTTGAATTTTACAAATCTTGCACATGTCTCGGTCACATTTAACCCCAGAATCAAAATAAATAAATGCAAAATGCATAATAAGATAGTTAAGCCTGGATGTTTGTAGATGTTATTCAAATGTTACTTGTTTTTAGAGAACATTCAAAAGTAACTTTCCCATAATGTTTGAAGGATGATATGAAACGTTCCCAAAACATTTAAAAACTGGATGTTTTGAACATTCAGAAATAGCATTTTAATGGGAATGTTAGCAAAACGTTCTTAGAACATATTTTTGTTAGCTTGTTAGCACCATGATCGGTTCCACGTTATTTCAATAGTCCACTTTAGACATTCTACTAACTATAAGTAACTTTTCAACTACATGTCAAATAACTGTCATTAGAGTATTAGTAGACTGTAGTAGACTGTTGGGTTATGGTTAGATGTTAGGGTTCGGGTAAGGGGAATAAGTTGACTAGTTACTTATAGTCAGTATAATGTCTGTAGAGGGAGCAACAAAATAAAGTGTTAGCAGATATTAAGCAGAGAATCTTCTAATCCTATAATGACAGTTAGTTGACATGTAGCTGCAAAGTTACTTATAGTTAGTAGATGTCTAAAGTGGACTATCGAAGTAAAGTGTTTCCCCATGATCTACTGTTTGAGCAACAGGAGTTCAGCATGTGACACAATTCTTCTATGATATTTTTGCAGAAATGAATATGCGCCACAGACATGCGATGTGTGAAACTGGCCTAAACCAGCAGTGTTAATTGTAAGATGTGTGTGTGTGTGTGTGTGTGTGTGTGTGTGTGTGTGTGTGTGTGTGTGTGTGTGTGTGTGTGTGTGTGTGTGTGTGTGTGTGTGTGTGTGTGTGTGTGTGTGTGTGTGTGTGTGTGTGTGTGAACTTACAGGAGCGCAGCGGAAAGCCTCAGCGAAATCAAAACGCTTGACTTCAGTCTAAATGAAAGCAGATCAGCACAACACGTGTTCATTTGCTCAGGTTAGACATGCAATGTTAATAAGCAAGAGTGCACAGCATTGTTACAGGGTTAGTGAGTTGATCAGGAGAGCGGGATGTGGCGGTTAGTAACTCGTGATTGTGGTTTATATTGTTTCCCTGTCATCACTCAGAGACACATAAACCACAGATACAAGCTAGTCATTTGAGTCTGTCATATAGGCTATACAATTATAATGAGAACATTATAATGTATTCTTGGGACATGGACTTTAATGGTGAGACTTTTTTTTTTTTTTTGTAAAAAATTATATAAAAATCTGGATTTGGATTTATCAAATATCGGCTTTCAAACAAAGAATGTTTGTTAAACGTCACCAGCTACTTATTTCAGATCGTTTAGAGACCATTAAAGGTAAAATTCTCATAATCAAAGAGCAAAATAATAAAATAGAATGTTTTCTTAACCCTTAAATGCATTACTTGGGCCTTTAGTGACCCGAGACGTCATTTACAACCCTCTTCCCAGTTCATTAGACTTCTTAGTATTTCTCAATCTATTCATTATATTATATATCTATTCTATTCATTTTTTTTTATAAAAGAATGTCTGTTTTCTGTTTTTTTTTGTAAAAAGTTTATAAGGTCGCTGTTCATACTGAAGTATACAGACTCGAGGTATGTAATAGTGTTTTATTTTTCTTCTGCACAACAATAATGGAATCTCTGATGATTCAATAAGTGCAATTCACCTTTATTCCTCAAGGTGGCGATGTCTGCTACACATGAATGGCATGATGTTCATAATTACCGCAGATATAAAGCAAATTAATATATCAGCAAAACTTGAAATGGCTCAGCGATTTACAGCAGAACAAGTATTTTATCGCAATCAAATATTAGTGTAACTTGGATCTGGTGAAGAAGCTGTCAGCGATCAAAATATTGATTTATAAGGTGCTGAAAATTGTTAACCATTCCTGCTTCCGTCTCCTAATCTGTAATCGTGATTGGAAAACGCAGGGGAGATTCGTCTTCTCCAGGGCCGGAATTTCTCTTCCCGGGGTTAACTCCCCTAAACTTCACAGTTCACGCTATGTAAAGATCTTGGTAGCATAAAGAAAACAAAGAGGCCGTCTTGCCGAAGAGTTTGGGTGCTTTATTTTCCTAGCTGCACTTAAATACACTGCATAACTGACTAACTGCACCGATCACCGTGTCACTCTCATACACACCTCCGCTGCTTCGCGGGGAACAACAACAAGGGGGGCGCGCGCGCGCGCCTTCGACATGCGCACTCGCTCACTCTCGGTCACACACACACACTGAGCTGTCCCGAACTGAACACATTACAGACACATCTCACAACACTACCCCCACCATGGACTGGCAATTAACACTAATTCCATTCCATCTACATATACTGAGCACACATTCTCTATATCTGTAGGCCTAAAATGTGAAGAGATAGTTGTGTCCCTAATAATATGTGAATCCAAACAGGTAGGATATACCAATTTAACAAGTGTCTAAACAGTGTTAAAAGTTCTAAAGCTCATTCAGCAATGAACTCAGGAGTGAAAAATAACAATTAACAGTAATGTAATAGTCTCTAATAAACATAAGAGTACATCACCTTTTAACTCCTATTCTTCAGTGACCAGCGGTAAGACTGTCTGACTAATCTAGTAATGATCAGAACATACATCGGGTGCAATAAAGTGCAAGCATGTAAAAGCATTGAAAAGCTCTTCAGTTTTTTTTTCTCTGTGAACGTGGAACAGTGCTTTTTGTAGAAAAGCAAATATAGAACGAACTAGACTAGAGTCCAAAAACGTAAACTGTAAAGTCTCTAGTGCAAATAGGAACTGTCATAGGTGACTCACTCAGTGACCCAGTCCCCATACCGGAGTGGTCCCCGGCGCTGACGTTGGGGCCGAGGTTCGCGCGGAGACTGGTGTTGGGGCTCTCCCACCGCACCCCCCCCCATGGTCAAGTATCACATGGGAAGGAGTGGATGGAAGAGACCCGGAAATGTGAGAATTAGTAGCAGGTGTAGCAGACAGCCAGGATTCGCTGGGGCCATCACCCGAGGCAGTAGAGTAGAGGCTGTGTAGACCGAGATCCTCCTGGTCTGCTGGGTGCCCGTCAACAACTGGTGGCAAGATCTCAGAAGGCGTCCAGTTCTTGGATTGGTCCAGGACCCAAGTGTTGTCCAGGGGCTCACGGCTGCGGTAAGCTTTAAGTTGATCATGGTGGACGACTTTGACCTTGGCTCTGGGCTTTTCTGAATCCGGTAGACTAGATCATCTAAATGTCCCATAACAAAGTAAGGTCCTTCGTAGGAGGGGAGGAACTTTTTGACTTTGTTTCTGACATGACGTGTTCCTTTGATAAGATACCACACCGCATCGCCGACTTTGTACTGTGTGTGGCAAGCATTTTTGTCGTATTGTCTTTTTGCTCGCGTGACTGACTCACCAAGGGCTTCTCGGGTGATGTTATGGGCCAGCTCCAACCGCTCACGCATTTGCTGCACATACTCGGGGCCTGAAGTTGCATGGTCAGAGTCCGGGGGCAAACCAGCCACAAGGTCCACTGGCTCACTTGTTTCGCGGCCAAACATCATGAAATTGGGGGTGAAACCAGTAGCGCTGTGCTTGGTCGCTCTGTAGGCCATTACCGCATACGGAATCATCAGGTCCCAATCCCAGTGACAGTGTTCGGCAGTGGAGGCCAGGATCTTTTGTAGTGTGGCGTTAAAACGTTCAACTTGGCCGTCGGACTGCGGTCTGAATGGTACAGTGTGGGTTTTGTCGATGCCAAACAAACGGCACATTTCTTGGAATACCTCCGATTCAAAATTGCGCCCTTGATCACTGTGCAGAGAGTGAGGCATTCCAAAGCGACACACCCATTCAGTTGCAACAACGTTTGCCACTGTCACAGCCTTTTCGTCAGGGATTGCAAATGCTTCAGTCCATTTGGTGAAATACTCCTGTATTACGAGTATATAACTGTTTTTGCGTTCTGTCTCATTGAGTGGGCCCATAATGTCCAGTGCAATGCGCTCCATGGGGGCTCCAACTCTGACAGTTCCCATGGGTGCTTGTGGAGTCTTGTGGGGTCTGGCTCTGCATGCGCAGTTTGTACAAGTTCGGCACCAGAGGGCCACATCTTCTCTCATGTGGTACCAGTAGTATCTGGTTTGAAGTCTGGCCACAGTCCTTTCAATACCAAAATGTCCACCTACTGGCCCTTCGTGCATTTGGCGCATAACATCGGGTTGCATCTGGCGTGGGAGAACAATTTGAGGGTAGAACTGTGTATCGTCTAGACAGTAGAAACGGCGGACCAGCACTCCATCTCTGAAGTACAGTCTTCTCCATTGACTCCAGTACGTTTTAGTGGCTGGGCTGCATGGAGAGACTGCGACCCACGAAGGCCGCTCACTGCTGACCTCTAGCCAAGCTCTGATTGGTGCAATGTCTGTATCAGCAGCTTGAGCCTGGCGCAACTCCTCCATAGTCCAGCCAGGAAACAATCCGGTTTCGTTTGTGTTTGTCACATAAATATCCTCTGTTTGTTTTAAACTGTCTGTGTTGGTAACATTGCTAGCGCCTACCCCCCCCCCCCCCCGGACTCAGCAATAGGAAACTAGTGTCAGAGTCCAAATCACACTGAATTGCTTGGTGACTTATGGTTCTCAGCTGCAACGAAGGGTCCTGCAGATTACAAGGACAGGACTGGCGGCAGGGCCTGCGGGAGAGGCTGTCAGCATTAGTGTGGAAGCGACCTGGGCGATGGATGATTTCGAATTCGTATTCCGCCAGTTTCTCAAGCCACCGGGCTAACTGACCTTCCGGCTCTTTCATTCGTGTGAGCCAGCGCAGGCTACTGTGATCAGTTCATACCTGGAAAGGCCTCCCAAGTAGGTACTGCCGAAAGTGCGATGTGAAATCGACAATGGCTAACAACTCCCGTCTCGTAGTACAATAGTTCTGCTCCGCTTTGGTTAGTTTGCGGCTGCCGTACGCCAACACACTTTCTGTGCCACCCTGCATTTGTGACAGGACCGCGCCAATACCGGTGTCGCTAGCATCGGTGTCCAGGATCATTCCACCATGGTCCAGTGGATAACCTAAGACAGGGGCTGTGGTAAGATGGTGCTTGAGCGTGTCAAAGGCAGCTTGGTGTTCTGCATGCCACTGGAAGTGAGCATTCTTCTTAGTCAGATTATGTAATGGCTCAGCAATGGAGGCAAAGTCTTTCACAAATCTACGATAGTAGGAAGCGAGGCCAATGAAATGTCTGACCTCTTGGACTGATGTGGGAGTGGGCCAGGCCTGGACTTTACTGACTTTATTAGGGTCAGTGGCCACCCCGTGCTCAGACACAATATGACCTAGATAGACAACTTGACGGCGGAACAGGCAGCATTTGGCTGGTTTCAGTTTGAGATTTGCCTGTTTAAGTCTCTGGAACACTTGGCTTAGTCGCTGCAGCATCTCGGGCACATCCTTGGCCAGCACGATGATGTCGTCCAGGTAGACGAGGCAGGTCTCCCACTGCAGGCCAGCAAGGACACGGTCCATCAGACGTTGGAACGTCGCCGGTGCGTTACATAACCCGAACGGCATAACGTTCCATTCAAATAATCCATTACGGGTGCAAAAGGCAGCGGCGCGGCGGGCCCTTGGTGTTAGCTCGACTTGCCAGTAACCTGCAGCCAGATCCAGAGTGCTGAACCATGAGGTTGTTGAGTGCCCTATAGTCTATACAAAGGCGATAGGTCCCATCCTTTTTGCGCACCATAACGATCGGCGAGGCCCAACTGCTGTGGCTGTGTGTTGCAATGCCGCCCTGAAGGCCCTCACTGATCTGTTGTTCCGCACTTCGCTGTTTTTCCCCAGCCATTCGACGAGGAGACTGCTTCACTGGAGGTCCCGGCCGGGTTATGATGTCATGCTGCACAAGACTCGTCCGGCCCAGATCACCAGGTCCCCTGGAAAAGACACTTTCATAGGCACACAACAGGTTTGATAATTCAAGTTTTTCCCTGCCATTTAGACCAGTGGAACTCTGGGCATAGAGCCCCTGGAGGTGCTCTGGAACTGCAGGGGGGCTGGCTGGAAAGTCTGCTGCGGTGGGGACACTGGACGGGGACAGAGCTTCCGCTGGCTGTAGGAGGCCTGCAATGGCACCTTCCTTAATAGTCACAGCTTTGTTACCAGGGTTAAAAAAACGTAATGGAATGATGTTGGTGGCCTGTGCGTTGACTAGGGCTCTGGCAATGAGTACTCTGTGCTTTTCAACAAAGCCTTTAGTGGGGCTAAGCATCATGTCTCCCTGAGCTTCTCTGCTAAAATACACGTTGCCCTTGGCTAGGTACTCTTGTCCCGCTTCAACCACAACCGTTCTGGCTACTCTTACAGCGTGTGACTTTGGAGCCGTCTCTGGGTGAAAGTAGGGCACTTCTTCTCCGAACAGAATTATGCGGTGCTTACCGAAATCCAGGCGGGCCTCCGCTTGGGTGAGGAAAGGATGGCCAAGCATCACTTCATTGCCCTCTATATCCGCTACAAGGAAGTCTACCTCAACTTGACGGTTGTTAATACTGACTGGCACTTTGGCCTCACCAAGCACTGGCACTTCTCCTGGTCCCACCCCGAGCAAAGTCTCTACAATGGATGACTGGAGTGGTGGTCTCAAGTCTTGGTGAATGGCGTTGTATTGGTGGAGAGGCAGCACGCTCCTCCGTGCTCCACTGTCTAGTACTGCACATACCTCCAGGTCAGATATGCGCATATGAATCTTCATTTCACGACTCTGGCTTTTAAGGTGGAACACAGTGGTCAGCGGGCTTGCTTTGGCTGCCTTTGAAAAGAAAGTCTCTGTATTTCTTTGAGGGGACGAGCACTGGCTCTGTTTGTGACCCCAACCATTACAGTTATAGCAGCGAATGTCACCCCTTCTAAAGTTCTTGTGCTGCTTTAGTGTTTTGGCAGATGTGCGTGGGACAAAGTGATTGGGGGATGGGCTAACTGTAGAGGTAGTGGTAGTCACAGTCTCATTTTTGTCTCTTTCTCTGACAACAGCGGCCCGGGGCCTGCGTTCAGTGAGGTTGCGGGCCCCTGGCTGCATGATGCTGGTGAGCTAGGAAGCAGCTCTCTTGGTAGTGTCATGACGGTGGGCTATCTCGTAAGCTATAGCTAGTGTAGCTGGACGCTTTTCTAACAGTCTCTGAACTAGCTCTGCATCACCCAGGCCGTTTGTGAAAACCTCAACCGCTATAGCGTCTTGCTCAGCCTCTGACCAGTCACCATAAGCTATAGATACTTTTCCATAAATGTCATCCCTGAATACATGAAGCGCCCTCACCTGGTTTACGCACTCTTTGCCTCAGCTCTATGGCTACAGCCGCTGCATGATCTGAAGAAGGGCCATAAGCAGTTTCGAGTTCCTCCAGCAGGCGGCGGTAGTCCCACTTGGATGAACGAGGGTTTCTGTGGACGATGGCGCCTGCTGCTCCGGTGAGGCAGAATTTCAGCTGAATAGCCATTGTTTTGACTGACCAGTGATTTGCCTCTGCGCAACTCTCAAACATGTGCAGAAACTCTCTCCACGGTGTGCTGCCGTCATACTGCCCAGGACGTAGAGTGGGGACTCTCTCTTTGGGGTTATAGTCCTCATCACTGTCCGACAGAGGAGGCTGACGGGGCGCAGAGCGGCTTTTACGTGTTGGAGATGAGGGACCAGGCTGGCGCAATGGGAAATGTCCATGTTTCACAGTTATATCTGGATTAATAGAAGAATATGGCATGGGAAACGTACTGGCTTCGGGTTTGGATATAACTGGTGTACTATGTACAAAACTTCCCATGTGAACATTAGCAAAGGGATTTGTGACTTCGTAGTTCCCCTTGAATGGCATTTCTGGAGCGGGATATGTGAACATGTGCATATCTGGCTTTCTCACGGGGCCGTGGCTTTGACTGTGGCCTCTACAAAAAGGATTTGTGGGCGAAAAATGGGCGGGGCTGTCGAATGGCGCGAACAGATCTTCTCCATTAACAAGTGCAAGAGTGCAACTTTCATCACACAGAAATGGGTTATAATGTTCGCATTTTCCCTCAGCCTTGCGTTCGTGAGCTTTCACAGTACCTTGATTGATGTCCTCAGCATTGGTCAATGACATGAACGGGTTTGAATAGGTGGTATCTCGTCCGTAAACATCGGAGGTATAGCGCGCGGCCGCCATGTTATTTTAATTCAGCCATGCAGGTTCTACAGTGCTATTAACAGTCACTCTTTATTGTCCTTTTTGATGCTCACCAGTCTCTTAGCAACGTGAAGGTCCCTTCGTGGTCGCCAGTGTTAACCATTCCTGCTTCCGTCTCCTAATCTGTAATCGTGATTGGAAAACCCCGGGAAGAGAAATTCCGGCCCTGGAGAAGACGAATCTCCCCTGCGTTTTCCAATCACGATTACAGATTAGGAGACGGAAGCAGGAATGGTTAACAAAATGATAGTTTTGAGAATATGGTTGAGATGGCGAATATGAGCCAAATGAGCTCTGACGGGACAGTGATGGTAAAAAAACATTGGCTCTAATTGAACCCTTCCAAGCTCCAAAAGGTAACGAAATATGCTTTATTTTATTCTTTTGTAATTATTATAAAAATATCAGTAGAGTTTTTACTATTGCAGCAGTTAGAGATCCATCCGTGTTAGATATAGATCCGGGTCACTAAAGACCCAAATATGTAATAATGGTTGGCGAAACATTCATGCATTTAAGGGTTAATGTTTCTTCGTATGTTTACATAACCAAGAGCGTTTGAACATTCAAAGCAAAGAACGTATTTGTGGTTAGCTGAGAGTTAAAGCTACAATATGTAAGATTTTTGTAATAAAATATCCAAAAATCACTTGGACGTTGTGATATATTTTCTGCAGTTGTGTACTTAAACTATCCCAAAAGTTTCCAAAGATGTTTAATTTCAGAGAAATTCCGATTTTAAATAATGGCTCATCCATGTTCACTTGTCGCCTGTCAATGACGTAATATCCGCGTTATCCCTGGTTTCCGCTCATACTGCCATAGTAACCATGGCGACAGACGTTGAAAACTGCGTTACATCTAGCGGCGCGCTCACGCGGTTGTTGTTTCGTTCATGGCAAGCAGACTTTGGGACAAAAGGAGAACTAAAATGAGGATTAATATCAGCGTGGCGTTTTCGAGATGACGAGAGCTAGCATCCGCGGCTAACTTCCACTCGACAGAGACGTCACTCTTACATGAGCTTTATTAGACAGGAGAGCAAATGTACATAAAACTAATCAATGTTATATAGCTCAACATGATAAATGTTAGAATATGATCAGTATGTTATGCTAATGTTGATCTAGCTTACTGCTAGTTTCATACAGCCAACAAACTAACACATAGAATAACATTATAACTTTAAATGCCATTTAGTGTGATAGTGTAGACCAAGTGAAACAGCGCTGCGTTCCCTCACAAGTTTAATTTGTCTAATAAACTGACCTGTGTGTGAGTATTAATTCAGCACTTGCGGGTAACGTTAGATCGGTAGAATGAAATGTCCTTATTCCTTTATATCCGCGGGACTCGAGTGTGTCGCTAATATTCGTCTCTCATTAGCGATCGCTCCTTGCTTCACACCAGTCATGTTAAAAACATCAATGTATTCACACATCTATTAACATTATTAAATCCATAAGCATGACGACAAGTTCCATAATTCCGCTTATGCGTCATCAACCTACGCCTTTGTTATTGTACGAGGTTAGCGACCCCTAGCGGCGGAAAAAATTACATATTGTAGCTTTAATGTCACACCAGCTCCACCGATTTTTCTATGAACAGTGACCGTGTGAATGAGAATATTGATTCATAAAGGTCGTTATGGAAGAATAGTGTTCTGTTTCCACAACAAACACACACAGAACAGACATAAATATTAAAGGAATGATTTGCCGCATAAATTAGTGTCACATGACGCAGCTTTAGTTCGTGTGAACCGCACTGACAGCCAATGCTCTGGTGGGAAGTGAAGAATAATCTGGGGAAATACAAGTGATTCTACTGCTTTCAACACTTGATTACCTTGTTTTGATAGAAGCGTATGGCGAGGATAATGGAGATTAAGAGCAGGATGACTCCCAGAGCGATGATGATAAGAGGAAAATGAGAGACTAAAGTCACGACTAGCAGCAGTTTCTGAATCCTCGCGGCCGAAGCGTCGTCAATCACCACCGACTGCAAAACAGATCATGCAAACACACATTCAATACGGTATTCAATAGTATGGCTGATTAAATCATCCCACGACTCTCACCTCGTTCAGAAACACAATGGGAAGATAGTGCTGTTGAGATTCTTGGTCATACTGAGGAAACAGAGACAAAGACCTTCAGCTATAAAACTATATAAACACACACACCTGTTTATCAGAACGCCATGATTTAATATATCAGACAGGAAAACATCACTCACGGAAAGCCGGATACTCTCTCGAGATGAATGTTGATCTGGGCTCTTTCATGCACAACAGCACTCCCATAGTCTGACACAGGAGAAGAAGTCAAGATCCGAGTCAGATTGCAGCTAACAAACTAATTATTACACAGGAACAACACACATCATGAAAGAGACACAGATAACAAAGTCGAGCGTTTCTGCATACACTCGGAATATACCTGCAATCATGATAAAGACACATACCAAGATTCTCATTAACATACTAGCAAAAATCTGTTCTAGAACATTCCTGTTAAGTTATTTCTCCAAACGTTGCTTATTGAATATTAAGGAACATAACATTTTATCAAACATTGAAATGTTACTTTTGAATGTTCTCTGAACTACCGAAACATTTAGTATATTCAAAACATAACATTATCTATCTATCTAATCACTCACTCACTCACTCACCACCAACTCACGTCACACTCTCACTCACCACTCACATCACACTCTCACTCCTCCTCACTCTCACTCCACTACTCACTCACTCACATCACACCTAAACTCTCACTCACTCACACTCCTCACTCACTCACTCACACTTCACTCACTCATCACACCCCACTACTCACTCACACCTCACACTCACACAACTCACACTCTCACTCACACTCTCACTCACTCACTCACCACTCACATCACACTCTCACTCACTCACACTCCACACACCTCACACTCACTCACCCTCACTCACTCACACATCACTCACTCACACACACTCACTCACTCACACTCTCACTCACACTCACACACTCACTCACTCCACTCACATCACTCACTCACACACTCACTCACCTCACTCACTCACTCACACTCTCACATCACTCACTCACACTCCACACTCTCACTCACACTCTCACTCACACTCCACTCACACTCACTCACACTCTCACTCACACACTCACACTCCTCACTCCCCACTCACTCACTACTCTCACTCACTCACCACACTCCACTCACACTCACTCACTCACTCACTCACATCTCACTCACTCACCACTCACCACTACTCACTCACTCACTCACACACTCACACTCATCACTCACTCACACTCTCACACTCACATCACTCACACTTCACTACACCTCCTCACTCACACTCTCACTCACACTCACTCACACTCCACTCACCTCACTCACTCACTTCACTCACTCACTCACTCACTCACTCACTCACTCCTCACTCACTCACACTCACACTCTCACACACTCACACTCTCACTCACTCACACTCTCCTCACCTCACTCACTCACTCACCTCTCCTCACTCACACACTCACACTCTCACACACTCACACTCTCACACACACTCACTCACTCACTCACTCACTCACTCACTCACTCCCCATCACTCACTCACTCACTCTCACTCACTCCTCACTCACTCACCCTCACACACACTCTCACTCACTCACTCACTCACTCACACCTCACTCTCTCTCACTCACACTCACTCACTACTCACTCACACCACTCACCACATCTCACTCATCACTACACTCACTCACTCACTCACTCACTCACTCACTCTCTCTCACTCTCTCACTCACACTCCACACTCTCACTATAACTAAAACCACACACCTTTCACCCATTATCACAATCACTCCGACTACTCTTCAATTATCTCTCTCACCCTCCTTCTACACAGAGATCAACCGGTCTCACTCAAACTATATCACAACACACTCATAAAACACTAACATCGCTCACTCATCCTCCTAATCTAAGCACTACCATCTCTTACATACACAATCTCACATCCGAACTCAACGTCTAGTGATATAAAACTACATTATCAACATATGAACTATCCACCACTTAGATCAACTTCACTCAACTCCATCACTCACTCACAACCTCACTTCACTCTCAAACTCTCACCACTTCACTCACTACCTACTCTTCACTCCCACTCACACTCCACCATCCACTCACCACTCCACCACCACAACTCCACTCACTCACTCACACTCTCACATTCACTCCACTCACTCACTCACCTCACCCTCACACTCTCACACCTCCCACTCTCACACTACACACCTCACAACACTCACTCAACAACCCCACACTCCACTCACACTCATACACTCCTCACACTCACTCACCACACACACTCCACCACACTAACCACTCATCAACACCACATCTCACCAACACCACTCATAACCACACTCACTCACACACTCACATCACTCACTACTCAATCTCACCACCACCTCACTCACATCCTCCACACTCCCTTACTCACTCCCCTCACTAAGACACTACACTCCCACACACCACTCACTCACTCACTCCACACTCACTCACTCAACCCACTACTCACACTCCACACATCCACCCACACTACACCCACTCAACCCTCACTCACTCACTCACATCACTCACACATCCTCACTCACCACTCACACCTCACACCCCACTCACACTCACACTCACACCACACCATCACTCACCACACTCACCACCACTCCTCACCACCACACCTCTCACTCACCACCACCTCCCCCACCACACCTCCACACATCATCACACTCTCACCCTCCCACCACACTCACACCTACTCACTCACACTCCCTCTCACTTCCCACTCACTCTCACTACACTCACCACTCACCATCATCCACTCTCCTCACTCACTCATCACTCACTCCCACCCTCACACTCCATCACTCACACTCTCTCACACACTCCTCCTCCACTCACCACCACTCACCTCTCCTCTACTCCACTCACTCACCACTCACCACCTCACCACTCTCCACTCACACTCCTACACACTCACAACTCTCACCACTCACACTCTCCATCACTCACCACTCACCACTCTCATCTCACTCTCACACAACTCACACTCTCTCACTCCACTCACACCACTCACCCTCATCACCACACCTCACATCACACTCACTCCACTCACCTCCTCACCTCACATCACTCACTCACACTCACTTCTCATCACACTCTCCTCACCTCACTCCCCACCAACACTCCACACCTAATCACACTCCCACCCTCACCATCACACTCACTCACCTCTCCACTCACCATCACACCCACTACACTCTCACCCCCACCTCACACCTCTCACACCTCACCACCACTCACCATCACTCACTCTCCACTCCTCACTCATCACTCCTCACTCACTCCACTCACACCCCCTCTCACCCTCACCTCCACTCACACTCACCACTCACTCACCTCCCTCACACTACTCTCTCACCCTCACACACACTCACCCACCACAACATCACCACTACCACACACCTCACCTACCAATCCCCTCCTCACCATCTCACACTACCTTCTCACTCCAACACCCCAACCCACAAACACATACACTCATCCCTACCCCAACACATCACTCCACTTCTCACTAACTCCACACCACTCACACCCTCACCACTCACACTCCTCACTCACTCCTCACATCACCCCACTCACCTCACTCACCACCTCTCTCCACTCACCACTCACCTCATCACTCACACCTCACTCACCATCCATCACTCACACTCCTCACTCACACTCTCCACCTCACTCACACCCTCACTCACACTCACACTCATCACATCACTCCACTCAACTCTCACACCTCACACACACCTCCCTCACACACTCACACTCTCCCACCACTCACTCACTCACTCCTCACTCACACTCTCACTCACTCACACCACTCTCCACTACTCACCACCACCACTCACACTCTCACACTCACCCCACTCTCACCACTCCACTCACTCACCTCACCTCACTCACACTCTCACTCACTCACTACTCACTCACACTCCACTCACTCACTCACTCACTCACACTCTCCCACTCTCACTCACCACACTCTCACCACTCCACTCACACACCACTCACCTCACATCACTCATCCCTCACTCCACACTCACACTCTCACCAACTCCCACTCACTCACATCACACACTCACTCACACTACTCCACACTCTACTCAACTCCTCCACTCACTCACACTCTCACTCACACTCACACCTCTCACTCACTCACCACTCACTCTCTCACTCACTCACTCACACACTCCACTCACTCACACTCTCACTCACCACATCTCACTCTCACTCACTCTCACTCACACTCCACACTCACTCATCCACTCTCTCACACACTCACTCACTCACCTCTCAACTCCACACACACTCTCCAACTCACTCCACTACACACTCCACTCACTCTCACTCCCTCCACTCACTCACCTTCACCTCACCACACATCTCACCACTCTCACACTCTCACTCACATCCTACACTCACCACACCTCACACACTCTCACACTCACCCACTCCACTCACTCACTCACCACCACACTCTCATCACACTCCCACCCTCAACTCTCACACTCACTCACACTCTCCTCACTCACTACACACTCCCTCACCACACACTCACACCTCACTCCACTCACACCTCCACTCACTCACTCCCCTACTCACACTCTCACTCACCACTCACTCTCCTCACTCACTCACTCACACACTCACACTCCACTCACCACTCACTCACTCACTCATCACTCACTCACCTCACACTCACTCACCACTCATCCTCACTCACTTCTCCACACTCACACCTCACTCACCACACTCTCACTCACACACTCCACTCCCACTCACTACACTCCACTCACCACACTCACTCACTCCCACACACACTCACTACTCACTCCACTCACTCTCATCACTCACTCACTCACACTCACTCACTCTCTCACTCACTCACACACTCACACTCATCACTCACTACACACCACTCACCACCACTCCTCACCTCTCTCCACCTCACCACTCACTCACTCATCTCACCACACTCACTCCCCTCACACATCACTCTCACTCACACTCTCACTCTCACTCTCCACTCACTCACACTCACTCACTCACTCACTCACTCACTCACACTCTCTCTCACTCACTCACTCACTCACTCTCTCTCACACACACTCTCTCTCTCTCACTCACACTCTCTCTCACTCACTCACTCACTCACACACACTCTCTCTCTCTCTCTCACTCACTCACTCACTCACACACACACACACACTCTCTCTCTCTCTCTCACTCACACTCTCTCTCTCTCACACTCACACACACACACTCTCTCTCTCTCACTCACTCACTCACTCACTCACTCACTCACTCACTCACTCACTCACTCACTCACACACACACACACACACACACACACACACACACACAACACACACACACACACACACACACACACACACACACACACACACACACACACAAACTTTAATCGATTTGACAGCACTAAACTCAGACTGATAACAGAACATTTCCTAAACTGTAACATTGAATGAAGCATTTTATAGCTGAAAAAATAAGAAGTGAATGTAAACATTAGAGAAAGACAACGCATGTGTAGGACTTAAAGTGACCGCAGCCTAATATTTCTGCTGCTGTGTGTGTTTTTTACTGTTACTCAGTTTGAATTGAATGGAGAATGTGTTTGAAAGTGTCTGAAGAGTGAGTGTATCTGCAGACTGATGCTAGATCAGCTGGTGTGTCTCTTACAGGGTTCAGATCCAGAAAGGTCTGGTGACGCTCGTGGACAGGAGAAATACCCTCGATGGCATTGGCGTACTTCTCATCACCCAGATGAAAGTGAGGGAAAGACACGACTACAGGAGCACCTGTGACACACATCGTGAAACATCGTGAAACTCATATATTTTTTTCATATATATGTTTACATAGAAACTCACATATATTCATAAGCTGTGTAGGTATTCGGATTACCATTGTTGGTATTACTATAATTATTTACCTGCTGTAATATATAGTGTGTTTTTAAGAGATGCAGTGTTTTTTTTGTGTTTTTTTTCATACATGTATAAATAAAACTGTAATTGAGAGGAATGACAATGTCAACAATTAAGGAAGTAGCTACCTTTGTTTTTCTTTCTTGTTTTTTCCATAACTGTAACAGACCGGGGTGGCTGATTTATGTTGTTTATAATTAAATGCTTCTTATTGCCTTTGTTATATGTCACTATATTGTTCGAAATAAAATAAATTCATTCATTCATTCATTCAAACTCACAGAACTGGCGTTTACATTCATGCATTCCTCTAAAGTGACACACACTACATTCAAGGCATACATTTGAGCAGTTTATGCATTCCCAGGGACCCCAAAATCAAAAGGCACAAAATAAATTAGATTTATCAAGTTTTTAGTAGTATATGTATTAAATGCAGCGCCTAAAATTAACACTCGCTTCAAATGCGAGTACAAATGTTGGTGAGTTTATGAAATGGTGTAAATCACATATTGGCCAGTAATTTTTATGAATTCTAACAATGCAATATTGTGAGAATATGAACGTAAACAAATGTGATTGATACTCGTGATAGTTGACGGACCATGA
>CM070834.1:2616789-2671789 GCA_036326025.1 Chrosomus eos
TTGCCTAAAAGGACTTTGGATACACTCATGCAATGCACCAACAATAGTGCATTTCCTCTGTGTTTTATACGCTTATTTATATAGCACATTTCAATGAATGGCAATTCAAAGTAGCCTGGTCCCCCCAGACTCTTGTACATTTCATTTCATTTGTACATAGAGTCTGGCACCGCTCGGTTGACAAGCGTTAACTTCCTCTACTGAAGTCTAAAACTAGACTTTCTTTCTCTTTTAGAGGTCTCTCTCTCTCTCTCTTCTCTCTCTCTCTCTCTCTCTCTCTCTCTCTCTCTCTCTCTCTCTCTCTCTCTCTCTCTCTCTCTCTCTCTCTCTCTCTCTCTCTCTCCTCCTCTCTCTCTCTCTCTCTCTCTCTCTCTCTCTCTCTCTCCTCTCTCTCTCTCTCTCTCTCTCCTCTCTCTCTCTCTCTCTCTCTCTCTCTCTCTCTCTCCTCTCTCTCCTCTCTCTCTCTCTCGTGTACCACGGCACCAATATAACCCATCCACCCGGGTCCCACTCGACCCACTCCGAGCGGGCCCGAACCCGGGTCTATTGAGATCAGAGGAGTGATTTTTACTCGCACACAGCAACTACTAGCTGGCCTCCGTTACACTTATTTCCGTCGTTGGTATGTGTAGCAGTGGGTGATAATAGACAAGAAATGTACAGTTTTCTACATCATGCTAATAACGTTTCTTTAGTGATTCGGCCCTTCAGGGAACCTTCAGGGAAACACCCGTACAGTGATAATACAGCGGCCTAATACAAGGTTAATAACTAACCTTGACCCTGAACAAGGCCCTTGACCCCAGGATGACCCCAAATGTTTACGATCAAGTGCTCCTTGTTAAGGAAGCTAACAAACCGAAATCTCAAAATGTGCTCATGGGCGTTTGTTTTGAGCTGGGGAAATGAGTTTTCCAGGCGGCCCGCCTGATTAAATGATGTACAAAGGTTACACACGCCATTCAGACGGACGCCTTTCCCTTTAAATCCAGGTGAGGAGTCAGTGGAAAAGGACAAGGACAGCTGTTCCCGCCAGCACAATAACCCGAGGCTCCGCTGTGAATGAGCAACTGGGTTAAAAGTGGCTTGAGAACACGCCAGACTGGCTCGTACTCACAAAACCATCATGTGTGAGCGTCCAGTCACGCCAAGACTGATGGAAATCTCTCACACAGAACAAAGATGGGCGGATCGGGCCGCTGGAAATAACCCAGGGGTCAGCAGGACTCCAGGTGAAGGGTCAAGGGTCACTATATGGTGTATTAAAATAAGAGTCACTCGTCATACATTATCAGCTGACTCGCATTACTCTGAATTAATTAAATGAAGTCTTATGTATTTATTTTTATTTAAAAAAAAAACTGGATTAAAAATATTTAAAAGACAAATACAGAGTGGAAATAAAAAAATGAACTGCATTACTTTAAATAAATATTATAAAATAACATTATTATACATAATAAATTACTGATACATTATATATTAATATTGATCTGAAATAAAACTGATCCGCATTACTCTGAATAGACTTAAAAAATATTAATAACAACTTAAAAACATAAAATAACTTAAAAATGTTAAATAAATAAATGATAATGCATTATATAAAGTTTATGTTATTAAGTCTATAAATTTTATGAAATTACTTTTAAACTCACAGAGGGGAAATTAAAAATGGAAAAGCATTACTTGAAATAAATTAAATATCAAATGAAAATATTGAATGAATGAATGAATAAATAAATAACAGATTTTATTAAATGATATTATTATTATTATCTATAAATTTTATTTAAAAAAAGTATTATTAAATTATATTATTATTATCTATACATGTTATGGAAAAAAGTAAAGGATAAAAAACATAGAGGGGAAATTAAAAATGGAAAAGCATTACTTTAAATAAATTGAAGAAAAAAACATGTCAATGTTAGATAAATAAATAAATTATATATTATATATAATTGTAAATAAATAAATGATAATGCATTAAATGCATATCATTTACGTATGAAAAAATGCATAAATAATTTATTTTTTTATACATTATTTATTGTAAAAGTTAAGGAAATGAAAACTCTATTACTTTAAATAAATAAAAAATGAATTATTTAAATAAGTAAAAGTAACAAATAAGACAAAAGGTTGATTTGCATGTGTAAAGCACCCAAGCTGTGAGCGCTGGAGCAGTTTACTCTCTTGCTTAAAACTGTAATGATATTGTAAAATCCCAGCAGACGGTATATTTCTGTAATGATATTGTAAAATCCAGCAGACGTATATTTCTGTAGATGTTGCAGTAATGAGAGTAAAGTTATATTCCCACATGGAGTTGGGTCAGGAGGTTCAGGAGACTCAGACCTTTGCTTCAGTTTCATGATCTCTCATTATTGGAGGAGAGGTCGAGAGGAATAATGTCCACATATTGTGTAATTTCCACATATTGTGTTATTAAAAGGGAGCTTCAGACATTCAGCTGATTTTTAAACATATCTTGAGCTGTTCGTCCAGCAACACTTACACAAAATCATTACTTTGGCTTTTATTATGTACAAACCTATAATTATACATATTCTCAACTCATATTTCATAAACAGCTAAACCTTTCTTAAAAAGACATTTCAGCAAAGACATTGTGATTGAGTGTGTGAAAACATTTAAATAATAATAATAATTATTATTATTATTATAATTAAATTGATAATACTTCATATTTCTCTTGTAGAAATATTCCATAATATAATAATAATAATAATAATAACAATACTTTATTTTTTATTTTTTTTGTAGAAGTATTCCATAAATAATAATAGTTTATATTTCTCCTGCAGAAATATTCCATAATAATAATATACAATAATATTTTACTTAACATCTCTCTTTTATAAATATTCCATAAATAACAATAATTTACTTCATATGTATCTTGTATAAATATCCCATGAATAATAATAATAGTAATAATTAATATTTCTCTCGTAGAAATATTCAATAAACAATAATAATTTACTTCACATTTCACGTTTAAATATTCAATAAACAATAATATTTCTCTTGTATAAATATTCCATAAATAATAATAATTAATATTTATTTTGTAGAAATATTGAATACATATTCCATATTAATAATAATATTTTACTTTATATTTCGCTCATAAAAATATCCCATACATAATCCTAATTTATTTCACATTTTTCTCGTAGAAATATTCCATAAATAATAATAATAATAAACAATAATAATTTAATTTACTTAATATTTCTCTTGTATAAATATTCAATGAATAATAATCATAATAATTAATAATAACAATAGTTTGATTTACTTCAAATTAGGGGTGTAACGGTTCACAAAATTCACGGTTCGGTATGTTTTCGATACAGCAAAAAGAAAGAAATGCCAGAGAAATTTTCAATTTATTAAAAGAAAAATTATTTTTTAAATAAGTGTGTGTTTTCCTACATCTTGAAACTTTTAGTTTAATAAATGTGGGTAATCTTTGAAGGATGAACAAATAATGTTTTGGTCATCACATTAAAAATAAATATGATTTAAATATGATAACATTTAAATATGTTAATATTTGAGTTTTGAAGTGCTGGAAAAAGTGATGTACTTAAAGCATTTTACTATTCTTGCCAAACGTCCAGTGTTACAGTGAGTGTTACTACAGTAAAGTTACATCAGTGAATGATGATCTGTGGAGACTGTTAAGACTGTAACTAGTTCATTCATGACACACTGTTTCTCTGGTTTCCACATCAGCGCTGTTTGATCCGTTCATAACGGAGAAATTGTAATGTTTCTCACTAACGTTAGATCTCGCAACGATGTTATTACCGTATATATCCGAATATAAGACGAGGTTTTTGTCCTAAAAATAGGCTGAAAAATGAGGGGTCGTCTTATATTCGCGATATAGACAAAATCACGGGGGAAAAGGGGAGAAACAGTAGGAGGCGCCAACACGCGCTCAAGGTAGTGTGGGGCAGGCCCCGCGGTGCGCTTCAGAAGAAGAGAAATATGCTCGTTTTACTTGACGGAGCCCGTCAAAACTCAGTTACGGAAAAAGAACAGCGATTCTAGTGATCATACCCGGGGGGATGACAAGCCAGCTACAGGTATTGGATGTAGTCGCAAGGTCTCTCGCTCTCTCTCTCTCTCTGCCGAGCGCACACGGTTTGGTTTGGAGCACATACAGAAGGCTATGTTCTGTCTCGCATGTTCGGCTCTAGTCTAGATTCCAGGAGATTTGAACTCATTTGCTATCAATATGCGGGATTTTTATAGGTTATTCATAGAACTGATGCGCACAGTGAACTGAATTGAAAACAAAAACAGCGCCGGACAGGGGCTTAAAATCCGGACTGTCCAGCCAAAATCCGGACGTATGGCCACCCTAACCACAATTACATATATAGGCCTACATAATTTTTGTGAAAAGGTTATTCATTTTTGTCACTCATGCATTTCTCTCATTTCTCTCTTCAACTCATTAACAGAGTGTGCACTTTATTTTGTGACAAATTAATCCAAATATTTAATGAATGGTGTAAAAATGTTTTTTTTTTCCCAATGAATTATCACTAGAATTTTCAAACAAGTTCAAGTTCAAGTTCAAGTTTGTTTATTTCTAGAGCACGTTTACTTTCGGCTTTCGGCCGACCAAAGTGCTGTACAGTAATCACAATACAATACACATTGCACAACACATTTCAATCGTCAGTCAAATATGGTACATTAAAATAAAATAAAATCAATCAAATATTACATAATAAAAGCTAATCCAAATAAATGAGTTTTTAGCGCTGTTTTAAACTCAGATAGAGTGGAAGCCATTTTAAGTTGAATTGGGAGCTTATTCCATAGTGTGGGGCCCACCACTTCAAAAGCTCTATTTCCCCTCTTTTTCAAGCGGGTTCTAGGAATCAAATCCAGAGGAATAGGATTTGTTTGCTGAACTCAATTCTCGATTTGCCGTATATGGGTGAAGTAGATCCACTAAATAAGTTGGTGCAAGATTATTTAAGGATTTGTAAACTAATAGTAAAATTTTATACTCTATTCTATATTGAACAGGTAACCAGTGAAGGGATCTCAGAAGCGGTGTCGCATGATCAAATTTTTTCCCACCCTTCAACAAGCGTGCTGCTGCATTCTGAACCACTTGTAAACGAGAGATTTGACTCTTAGAAACCCCATAATATAGAGAGTTGCAGTAATCTAGCCTGGATGTTATAAAGGCGTGAATAGCAACTTCTAGAGAGGCATTGGATAGGCAAGATTTTATTTTGGAAAAGGAGCGAAGGTGAAAGAAACTCGAGCCCACTACCGAGGCAATTTGCCTATCAAATTTTAAGCTGTTATCTATTACCACACCTAAGTTACGCACTTTTGCTGAGATAGTAAGGTTTAAAGGATCAAGGTTAGGTAAATGTTGTCTACTATGTTCGGAGGGGCGAAAAACAATCGCTTCCGATTTGTCTGAGTTCAGAAAAAGAAAGTTTTTTGAGAGCCATGCCTTTACATCATTGAAACACGCTGATAATTTACTAACTGCATTCTCATTACCACTGGTCAACGGCAGATAAATTTGCATGTCATCAGCGTAACAATGGAAGGCTACATTATGTTTCCTAAAAATGGATCCCAAGGGAAGTAAATACATGGAAAAGAGAGTAGGTGCAAGAACAGATCCCTGTGGTACGCCACATGATAGCTTGTGTAATGATGAAGTAAAATTTCCAATTTTAACAGACAAAGTTCTGTTAGTTAGGTAAGATTTAAACCAGTTTAACACCGCTCCTCCTAGTCCTATATAAGACTCCAGGCGGGAAATGAGAATTCCATGGTCAACAGTATCAAAAGCTGAAGACAAGTCCAGCATGATTAGAATGACCGAAGCTCCCGAATCAGTAATCATTAAAATATCATTCAGGACTCTTACAAGGGCCGTTTCAGTACTATGTAGAGATCAAACAAAATTATTTTCTGTTGAAAAGCAGATTTTTTTTCCACAAAAGTCTCTTTCCCCCAAAAATAAGTCTGGAAAATGGGGGGTCATCTTATATTCGGGTATATACGGTACTTCAGTGGCGAATACAAAAGCTTAGTTTACTGGATCTCTCTCAGCGCTGTGTATAACAGTGTCTTGATCACGAGCGGCTCACGCTGCGCTGATGTTGATGGTCCGAACTGATCAGCGGTCTGTGAAGCACAGAATAACCAGTAGCGCAGTTTCCTTCCGCTTTCATTACGTTTCCATTTGATGTCGCGCAAAGTTGTGGTGATCGCGCCAGCGCGGATGTTGGTCGGCAGGAAAAATGGTCCAACGAATGGTTCGGTTTGTAACACGTACCGAAAGCCTCGTACCGAACGGCTCAATACGAATACGTGTACCGTTACACCTCTACTTCATATATCTCTTGTAGTAATATCCCATAAATAAGCAATAGTTGCTGGACTGGAAGCTGAGAGTGTGTGTGTGTGTGTGTGTGTGTGTGTGTGTGTGTGTGTGTGTGTGTGTGTGTGTGTGTGTGTGTGTGTGTGTGTGTGTGTGTGTGTGTGTGTGTGTGTGTGTGTGTGTGTGTGTGTGTGTGTGTGTGTGTGTGTGTGTGTGTGTGTGTGTGTGTGAACACAGCTCAGGACAGTGCGTGCTGCTGTAGAGCGAGTTTAGCAGCTCAGAGGAGCATGTTCTAGGAAGCGCTCCTGAAATGTCTTGAACAGATGCTCTTTCCGTCACATGACCACATGTTCAGGAGGTCCGGCTCGTGATTTACTATAAGCGCACGCGTGTGTGATGTGCTGCCAACAACTGTTCAACAGAGAGAACAATCACACACACACACACACACACACACACACACAACAACAACATCATCTGCATGACTTCATCCTGCTCAGAGACTCTAACTAATTAAAGTAGATCGATCAGATGAACAGATGTTTCATGTTTTACCAGTAACACTTTACAATAACGTTATTTACAATAATTATCTTCATGTATTCAAATATTGCACCTGTCAATACAGATTGTACAGGTTGTCTTTGCTGTATCAGTAGGCTATAAATTTATGTTTATATAATCATATATATGTGAATGTGATCATGTGACCTGCAGAGGTCAAGGGTGTGTGCCTGTGATCATGTGACCTGCAGAGGTCAAGGGTGTGTGCCTGTGATCATGTGACCTGCAGAGGTCAAGGGTGTGTGCCTGTGATCATGTGACCTGCAGAGGTCGGGGGTGTATGTGTGTTAGTGTGATCATGTGACCTGCAGAGGTCGGGGGTGTATGTGTGTTAGTGTGATCATGTGACCTGCAGAGGTCGGGGGTGTATGCGTGTGAGTGTGATCATGTGACCTGCAGAGGTCGGGGGTGTATGCGTGTGAATGTGATCATGTGACCTGCAGAAGTCGGGGGTGTATGCGTGTGAATGTGATCATGTGACCTGCAGAGGTCGGGGGTGTATGCGTGTGAGTGTGATCATGTGACCTGCAAAGGTCGGGGGTGTATGTGTGTTAGTGTGATCATGTGACCTGCAAAGGTCGGGGGTGTATGTGTGTTAGTGTGATCATGTGACCTGCAGAGGTCGGGGGTATATGCGTGTGAATGTGATCATGTGACCTGCAGAGGTCGGGGGTGTATGCGTGTGAGTGTGATCATGTGACCTGCAGAGGTCGGGGGTGTATGCGTGTGAATGTGATCATGTGACCTGCAGAAGTCGGGGGTGTATGCGTGTGAATGTGATCATGTGACCTGCAGAGGTCGGGGGTGTATGCGTGTGAGTGTGATCATGTGACCTGCAAAGGTCGGGGGTGTATGTGTGTTAGTGTGATCATGTGACCTGCAAAGGTCGGGGGTGTATGTGTGTTAGTGTGATCATGTGACCTGCAGAGGTCGGGGGTGTATGCGTCGAGTGAGTGTGATCATGTGACCTGCAGAGGTCAAGGGTGTGTGCCTGTGATCATGTGACCTGCAGAGGTCAAGGGTGTGTGCCTGTGATCATGTGACCTGCAGAGGTCAAGGGTGTGTGCCTGTGATCATGTGACCTGCAGAGGTCGGGGATGTATGCGTCGAGTGAGTGTGATCATGTGACCTGCAGAGGTCGGGGGTGTATGCGTCGAGTGAGTGTGATCATGTGACCTGCAGAGGTCGGGGGTGTATGCGTGTGAATGTGATTATGTGACCTGCAGAGGTCGGGGGTGAAGACGTTCAGTCGCTCTTCTTTGGTCAGGAACGTGTGGAAGGCGCTGCCGTCGGAGCCGTTGATCATGTTACTCTGGTTGGTTTTCCAGAACGACAGGATCCTGAGACACGAAGCACAAGAAATCAAACATCTGCACTGCAGCGCTGCATCAAATATAATATTCAGCACAATCTGGGATTTACTTTTCTCCCTTCCAGGTGAAGATGCGTCCAAAGTCCAGGTAGTTGTGCTCTCCGGTGTGATACACAAACTCTCCGTCATCACTGCCGTTTTTCTGAAAACACAACCACAATATATAATATTAACAATGCTTTCACAACAAGGTTAACAATGTTTTAAATGATTAACACCAAAGAGATCTACAGTTATTTAAGATTACTTGTACGACTGCATGTGGAAATGTAAAAAAAATATTAATTATTTGTTATTTTAAGGAAAATAGTTATGTAGTTTAAAAGTTCTTACAGATTTGTTTAAACCATCAATATACACTCACCTAAAGGATTATTAGGAACACCATACTAATACTGTGTTTGACCCCCTTTCGCCTTCAGAACTGCCTTAATTCTACGTGGCATTGATTCAACAAGGTGCTGAAAGCATTCTTTAGAAATGTTGGCCCATATTGATAGGATAGCATCTTTATAGGATAGTTGATGGAGATTTGTGGGATGCACATCCAGGGCACGAAGCTCCCGTTCCACCACATCCTAAAGATGCTCTATTGGGTTGAGATCTGGTGACTGTGGGGGCCATTTTAGTACAGTGAACTCATTGTCATGTTCAAGAAACCAATTTGAAATGATTGGAGCTTTGTGACACGGTGCATTATCCTGCTGGAAGTAGCCATCAGAGGATGGGTACATGGTGGCCATAAAGGGATGGACATGGTCAGAAACAATGCTCAGGTAGGCCGTGGCATTTAAACGAAGCCCAATTGGCACTAAGGGGCCTAAAGTGTGCCAAGAAAACATCCCCCACACCATTACACCACCACCACCAGCCTGCACAGTGGTAACAAGGCATGATGGATCCATGTTCTCATTCTGTTTATGCCAAAATCTGACTCTACCATCTGAATGTCTCAACAGAAATCGAGACTCATCAGACCAGGCAACATTTTTCCAGTCTTCAACTGTCCAATTTTGGTGAGCTCTTGCAAATTGTAGCCTCTTTTTCCTATTTGTAGTGGAGATGAGTGGTACCCGGTGGGGTCTTCTGCTGTTGTAGCCCATCCGCCTCAAGGTTGTGCGTGTTGTGGATTCACAAATGCTTTGACCAAATGCAAATAGCTGGCTTCAATAAAACTGCTTGTGACATATTTGACTTCGACTTTGACTGAACATTTGCTCTCACTTTGCGGAAAAAATATCGGGATATATATCGTATATAAATTTTTGTCCATATCGCCCAGCCCTACTCTAGCATCAACAATTTTCACCCACAGGACTGCCGCATACTGGATGTTTTTCCCTTTTCACACCATTCTTTGCAAACCCTAGAAATGGTTGTGCGTGAAAATCCCAGTAACTGAGCAGATTGTGAAATACT
Organism: Chrosomus eos; assembly: GCA_036326025.1. Classification (NCBI taxonomy): domain Eukaryota; kingdom Metazoa; phylum Chordata; class Actinopteri; order Cypriniformes; family Leuciscidae; genus Chrosomus; species Chrosomus eos. The sequence continues at coordinate 2,626,551 of CM070834.1, forward strand.
CAGACCGGCCCGTCTGGCACCAACAACCATGCCACGCTCCAAATTTCTTAAATCACCTTGTTTTCCCATTCTGACATCCTAGAAATCTAGACGCACCCTAGCGGCAGCGAAAATTATTTCACAGCCAGTGTGGTCTAGCAACTCTCCATAGGCTTTTGAGCTGGAAAAACCAAAAACTGGTCAGGCCAATCACACCGTGTATAGAGTCGGCGGGCGGGCTTAACACAATGACGGCACAGTTCATGACGTTCCGCGTGATATCCATAGGGGATTTCCTGCTACTTGAAAACAATGAAGATGCAGCGGTCTTTCGAATCGGCTTTGGCCGCGACTCGGGAGGACTTGGAGTTAAGAGAACGTCACTTAAGTCATTCTTAGAAAAGGAAGATGTGTTCGGAGTTTTGACGACCTGATACGGCAAAAGTTTAATATATCAATTAGCTCCGCTAGTGGGAAAACGCATGGGACTCACTCATCCACAACCATTCGTTGCTCTGGTTGGTTAGCGCTATCCTATTGCATGCAGAGGGATTTTGAAAGGTAACCGTTTATCCCGCCCCTCGGATTGAGGTATGTCAATGGAGAGTTCCCAGACCTAACATCTTGATGTAGATCTGGCATGCCAGGCTATGTGCCTAAATGCATTGAAGTAACTCTCATGTGATTGGTTGATTAGATAATTGCATTAATGAGAAATTGAACAGGTATTCCTAATAATCCTTTAGGTGAGTGTATATCGAGTAACACTAAACACACTGATTCTTAAAAAATAATGTGTGTGTGTGTATTTGCTCAGTCACACATGTATTTGCCTGCAGATTTCTTATTGGTATTCTCTTTATTGTCACACATCGTATACACAAGTGTACCGACAGTGAGTCTCTGTTACATGGCAGTAAAACAACACAATATATGCATAATTAACAATATACATGAATAACAATATTTTATGTGTTGAATAGAGTGCAGTGCCGGGGTTTGAGACTCACGTTGAGCATGAGGCCGAAGTGCTCGTCGGTGTCGGGCTTTATGGTGCGCAGGCGAGTGAGCAACGGGTCCTTGAAGCCCCACAGCAGCTCGTCCACCGTGTGTGTCATGAACATGGTGGTGCCGATGGAGCCCATGTACATGGAGATGCCCGAGGATACCCAGAATCCCGCGCTTTTGATCCGGTTCATCACGGCCTGAGTGAGGACACCAGAACGAGAGAATCAGACCAGCGAGAATAACTAACTTTAACCAGCTTCATCCTTCCCTCGCGGGTCAAAATGACCCGAAGCCCTAAAATTATACACAATTTTTTAGTTTTTTTAGTCCAGAAAGCTTATTTTATTTAATTTTATATTTCTTAATGCAATTTGTTTGGAGATTTTTTTAATTTTTTTTATTTAATTTTAGATGATCTAAGATGATATTTCATAACTCTAGATGTCCTTATATCTCTATATGTTCCGCTGGGTCCTAAAGTCAGTTTTATCTTCAGTATGCGTTCAGATACACAAGCAGACATTATCAAATCATTTTTGGGTAAAGTTGTAGCATTTTTAGTTTGAATTTTGAGAATTTTTAGGTTTTTCTATGTGTAATGTCGCATTCCTTACATCCCATTCATTCCTAAGGGGGTCAAATTGACCCGCGAGAGAAAGATTTGTTACTTTTTTAAATTTCAACCACAAAACTCCTGGAATACATTCAATTTTTTGTGTGTATGAGTGTGTGTATTCGTGGTTCAATTGCAACAAAAATACTGGGGTCTGATAAACACTCAATTTGTAAAAAAATTCACAAATATTTTCCAGGTCAAAATGACCCAAGGGAAGGATGAAGGTTAAGCATGTTTTCATTAACTGTAACTGTGTTCTCACCACCGCTGGGATGTTCACGGTCGTCACCAGATCCACGCTCGGGTCGCCGACTGACTTCTCACGAACGAAGACGAAAAACTTGGGCGTATAAGCGGCGACCTTCGTCCCGTTCTCCACAAACGACACGTTGTGTTTGGGCCGGTACTCTCTGCAAACAGCATCATATCCTATTAGACTGACTTTTAGAGGCATTATAAGAGTGAAGAGCTGATGAAACACAGTGAAGGTCCTGGCAAACTGAGTCCGAAATTCTCGTCCAAGATTTTCACACGTTATAAAATAAATACGACCTCACGTTATGTCAATCACGTTAACATACTGCCTCCGAAACCATCGTCTGTCATAAAAAACATCGAATTGGGTTCGATTTTCTGCTTTTTTCGCAGAAAATATATATACACTAAAGCATAATATATATATATATATATATATATATATATATATATATATATATATATATATATATATATATATATACAGTCGTGCTCAGAATTAATGGTACCCCTGGTAAATATGATCAAAAATGGCTGTAAAAAAACAAATCTGCATCGTTTATCCTTTTGATCTTTCATTCAAAAAATTGGCAAAATCCTTACCTTTCATTGAAGTAAAAGATTTGAAAGTGGGGGGGAAATCACATTATAAAATAAATGTTTTTCTCCAAAACACGTTGGCCACAATTATTCATACCCTTTTATTAAATACCTTTTTGCAATCTCCTTTTGCCAAGATAACAGCTCTGAGTCTTCTCCTATAATGCCTGATGAGTTTGGAGAACACCTGACCTGAGATCAGAGACCATTCCTCCATACAGAGTCTCTCCAGATCCTTCAGATTCCCAGATCCATGTTTGTGCTTCTTCTCTTCAGTTCACCCCACTCATTTTCTATATGGTTCAGGTCAGGGAACTGGGACGGTCATGGCAGAAGCTTCATTTTGTGCCCCCTAACACATTTTTGTGTTGATTTTGATGTTTGTTGTCCTGATGGAAGATCCAACCACGGCCCATTATAAGATTTCTAGCAGAAGGCGTCAGGTTTTGATTTTTTATCTGTTGATATTTGATAGAATCCACGATGCCATGTGTCTGAATAAGAAGTCCAGGACCTCCAGCAGAAAAATATGCCCACAACATTAAAGCCCATCTAGTGTGTTTGCTGCTAAAAAGCTATTTTTTTAGTTTAATCTGACCACAGAACCCCGTGCCGTTTGAAGATCCAGTCGTGTCTGACCACTGAATATGCTGGACTGGAGTTTGTATTTGGACGAGCGAGGAGTATTTTTCTTAAAACCCTCCCAAACAACAAGTGGTGATGTAGGGGTTGTTTGATTTTTTTTAATAGGCTTTCTGACCCCAAGACTCAACTAATCTCTGCAATTCTCCATCTGTGATCCTTGAAGAGTCTTTGGCCACTCAAACTTTCATCATCACCGTCCATTAAGAAAATATAGACACACGTCCTCTTCCTGGCAGAATCGTAACATCTTTAGTTGATTATAACTTCTTAATTATTGCCCTGATGATCAAAATGGGGATTTTTAATTCTTTAGCTATTTTCTTACATCCACTTTCTATTTGTGATGGTCAACAATCTTTAGATGCACATCAGAACCATGTTCTGTGGTTTTATTCATTGTAATGGATGATTAAGGGAATTTGGCCTTTGTGCTTCCTCATATTTAAACTCCTGTGAAACAAGAAGTCATAGCTGGACAATTTCATGTTCCTAGACACCCTGGTGTGCTAAAAAAGGTAAATATTAATGGGAATAAACTTCATAGATATTTTATTCATAAGAAATTCTAGGGGTGTGAATAATTGTGGCCAACGTGTTTTGGAGAAAAATATTTTTAATGAATAATGCCAATTTTTTTAATGAAAGATCAAAAGGATAAACGATGCAGATTTATTTTTTACAGCCATTTTTGATCATATTTACCAGGGGTACCATTAATTCTGAGCACGACTGTATATATATATATATATATATATATATATATATATATATATATATATATATATATATATATATATACAAACAAAACAATACAACATACACTTGAGTCAGGGGAGCAAAGAAAACATAAAAATAAAAACAACAACAACAAAAAACATAAAAAAAAAACATTTGTCTCATTCAAAGATTTAAAATAAATGAATAAATATCTTTTCCATTAGTACTAGATTGAATAGTAGAAAAGTCATTTTCCAATTCTTTAAGAACTACTGAGAAAAGGGGCTTTTATTTGTTAGAAAACTTGCACTAAGGAATGTGAAATTTGATTAATAAAATTAACAAATTAATTACAAAAGCCTCCTTATTCACACTGTTATCATACTTTAAGTATCCAAAAATTAAATTTTCAAAGTGCAAATAAAAAAAAAAGAGTACATTTGCCTTAAAGGGATACTCCACTTTTTTTGGAAATAGGCTCATTTTACAACTCCCCCAGAGTTAAACAGTTGAGTTTGACCGTTTTCGAATCCATTCAGCCGATTTCCTGATATTTAGAAGAATATCAGTAAGCAGACAGTTTCTGGTCTCATTGACTTCCATAGTAGGAAAAAAATATACTATGGGAGTCAATGAGACCAGAAACTGTCTGCTTACTGATATTCTTCTAAATATCAGAAAATCGGCTGAATGGATTCAAAAACGGCAAAACTCCACAAAAAGTGGAGTATCCCTTTAATAACAGACACCTCATACCAGAACTACACGTGACTACAATGGCAGAAAATGTGGGGTATTTTGACAGTTCACAGCCACCGAATGACGAATATTAAAAATCGCATATGAAATGTTGGACTTGTTGTGCAAGGACCTCGAGAATGAAACCAATAAAACGGCTGTATAATGCAAATGAAGATTGTAGGACAGAGAACATTATCTATAAGTACAGGATGTGGAGTAAAACTAAATTAATCATGATTCATCCTCTATGGCTCAACGTCAGGTCAGATCGATCCCTGCTGAAGTGTTTTCTGTTTGCTCTGAGTTACCCAAGTGCAGCGCAAACACAGCGGTTCAGAGGTGGAGACAGTCGTTCGCTGGTTAAGTTAACGGCTACAGACTTTGATATTTGTTTAAGGTGTGCCATGAAGTCCTGCAGGCGTAACGAGAGCTGACTGCAAACTGACGGCTCATAAACCAGTCACTGCAACCGAGAGTTCAAGATGCATATTCACAACTCGACAGAAAAGACAGAAGTGAACTTGAGTTATTTACCCGTATATATATAAATTGTATAAATTAATATGAAATATATTATATTATACTATATTTTATTAAATTACATGTTACTATATTATGTTACTACATAATGTTACATAATTATAATTTATTTGATCAAATAAATACAGAAAAACCATTTATAGACGATTTATATATTATGTATATCAAATATAAATTTATGTTAACAATAAATTAAATATATATTAAAATATTTTAATATAATATACAGATATATTGGTTATAATATATTTATATTATAATATTTTATTATATTATAATACAATATAGATTGAATAATATAATACATATTATAAAATAATGATAATGTATAAAATATACATAAAAAATAAATATTTTTTTCTAATTAAATTAATATAATATATAAATAAAGTGATTATTTTATTACATTAATGAATATTATAAATTATATATATATAATTGACTTCTTATTTATTTATTTTGTAGTTTAAATGCATGATGGGACTGATGGTGAAGACACAGGATTAAAGAGAGTAATTTCCACAGATCACGTGTGCTGTGATAATATTAGCACAGTAATAACTTCAGATAGCAGCCGTTTTACGACGCGACTGCAGGAAACGTCATGAGCTTTTGTTAGTTTTACTCTCTTTCTTTAATTACAGAATAATAAAATGCTGGAATGTTAATTAATTGCAGCTGGTTAACTGATTAGATGTCTGATATTCCTGATGCCAGCAGATGACTCAGGATGACTCAGGGAACGGTGAATCGCTTACGCTGGACTTTCCCCGTGAGCATTATAAGATTGTCCAGATTTGTGCTGAGATCCCACCGTCAGCACTGTGTTACTGAGCTTCATCAGGAGCCCAATGATCTTGACGAATGATCTCAGTCTGCCTCTGTCACATGACCAGACCGAGTCACTGCGCTCCTCGATTCTGTGTGTTATCTCTGACCACGTCTCACCATGACTGCAACTATTGCTTTCTGTGTTTCTTTATGGACATAAAACAACTTCTTCTGTCTTAAACAAAAAACATAGCATAAAAACATAACACCAGAACATAACATGATATGGTTTAACCTGTAAAAAATGTCCACCTATTTCAACTTAAAAACTTAAATTCAGTTTCTGTCTGTACAAGTCATTTCAACTTAAATTATAACCGACTTAAAAAAATGGAGTTGAATCTTGTATAACAAAGTTGAAAGTGCTTAAATTATTTTGATGAGTTTAAAGTAATATTAAAACAGAAGTTGTCATAGTTCACTGATAATGCATTTTTTGTGTGTATGTGGTTTTGCTGTTATGTTATATTATGTTTTATGATATGTTATGATGTTGTTTTGTCGGTGTATTATGTTTTTTATGTTTTTATGACATAACTTAAAAGTTAAAACAACATGTTTTTGCTGTTGTTTTGTTGACAAAAAACATTATATAAAACATAACATGTTAAGTTTTGTTATATTATGTTTTATGTAATGTTATACTAAAACAGAATAACAGCAAATATAAAACAAAATATATTATTTTATGCTGTTATGTTATAATTTATGTTGCTTTATGTTGTTATATGAAATGTTTTGCTATGTTACGTTTTATAACATAAATAACAACATGTTATGGTATATTTTGTTACGTTATGTTGTTTATGTTTGATAAAATAAAAAAATAACATAAAAAACAACACAAAAGAGCACGTCATATTGTTTTGTCAAAACATAGCATGGCAAAACATTTGTAAAAAAACAGTATTGTTATATGTAATGTTTTTCTATCTTATGTTGTTTTATAAAGACACTATAACAAATCATGTAATTTTGTTTTATGTTTTTTTTTAAAGATGCAACGTAAAGTAACATAACATAACGTAACGTAATGTAATGTAACGTAACGTAACATAACATAACAATGCAAAAATACATGTTTTGTAATGATATCTTTGTTATGTTTTGTTATATTTTATGTTGTTTTAAGACGCAACATAACGTTACATAACAGTAAACATATCATAGTATGTTATGCAGTTGTTTAGAGTGGGATTTTGGACCAATGCTTCACAACATAACATAACATGTAACAAAACATAAAACATAAAAACATAAAACATAACACATAACATAAAACAAAACATAACATCCTCAACACATGTTATGCAGTTGTGTAGAGTGGGATTTTGGACCTATGAGATCTCACTGTGGGCGGAGCTTCCCAGTGCAATTGCAAACAACCAAAAATGTGAGCAAGTAAAATGCCCTGCCGCTTCTGTTTGTCTGGTTATGACAGAAACGCAGAGATGTGTGTGTGTGTGTGTGTGTGTTGGTGTACCTGTAGGTGTACGGCCCCATCTCCGTGAGGCGAGCTTTGGCTTCTCCTTTCAGGAAGGCGTCAGGGTTGGAGACGTTGAAGAAGAAGAACTGCATGAAGACTGGAGGCGGTGGATTCTTCCATGTGGCAAAAACTTTACTGCCTTCCGTCAGCGTGATCTCCTGAACACACAACACACACAATATCTGCAGAGTCAATAGGGATGCTTTACATTACAGGATAAACAGGAGTAAATTAATGTTTAGTACGATGCAAAGTTGATGACATCACGGCTAGCTAGTATTGTCGTCAATTTGTTGTTCAACCACGTTGGTTAATGATGTCACGCAGGTGGAGCAATAACTTATTTTCATTTATCAGGTTTTTTTTGTGCTATAAATTAGTCATGGCATCGGAGGAATATTTCTCATTTTTCTCAGTTATTTGACTTTATTTCTAGATTCAGTCATAGACTCGTTCTTACGTACAAGAGCAAAATGGACCAAAAATATAACATCTTAAGTTTTATGAAATGTTTTACTCTTATGTGTTGTATAATATAAAACAACAGCAAAATAACAAAAAAAATAACATACAATTTTAGTAAGTTAAAGTAAATTTCGCTGTGTTGTGTTTTATGTTGTTTTATAACAAAAAACAGAACAGCAAAATAAAAAACGATATAAAACATAACACAGCAAAACCTAACATCTTAAGTTTTATGATATGTTTGTGATATATTGTAAAATAGAAAACTTAACATAACAGGAAAACATTTTATCTTTTGTTATGTTATTTTCTATAAAAAAACAAAAACATGACATGTTTGTTGTAATATGTAATGTTTTTCTATGCTTTATGCTATTTTTATAACATAAACATAACATGCTACAGTAAATTGTCCTGTTGTTTTATAACAAACATAACAGCAAAATATAAAACGACATAGCACAAAATAACATCTCAAGTTTTATGTTATGCTATGTTTAATGTGAAATATATGTTGTAAAATAAAACCACATAACATGGCACAAGATTTCTAATTTATAAACATTACATGACATGTTTTGTTGTCATAAAAATATCATAAACCAAGGCAAAGCATTACATATAACATCATTTATGATACATTTATATCATAAAACACAGCAATAGATATACCATATCTTGTTTTTATGATGTTATGTTGTTTTATAATATAAAAAACCAAATATAAGAAATAACATGACAACATAAAAACATAACACAGCAAAGTTAAGTTTTATGTTATAAAATACAAAACAAACCAAAAACAACTACAAAACAACATGCTATGTTAGGCATTCATCACACTGGAAATAGAAGGTCAAGTTGAGAACATTGCATTGTGGGACACAGTATTTAGGCCGGGTGTCACCTGACCGAATGCGCTACATTGTTGCTTACTCAAATGTAACATTTCTAAATTCCTCAAATCCTGATGAAGTTTCTTCTCATCCCGTTTGTTCCGCCTCCGCCTTGAGATCATTACACCTTCAGCCAAAGAACCGGCAGAAATATGAAGTATCACAAGAGCTATGAAAGATATTCAACCATGACTGTAATTATTAGATACTCTGTAACCAGACAATCTGAATCCACCCGTCCAGCACTGGGTCAAATGCAACACTCAGATAACCTCGACCCAGCCTGTGCACTGGGTGATTGGACCCTCGAGGAGCGTTGAGACATCGATCCCTTCTCGTTTGCCAGAAAACAGGCCAGAGATCACAAACAGCACAGACCCAGAAAACAGCTTTATAGTGACTCAGCACTTACTCACTCATTCGCTCACTCGCTTACTCGCTCACACACACTCGCTCACTCACTCACTCACTCACTCACTCACTCACTCACTCACTCACTCACACACTCACTCACTCACTCTCGCTCGCTCGCCGCTCGCTCACTCACTCACTCACTCACTCACTCACTCACTCACTCACTCACTCGCTCACTCGCTCACTCACTCACTCACTCACTCACTCACTCACACACACGCTTACTCGCTCACTCACTCACTCACTCACTCACTCACTCACTCTCACTCACTCACTCACTCTCACTCACTCACTCACTCACTCACCACACACACTCTCACTCACTCACTCGCTCACTCACTCACACACTCACTCACATCGCTCACTCACTCACTCACACACTCGCTCGCTCACTTACTCACTCACTCACTCACTCACTCACTCACTCACTCTCACTCACTCACTCACTCACTCACTCACTCACTCACTCACTCACTCACACACACTCTCACACTCACTCACTCGCTCACTCACTCACACACTCACTCACTCGCTCACTCACTCACTCACACACTCACACACTCGCTCGCATCACTTACTCACTCACACACTCACTCACACACTCACTCACTCAATCACACACTCACTCACTCACTCACACACTCACTCACTCACTCGCTCAATCACACACTCACAAGCTCGCTCGCTCCGCTTGCTCACTCACTCACACACACACTCACGCTCACACTCACTCACACGCTTACTCACTCACTCACTCACACACACACACGCTTACTCACTCACTCACACACACACACTCACACACTCACACACTCGCTCACCCTCGCTCACTCGCCTCACTCACTCAACTCACACACTCACTCACTCGCTCACTCACTCACTCACTCACTCATCGCTCACTCACTCACTTGCTCACTCGCTCACTCACTCACTCACTCACTCACACACACGCTTACTCGCTCACTCACACACTCACTCACTCACACTCACACACTCACTCGCTCACTTACTCACTCGCTCACACACTCACTCACTCACTCACTCACTCAATCACACACTCACTCACTCACTCAATCACACACTCACTCACTCTCACCACTCGCTCACTCGCTCACTCACAAGCTCGCTCGCTTGCTCACTCACTCACACGCTTACTCGCTCACACACACCACACACTCACTCACTCACTCACTCGCTTACTCACTCACTCACACACACACTTACTCACTCGCTCACTCGCTCACTCGCTCACTCACTCACTCGCTGACTCGCTACTCGCTCACTCACACACTCACTTACTCGCTCACTCACTTCCTCACTCACTCACTCACTCACTCACTCACTCACTCACTCACTCACTCACTCACTCGCTCACTCACTCACTCAATCACAGAGCCACACACACACTCACTCACTCACACACACACACACACATGCTCGCTCACTCGCTCACACACTCACTCGCACGCTCGCTCACTCACTCACTCACACACTCAATCACAGAGCCACACACACACACACTCACTCACTCATACACACACACACACACACGCTTGCTCACTCGCTGACTCACTCACTCACTCACTCACTCACTCACTCACTCATACACACACACACACACGCTTGCTCACTCGCTGACTCACTCACTCACTCACTCGCACACTCAAATATGCAAATATTAACACAGTACATGTACACTTGTAAGGGGTTCAACAAAAGTCTCTGAGGAGGAACTGTTATTCAGAATCCCTCAGCTAAAGAGAGTTATCTTCACCCTCGAGTACAGACGGTAATAACCACTAACTGTTTCTATATTAATAATGTTCACACCTCTATAAATAGGGACGCTGGATTGGAAAACAGAACTGACACTTAATTCAACACTTTATAATAATATTAATCATATAAGTTATTTTAAAAAGTTGAAGTAATATATACTTGATTTGAATTGGACAATCACAATAATTATGCTAAACTGTGTGTGTGTGTGTGTGTGTGTGTGTGTGTGTGTGTGTGTGTGTGTGTGTGTGTGTGTGTGTGTGTGTGTGTGTGTGTGTGTGTGTGTGTGTGTGTGTGTGTGTGTGTGTGTGGGGTGTGTGTGTGTTAATTATTATTTCTAATAACTAGTACCTGTCAAAAGTTTGGAAACATTTTTTTTTTAAGTCACTGACGGTCACTGCATTCCACATATAAACCATATTAGCACAAAGAGTTTCTTCCCTATTAAACTACTGAAACTCTCTCACACACACACACACACACACACACACACACACACACACACACACACACACACACACACACACACACACACACACACACACACACTAGGCTGGACTGAATGACCCCTCATTAACACACACACACCCCTCACAGATCACATGACCATCAGCTCATACTCATTCCTGAACATTTCTTTTCTTCACTTCTTTTCTCATGTAAAAATCCACCAGCCAAAACCTCTAGAAAAAACACTGAAGTATTCGTCCAGAACAATGACGTGTTTATACTAATCTAAGCTTCACTGCTATTTAAGACACTTTCAATGGCCAAAAGAGTCAAAATCCAGCTACACAATCCAAAGAATCATACATATTTAAATATATATATATAAAAAATATATAATTTTCAGCATAATTACTCCAGTCTTCAGTGTCACATGATCCTTCAGAAATCACAATAATATGATTTTTGAGGTGCATTTTATTTTTCATGACTCATTGATGAATAGAAAGTAGGATTTATTTGAAATAGAAATATTTCATAACATTATAAATGTATTTACTGTAAAAGATTATTAAACAAAACAAAAAGTTATTGTACGGTGCCAGCAGGGAAAAACATGCTGAATGCATATAAGCAAATGCATAGCTAATATAAAGGAAAACCATTTGAGTTCAGATGTTTCAGTGCTGATACGACCACTAACTACAGTGTGTGTTAACAGACGGATGTGGAGAACAAACCGCTGATGTTCTCCTCCTCACGCCCTCACTCTCTTCTATAGTTTGTGGATTGTGTTTGACCCTCTGTAGAACTGAAGGAATGAGATCAGACACACTGACACAAACACAAACTGAGCGAGCGCAGCCTAAAAATTCTTCATAATATCTGTGACAAATTCATTGCTTTTCTAACTAAGAAAAATAACAGCACAGGGGGAGTTGCAAAGGGTTTAATCAGGCGCTATATATGTAGAACCTGTTAGAGGTTTCCGATATGGGATAAAGGTCTTTTAAATGGAGTCAAGAACACTAGAGTTCTATATAGAACCGCATTGGACCTTTTAGGAATATAGTTTCTTTAAATTGAGTCAAGAACCCTAGAGTTCTATATAGACATCCATTGGAACTTTTTGAAATAAAGTTTCTTTTAAATTGAGTCAAGAACCCTAGAGTTCTATATAGAACTCCATTAGATCTTTTTGGAATAAAGTTTCCTTAAATTGAGTCAAGAACCCTAGAGTTCTATATAGAACTCCATTGGATCTTTTTGGAATAAAGTTTCTATAAATTGAGTCAAGAACCGTAGAGAACTCCATTGGCCTCCGTAGAGAACTCCATTGGCCCTTTTTGGAATAAAGTTTCTATAAATTGAGTCAAGAACCGTAGAGAACTCCATTGGCCTCCGTAGAGAACTCCATTGGCCCTTTTTGGAATAAAGTTTCTTTAAATTGAGTCAAGAACCATAGAGTTCTATATAGAACTCCATTGGCCCTTTTTGGATCTTTTTGGAATAAAGTTTCTTTAAATTGAGTCAAGAACCCTAGAGTTCTATATAGAACTCCATTGGATCTTTTTGGAATAAAGTTTCTTTAAATTGAGTCAAGAACCCTAGAGTTCTATATAGAACTCCATTGGACCTTTTTGGAATAAAGTTTATTTTAAATTGAGTCAAGAGCCCTAGAGTTCTATATACAGTAGAACTCCATTAGACCTTATTGGAATAAAGTTTCTTTAAATTGAGTCAAGAATCCTAGAGTTCTATATATAACTCCTTTGGATCTTTTTGGAATAAAGTTTCTTTAAATTGAGTCAAGGACCTTATAGGTCTATAAACAACCACATTGGACCTTTTTGGAAGAAAGTTTCATTAAAATTGAGTCAAGAGCCCTAGAGTTCTATATAGGACCGTATTGGACTTTTTTGGAATAGTTTCTTTAAATTGAGTCAAGAACCCTAGAGTTCTATACATAACTCCATTGGCCCTTTTTGGAATAAAGTTTCTTTAAATTGAGTCAAGAACCCTAGAGTTCTATATAGAACTCCATTGGACCTTTTGGGAATAAAGTTTATTTTAAATTGAGTCAAGAACCCAAGAGTTCAATATAGAACTCCATTGGATCTTTTTGGAATAAAGTTTCTTTAAATTGAGTCAAGAACCCAAGAGTTCTATATAGAAATCCATTGGACCTTTTTGGAATAAAGTTTCTTTAGATTGAGTCAAGAACCCTAGAGTTCTATATAGAACTTCATTGGACCTTTTTGGAATAACGTTTATTTTAAATTGAGTCAAGAACCCAAGAGTTCTATATAGAATTCCATTGGATCTTTTTGGAATAAAGTTTCTTTAAATTGAGTCAAGAACCCTATAGTTCTATATAGAACTCCATTGGATCTTTTTGGAATAAAGTTTCTTTAAATTGAGTCAAGAACCCTAGAGTTCTATATAGAACTCCATTGGATATTTTTTGGAATAAAGTTTCTTTAAATTGAGTCAAGAACCCTAGAGTTCTATATAGAACTCCATTAGAACTTTTTGGAATAAAGTTTCTTTGAAATTAAGTCAAGAATCCTAGAGTTCTATATAGAACTCCATTGGATCTTTTTGGAATAAAGTTTCTTTAAATTGAGTCAAGGACCTTAGAGGTCTATAAACAACCACATTGGACCTTTTTGGAATAAAGTTTATTTAAATTGAGCCAAGAACCCTAGAGGTCTATAAACAACCACATTGGACCTTTTTGGAATAAAGTTTCATTTAAATTGAGTCAAGAACCATAGAATTCTATAAAGAACCAAATTGGACCTTTTTGGAATAATGTTTCTTTAAACTGAGTCAAGAACCATAGAATTCTATATAGAACTCCATTGGACCTTTTTGGAATAAAGTTTCTTTAAATTGAGTCAAGAACCCAAGAGTTCTATATAGAACTCCATTGGATCTTTTTGGAATAAAGTTTCTTTAAGTTGAGTCAAGAACCCTAGAGTTCTATATAGAACTCCATTGGATCTTTTTGGAATAAAGTTTATTTAAGTTGAGTCAAGAACCCTAGAGTTCTATATAGAACTCCATTGGATCTTTTTGGAATAAAGTTTCTTTAAGTTGAGTCAAGAACCCTAGAGTTCTATATAGAACCGCATTGAACCTTTTCTAAATCTATTATTGTGGCATCCTCCATTTCATCTGCCTCTAAACGGCATGTAAAAACAAAACAAAAAACAGAATTTATACAGATAGACAAAAGTCTTCAGTACGAACTGCATGACAATCTAGATGAGTGTGTGTTACTCTTCCAAACATCTGCAGAACATGATGAAAGCATTGGTTTATCTGATGAGTTTGATGTCTCGGTTATAATCGACGGGCGCCTGTAAACATGGGCGGCTCAAACGGATCGTCTGACCGCTTCAATCGGCACGGTTATTCTCGGCTGTGGGCTGAACTTGAGAGGGTTAATTGCTACTCTGGTAAAGAACTTCCTCTTTGACTAAAATAAATCTGCATTATTGCTGCACTGAAGGAAAATTTGGAGTAGAACTGATTTTCACTCAGTGAAATTGCCAGTAAATCATCACTAATAAACGACAAGTAACACATGAAACTTTGAATTAGTCAGTTCATTGCATTTCAGCACAAAAACATCTTCCAAGTAAAAAGAAAATACTGGCAGTCTTTCTGTCACACTAACTTTTAAGCTAAAGTTGCATGGCCTAGGACTTTAAGACAAACCAGCTGTACATACTGTAAAAGGATCTTTCAGCAGAAGAACAGCAGTGTTCATGGAGAGAAACAACACACACACACACACACACACACACACCACACACACACACACACACACACACACACACACACACACCCCTGTGTGACCAATCACATTCAGAAAACGCACACAATGTGTTTCCTGTTCCTGAAGCCGATGACATTACCATACAAACACAGCAATGGGATCTGCTGTTAAAGATCAACACAGTCAGAAAGCATTTAAATGGCTGATTTGACAATGCAATTATTTGTGCAAAGAGAATTCGATTGAGCGGTTTATGTTCTCGATGACTTCAGCAGATCGTTCTCTACATTGTCTGATGAACTATCATGTGATGTCCTTAACGTGAAGCTCTAAAAGGAAGACGGTAGCACGTGGAGGAGTGCAGAGTGTGGTGAAGACAGAAACACTGAGCGCATGTTACACGTCACTCTCTGATTACACTGAGCACATGCTCGTCTCTGACCACTGAACACATTCAGACCCGTTTCTCGCCACTACACGGCTCACTGGGGTTTTCGTGCTCGTGAAATGTTAATAATGAAGTAAAATAAAATTAAAAAATAAAAAAAAATAAAAATCAATCTAAAACCCTTACTAAAAAGTAAATAAATAATAAAAATGGTAATTAATAATATAAAAATAATCATAATAAATACTAAATATTAAATAAATAATAAAAATTTAAATAAATAATAAAAACACTACACATGAAAATAATTAATATAAAACACTTACTAAAAATTAAATAAATCATTGAAATAAAAATAAATAATTAAAAATCAATACAAAACAGTTGCTAAAAATTTAAATACATAATTTAAGACTAAAAATAATCTATATAAAACACCTACTAAATTTAAATAAAAAAATGAAGACTAAAAAAATCAATTTAGAACACTTACAAAAAATAAAATAAATCATAAGACTTTAAGTAAATAATTTATAAATAATAAATATGAAACACTTACTCAAATAAAATAAATCATTAAAAAATCTGCATAAAACATTTACTAAATAATTAAATTAATAATTAAATAAAGACAATCACTGTAAAATACACTTACTAAAAACTAAATAAATTAAAAAAAATGTTAAAAGAAAAGAAAAAAACATATTAATAATGTAAAAGACATAAAATATTATACACATTTAAAATGAATAAAATTACAATATTTTGGCTGACAAAAAGTTCACTGTCATCAAGCAGCAATAAACCCAAACCTCACACAGAGTACGACACAAGCACTAATAACTCCACAGTGATGAAGCGAGATGAAAACACACACTCACCCTCTTCAGCTTGTTGTGGATCAATGTCTGGAAAACACCGGACACAAACAGAGCGATTCCCGAGACCAGGAGAAGAGCGCCGATGACTGCGGACGAGAACATGCAACAGGAGCTTTTCCTCATGATGGTGCAGGTGTAACCCAACTGAGGCTGACGAGCGATTCCTCCGCTACAGCGGGTGGACGTGTGTGTGAGGCTCTCCTCCTAAACACACACACACACACAAAGTTCAGCACTTGCAGCAGATTTGCATGAGATAATAAATCAGCAGTGGCGTGTTGACTGTAACAGTATTTGCCTCCAGAAGCTGTTCAGAAGAGTAAACGCGATCCAGCGGGCGGCTCAGTATTTGAATGAATGAGTGCAGTGTGAGGGAGGGCGAACGTCACCCAGAGTGGGAGGAGGGAACTGAGAGAGAGAGAGAGAGAGAGAGAGAGAGAGAGAGAGAGAGAGAGAGAGAGAGAGAGAGAGAGAGAGAGAGAGAGAGAGAGAGAGAGTGTCTCGTGTTTGGATCAAGGTGACCGACCAGATTTAACTGGACCTTCTGTTGTGTGTAAATTCACAACTCTCATGAAAACAGATCATGTTTCACCTACAAAATCAATGCAATCTTAAAAAACATGTTTTGCAATTAATATTAGTGTCACTTTTTCTTAGAAACACAACACACACACCACACACACACACACACACACACACACACACACACACACACACACACACACACACACACACACACACACACACACACACACACACACACACACACACACACACACACACACACACACACACACACACACACACACACACACACACACACACACACTTCTCTGGCCTGCTTCCTAATCTAATAAATTATGAATATGTTTTGGCTCTTTGACAACTTGCTTGTAAAATATACAAATTACAAACCAAATTAACTGAAAACAAAAGGCTATAACAAATGTGATTTACATCAATTTTGATAAATTATGTCATAATGTTGCTTTATGCAAAATATCATAAAGCAACATTATGACAAAATTTATAAAAACACTGTGATGTGTATAAATGATTATAATGCATATAGATTTGTAATTCTCCTTATTGTCAATTATATATTTGATAAAATTCTATTTATGTAAATCAGCATGAATTAATTGTAGCACATCAAATACTAGCACAATCTGTACGTTTCTTACAATTAAAATAATATATAATATAGAGGCGTGTCACGAAAAAAATGTCAATATAAAATGGTAATAAAGCAGGTTTCATTTTCTTTGTGATTTGAAGGTGAAAAAGAGCTTTTGGTACGTTTCATGACGTGTGCTTATGTGAAAAAGTTTCCATTAAGAATGTGTGTGTTTATATTCATGCATTTGAGGGAAAGTGTGCAGTTATTGTGTAATGCACTTTCCTGTTTCGTTTAAAAGGGCGTGCGATGCACAAATCTTTAAATGTTTGAAGAAATACTCAAATATTTAGCAGAACACGCTTGTAAAGAAACTGTTTTCCACATGAAGCTGTTTAATGAAACGTCCAGCGAGACAAAACAGCTGCAAACGTCATAAACAAACCCATGTGCAGGTCAAGGACTCTCTCTCTATTTCTTTCTCTCTCTCTCTCTTTCTCTCTATGTTTCTCTATTTCACTCTCTCTCTATTTCTCTCTCTCTCTCTCTCTCTCTCTCTCTCTCTCTCTCTGTTTCTCAATAATCAGAACTTCAAAAGTTCTCATTTCTCATGACCTCTGTGGCATTTCATGGTCTTTATTAAGGAATCTGGGAACTTTGTACCAAGTTACAGCAAATGCCAGGGGAAGTATGTGACCTTGACCTATGCGTGTTATATAGACTGAAGAATAAAGATCCACTTCTCCTCACGGATCCAGGCGTGGACGGACCGCTCAGAGAGAGAGGAGGAGTGGAGCATGTTTGAGAAGGAACCGCATGTAGAGGTCAGCGAACACAAAGTTTCAGGAGTTAAAGGGTCAAACGCCTGCAGATATCAAAGAGGAACCATTCTGCCCTTTCACGAGTCTGGATGTTGTATTTAGCGCTCGACTAGAACAGGTTTTCCTGCTTGAATGTTGATTATTTTCCTCATATTCTCCATTATTGCGGCTCCTCTCTTCCCAGTCTGTCAGTAACGCTCTGTTTACTTCCTGTCTCTATGAAGCCCCTCCTCCTGAAAAGCACACTGTGCTCTGATTGGTCGGCTGGATCGGTGTGTTGTGATTGGTCGAGCGCTTCGAGTGTGTTTGGGAAATGTCCCGCCCCTTACCATAACCACCAGTTTAACACACTACTAACTCACTCACCCAGGCCCCGCCCCTTTATTCTGCGTATTAATTATTATAATGAGGAATATTGTGACGTGTTCGTTCATGGAAGAAACTCAAGACTACAATGGAGGGATTTCAAAAGTTCAGAAAGTTTCTACAGAGCTTTAAACAATACAGGTTTCAAAGCAACTTCATAGAAAAAAAAAAGGAAAATTTATGTAAAATTCATCGATTATGAAGTTCTAAAGCAGCTCTAAAAAAAACAATAGTCATTATTCAGATCAATTCAGATTATGTTTTGTTTTGTGTTAATGCAGTCAATTCAATATTACTGAATATTAATTAAAAAAATTATCATGTACTGTAAATACCATAAGTTTATAAGTACCGTACCTTATGATATATATCACGGTATCTTAAGGTACTATTTTGTAAGACATTATTCAGACTTTTGCACCAAAACGACTGAATCTGCTGTGGCTTTTTGCAAAAAGTGAGTGACATTTGTGCATTTTTCTGTTATTTTGCAATGAAAACCCACCAATAATCATCATGCATTTATGTAATTAGTATTAGCGACTGTACGAGCAATTAGCAGTAAAT
Source organism: Chrosomus eos (assembly GCA_036326025.1). Lineage (NCBI taxonomy): Eukaryota > Metazoa > Chordata > Actinopteri > Cypriniformes > Leuciscidae > Chrosomus > Chrosomus eos. The sequence continues at coordinate 2,645,897 of CM070834.1, forward strand.
ATATCCCTGGTCATTACAGGTGCACAATCAATTTGTTATCTATAGATCATTATATAGGCCTACATTTGTTACATAAAACACCACAATACATTTATTTGCTCTGAGAAATATGCATTTTAATTAGCTAAGATTGTTTTCACCCTGTTTTTGGAAGAAAACTTGTTTAAAAAATACACTGTTGCGAATATTTGCATTCATTCTTGCACTGCAAAATCCTAGAAGAACTGAATATTATTGAACTTCTTTATCAAGTGCTTTCTGAATTTTTCATTTTAATTTTCCTGTTAGTTGATCCTGTTTTAGGATTTAGTTTTTTACTGTGACACGAATAAGTAGATTAAGGTCAAATTTCGAGAGAGTGAGTGAGTGAGTGTGTGTGTGAGTCAGAAGTCATGAGTGTAAAGAAAGTGAAAGGTCAGTTCAGAGGTCACGCCCTGTGTTTGCACTTTCACCTGAACTCTGCGGGATCATGTGACCCAGCGGCCAGAAGAACGAAGCACTTCCTCTTTTACAGGTGATTAGAGTCAGACATTCCAGAACAGCAGGAAACTGTTACCGTGGTTACCTCTGACCTCCATACAGCCCATAATCACACACACACACACACACACACACACACACACACGCACGGCTCTGAAGAACATCTGATCGTCAGGTTTCAGCCGTCTGACGCCTCCTACTGGTGAAACAAAGAGATTATAGGATTACTATGACATTTTAGATAAAAAGTCAACTAAAATTATGTGTTCTGGTAAAACACACTCCAATAATCTTCTTTTTACAGTGCATGCTGAGTGTTTGAATTAATAACAGTGAGTTACAAACCAGATTTACATGAGGAGGAGGAGGAGGAGGATGAAAATCTGAAAGCTCATGATCTTCTTCAGTGGTGTGGATGGAGTTTGTATTCTGTTCACTGTGTGTGGAAGATCCAGACATCTTTTATTCAAGCAATCCGAAGCCGTCGTCAAGGGGACGGACAGGAATGTCGCAGGTCCTGTGAGTGGCGAGGGGCCTCACTAAGGTCCTTTACAGTAGAGTGTGATTACTGGCGCAGGAGGGGGTCCCATAATAATGAGCTCTCGGTCCCGGGAACTGAAGTGATGCCTCCAAAACAACCCGCTCTTCAGTCTATATATATATACACACACACATATACACATGTATACAGTGCTTAGCATAAGTGAACACACCCATTGCTAAAGTTGTCTAAAAAGAGGAATAAAAAATCATCTTTTGGAAATTGATCTTAATGCCTTAATTAGACAAATTAAGAAAAATCCAAACTTTAAGGACACCAATTTTCTTTGTGAATGAATAATGTATCGTAAATAAATACGTTCTTCCTTAAAATACAGTGTGCATAAGTCAGTGCACCCCTATGTTAAACTCACATAGAGACAGCAGATCTTTATTTTTGATCACTGTAATGTGGAATATATATATATAGATTCTATAAGATAAACGTGTAATAATAAAGATTATGTTTTTGAAGAGTCTCTTTTGCTCACCAAGGCTGCATTTATTTGATCTAAAATACAGTAAAAATGTGAAATATTATTAAATCAGCTGTTTTCTATGTGAATATACACTCACCTAAAGGATTATTAGGAACACCTGTTCAATTTCTCATTAATGCAATTCGCTCTGTGCACGAGAAAAATGCTAACTTCCGGCTTGAGGGCGGACGTTGGGTACTTCGTTTCCGGTTGCCGTCTTGTTTACATCAGTGGACCGGCGTTAACTTAGTTTAATCGTTCGCAATGGACCTAAAACATAAAAAAAACTTACTGTGGCTGAGCTGGTTTAATGGTTAAAGCGTAAAGCCTTGTTTAACTCGACGGGTCCGCATGAGCCCAAAGGTGCGCACCGCAAAAATGACGTGATTGTAACAGCAACATGGATTAGAACACCATTTACTACACACAATAGGCTTTTTTTCTCTGATTTTGAAAACTCTTCGTGATCGACTTAAAATGCTTCCAAGATCGACTTGTCGACCGCGATCGACGGGTTGGTGATTCCTGTAACGTTACTGTTTTCCGGTCAATGACAAGAGTACTAATCAGCTGTCTCACGAACGTAACCAGCACATGTATCCACACATAGCAAAGCCATAACACAGCGAGGGAGAAGAACGAAGTTACATGAAACAATCCAACTACATATTTTAAACCACTGACAAGGGAAAAGTCACTACTCACGGTGTCTATAGCCGCTTTCCGCCCGGAGGGACTTTTGCAGTGCCTAGAACCTTCCTATAACCGTTTTTTTCGTGTGTTCCGACCGGACTAAGTTCCTATAACTCTTTCAGTACCTAGTCTAGAGCGAGGACATTTTTTAGTTCCCTTTCCCAACGTCGGATACCTTTACTCCCTGTATTACATGTGTACTCCCTGTATGACATACTGAGAGATGTAATATTTAAACCCCTTTCTCTCTCTTGCTCTGGGGAGCTGGAGAAAAATCACTAACCAGTCGATGAACATCATCGACTCTAATATTATATTATAATATCGACTGAAATCTTCGGTTAATGTCCAAGACATCTGGAGAAATATACATAATCTGCGTTGTCCATCAGGCTACCGGAAACTAGACACCCCATATCGGTTTCGCAGCCGGAAGTAGCATATGCTAACGTGCACATAGTCTATTATCTAATCAACCAATCACATGGCAGTTGCTTCAATGCGTTTAGGGGTGTGTTCCTGGTCAAGACAATCTCCTGAACTCCAAACTGAATGTCAGAATGGGAAAGAAAGGTGATTTAAGCAATTTTGAGCGTGGCATGGTTGTTGGTGCCAGACGGGCCGGTCTGAGTATTTCACAATCTGCTCAGTTACTGGGATTTTCACGCACAACCATTTCTAGGGTTTACAAAGAATGGTGTGAAAAGGGAAAAACATCCAGTATGCGGCAGTCCTGTGGGCGAAAATGCCTTGTTGATGCTAGAGGTCAGAGGAGAATGGGCCGACTGATTCAAGCTGATAGAAGAGCAACTTTGACTGAAATAACCACTCGTTACAACCCAGGTATGCAGCAAAGCATTTGTGAAGCCACAACACGCACAACCTTGAGTCGGATGGGCTACAACAGCAGAAGACCCCACCGGGTACCACTCATCTCCACTACAAATAGGAAAAAGAGGCTACAATTTGCAAGAGCTCACCAATGTTGGACAGTTGAAGACTGGAAAAATGTTGCCTGGTCTGATGAGTCTCGATTTCTGTTGAGACATTCAGATGGTAGAGTCAGAATTTGGCATAAACAGAACGAGAACATGGATCCATCATGCCTTGTTACCACTGTGCAGGCTGGTGGTGGTGGTGTAATGGTGTGGGGATGTTTTCTTGGCACACTTTAGGCCCCTTAGTGCCAATTGGGCATCGTTTAAATGCCACGGCCTACCTGAGCATTGTTTCTGACCATGTCCATCCCTTTATGGCCACCATGTACCCATCCTCTGATAGCTACTTCCAGCAGGATAATGCACCGTGTCACAAAGCTCCAATCATTTCAAATTGGTTTCTTGAACATGACAATGAGTTCACTGTACTAAAATGGCCCCCACAGTAACCAGATCTCAACCCAATAGAGCATCTTTGGGATGTGGTGGAACAGGAGCTTCGTGCCCTGGATGTGGATCCCACAAATCTCCATCAACTGCAAGATGCTATCCTATCAATATGGGCCAACATTTCTAAAGAATGCTTTCAGCACCTTGTTGAATCAATGCCACGTAGAATTAAGGCAGTTCTGAAGGCGAAAGGGGGTCAAACACAGTATTAGTATGGTGTTCCTAATAATCCTTTAGGTGAGTGTATAGTAAAGTGTAATTTATTCCTGTGATCAAAGCTGAATTTTCAGCATCATTACTCCAGTCTTTAGTGTCACATGATCCCTCAGAAATCAGTACAGTTTCGAATATTTTGTAAATAATATCGTTTTTATTTTTTACATAGGATCCAAAGTGTGTTTTGATCAGAAGTCTAAACATGTGACCATATTTGCAGTATAAACACTAATGCGTCCAGTGAAGCTCCGCCCACTCCTGTCAATCATTCACTGTATTTATCAGATTCTGCACTTACATTCCCTCACTGAAGTTTCTGAAGGAGACGCTCAGAGTTTGATCAAACCAGCAGAAATATCACCAATGAAGTTAAGGAGGATCGGGCCTCTAGATCTGATCCTCCATTGTGTTTGCTTTCTGTTTGATTCGCACATGACCGTGAAACAACAATAGACGTTTAGGGGCCCAGATGACACACATGAAACAAACAGGGGCCCGTGTGTTGGGTCATTTATAGGACTAACCCGTCCTTCTACAGCAGTGAGGAGTTTTCCAGGACAGGAATGTCTCTATTCCCTACAATCCCAGACACTAAACACACAAACACACACACTAGGGTTTCTGAGGGGTCCAGCGTTTCTGGGGGTTGATTTTGGGAAGCGCTTCCCGGTATTCAGAAAAACAATGATGGGAACGCCAAGTTACTATGTAAAGACAAAGATGTATATAAACTGTATATATATATATATATAGTACTGTAGTGAACACAGAAATACACTAAACATGAGCTCACGGTTATTCTCATCTCCTTTAAACTTGATCTACTGTTTTGCTAATGTTCTTATTAAGTTTTGAAAACATCATTTTTTAATGTATCTCTAAAAGTTCTGAAACAAGTAACATTTAAAAAAAAACTAAACGTTTCAGAAAAAAACTAAACATTCCATGATTGAATATAGGTAATGTTTTTGTTTGAACGTTTTGAGAACATTAATAAAGACCAGAAAAATTGATAAACATTTAATTAATGTTACTGGAAGAGAAAAACATTAATTATATTCCTATAAATGAACAAAACCTTATAGTTTTCATAATTCTCAATATCACCAGATAATGAATTAACCCTAATGCCGAGTTCAGACTGCACGATTTTAGCCACGATTTTGGCTCGCCGACAGGTTTTGAGAAATCGCCGACAAATGCCCGAAATCACAGGCAAATCGGTGCTCGTTCACGCGAGTGACAATCACGCAGTGTGAATGAGCAAAGACGCGATCTGAGAGAATCGCCGACGAGTCGCCGACGCCCGTGAGATATTTGGCATGCTAAATATCTGGACCTGTCGGCGATTCACAATCCTGCTGTGTGAATGTGTTCTGACTGAAAACTACATCGGCGATGAACGACAGCCAACGAGAGAGCAAGATACAGGACAGCAGGCTGTTCGGGGAGGAGTTATAGACCAGAATATCAGTATTTTAATAGATAGATAGGCCTATATTTACAATTATATCAAACAGAAACAAAGCACAAACATTTGCATGACCAGCAGCAACAGCAGGACGTTTGGAAAATTATTTATTTACCCCAACTCTCTTTCCAAAACACAGTCCTTGCCAGAGGTGGAAAGAGTACAAAAATTTTCTACTCAAGTAAAAGTACCATTACTTCAATAAAATTTTACTTAATTACAAGTAAAAGTACCGGTCTAAAAATCTACTCAAGTAAAAGTAAAAAGTAGCTCGTTTAAAATGTACTCAGAGTAAAAGTAGCTGAGTAACTTTAACAGCGGGGGTGGAGTGGGAGACTCTCTCGTGCAGGGCTGTAACATATGAGAGTTTCACAGTATGATAACGTCTCAGAAAATATCATGGTTTATATAAACTGTATTATTAAATTATGGTTATTATTATCATCAGTTAAAATGACAGTTAAATAAATGAAACATTTGTTCAATAAAACATATCTAATCAACTCATTTCAATAATTTATTGAAATAAGTTGATTAGATATGTTTTATTGAACAATTGATTATGAATTAGATTTTATGAAACTTATTTTTATCATTAACTTATTAAAATGTTTAAAAATAGAGTTCTATGAAATGTTTCTTATTCAGATTTTTTTTCTTTTTATGATTTAATACATATATTATCAAAAACGGTGGTAATCAAATAAATGTTTAGCAAACGTTTTATCCTTTTAGTTTTTGGCAAAGTACAAAACAGATTTACTCAAACCATGGACAAATAATATATATTCCTTAAATAATGTTTAAATAAATTGTAGTATTATTATTGTTGTTGTTAAAATTATTATATGAGAAGTAGGTAGCCTACATTCTATTGTAGGCCTAAAATAGTAATATATAATTTCTTCTAGTAAAACCGAACTTTTATTTTGACGGGTTGTTAAGTCCTGTTTCAGAGTGTATTTGACAATGTTTTTTCTCAAATAAAATTATGAAAATGCTCATTAGGAGTTCTCTCAGAGCAGCTCTGGAAATGTTCATTTATGTCCTCGTATTGTTTGTGAGATGCTGAAAACAGCATGAGCGCCTCGCGTACTTGAGTATGTAGTAAGTAAACAAAACAGCACAGCTCATTCACACAGAGACACGCAGAACAAGCAGATTATATATTTACATAGCAGTCTTTTGTGCTTTAATATTCACAGATCATGTCGCGATTTGATATGTTGTACAGCTTACTTTCTATTTATTCATCCATATCTACCAGTTTGCTTGTTTTACGTGACATCCGCATTATACTTTAAACTCCATTTTTTTCTCTATCCAAAGTATTCCCTGACCAGGGCTTCACATACCGGTATGTGTGCGAGTGAGATTTCGACAGCATTTCGCGTTCAGCTGGGTCTGCGTCTGTCTTGTCCGTCATCTTCTCCATATTGTGTTGTGATTTTAGCGCGTCTGTTCTCCCGCGGCCCGCCCTTCCGGAGCGCGATGTTTTCATCAAAAGCATATTTTTATTTGTATTTTTTTTTTTTTACTCAGTAACGGATATGTTTTTAAATGTAGCGAATTACAATACTTCAAACAAAACATACTTAAGTAAAAGTAAAATTACAGATTTTAAAAACTACTTAAAAAAGTAGAAGTACACAAAAAAACTACTCAATTACAGTAACGCGAGTAAATGTAATTCGTTACTTTCCACCTCTGGTCCTTGCTCCCCTCGTCTTCCCAAACATTTCCTCCTGCATAAACTGAATATTTATTTGTTTCATTTTCGCTACAAATCAGTGCACAGACAATTTGGATCGCAATCTTCTTGTAGGCTATCATTTTTAATAACAAAGTCAGAGTCGCGCGAGAACTCCGGTTTCACGCACGCGTGATCTTCCGTTATTTCCGTATCACTTCTCGCGTTTGTTTGGTTGTGAAACGTAGTTTGCGGACCAGGCAGAGGTTGTCGGCGATTCTTTCTTTTGTAAAGTCATGCAGTGTGAAACCTCCTGTCGCCGACCCATCGTGCAGTATGAACACAGCAGCAACTGAATGTTACCCCAGATAGTCATGCAGTGTGAAAACAACAGTGACCCGATTATTTTGAAAATCGTGCAGTCTGAACTCGGCATTAGGGGTCTGAGCTGTTTTCGGGCTCTTTCGGTGTTTTGATATGCCCTGACATTTGTGCTTATTTCAGCTACTTAAAACATACCATTTGCCAACATATAAATTTGCTGTATTCAGCACAAACTCTGCTACAATAATATGTGAGCAAAATGGATGTACATGTTTGCATTTTATAGAAAAAAAATAATATGCGTGGTTAGTACGTTTTGGGAAAAAAAATGTCACCGCAATAAGGCCATTTAACACATACTGAATAGTTGTAAATAATACTTTTGAGTTACTATTCTTGTAGGCTAGAATTTTTACTTCAAAATGAAGTGAAAATCATTCTGACCACTTTTTCAGAAAGATCAATATAACGATTTGAATTTCTTACATCAGTTTTTGGGTCAGCAGTGCTGTATGCGTGGGAGTGTTAATGCCCATGAATATTAATGCGATTTACACCTGGGGAGACTAAAGACACTCCCCTAATGTGCTAATGCCCCATCAAGGTGCTGTGAGGCAGCCTGAACTAAGAATGATTCACTAATGAATAAAAAGTAAAAAGAACAGCATTTATTCAAAATAGAAATCTTTCCTAAGAACATAAAGACTTAAAGTCATTCATATCACTTAACACTTCCTTTCAAAAAAAAAAAAAAACATAAAAAGACCAAACTTGTTTTTTATATATAAAAACATATATATATATATATATATTATATATATATATATATATATATATATATATATATATATATATATATATATAAATTTTATTATATATAAAAAAATATTGCTTATATAGTGGTTATATAAATTTAAAAAAAAGTGCATTCAAAGAATCCTAAAAAACTATCACAGGTTAAAAAAAAATTAAGCAGCACAGCTGTTTACAACATTGATTTAAAAAAAAAAAAGTATATCAGAATGATTTCTGAAGACTGATGGTGACGATGTAAACACAACAAAACAAAAGCAAAAAACTCTTAGCACATTATCCAAAGTAAACTGATGGACAATTATGATAATAGATGCACAATGTATTTGTTGATGGACAGAGAAACATCTATTGATGGGTAGACCGCGTAACCGCGAGTATCTGTTTATGGCTCATCGACCGCACGCATTTACTGATACACTCAATGAACGGCTGTACCTAATACAAATAAAACATCTCCAGTTAACTAGCAGAGCATTCATTTAGTCCGCTCTTAAATAAGAAATCTAGAGCTAAAATGTTTTGTTTTTGAACTCAAGCTGAGCGCTCGTGTCCTGCTATCAGTGTCATGGATACAGTCTCTTGTGGCGACGCGCGTGCAGTCTTCACTCGCTCTTAGGACGTGCTCTTCAATCTATTGCCATTGCGGACACTATTCATTCCGGTGAAATCACAAAATAAAACGCACACAAACGGGTGTCCTATATACGTGTGTGCTTGATATAGACTGTAACCACTGATGAACATATTCGGTTTTGATGAGAGAAAAAAATATGCCGGGGGCAGTTTCGAACTCGGAACTCTGACACGGTTGGCAAGTGATCTAACCACTAGACCACAGAAGAACTCAAACAACACTCGCAGATCGATATATTTCACTAAATCATTATAACCTAAGCAGTTATTTAAAAAGTTTACACGAGCGTATAGGCCTAGCTGCTACACGAATGTTGTGTTGAGGTAATTACTATGCAAAATATGAAAATGCATTTGAGCTCTATGATCAGAAAAGGAATTATAAAACACTATAAACAACTTACTCTGAACTTGAATCCTCGGGGTTAATTCGTTCTTCAAAATGGAACGTTCTTCGTCTGAGTTTCAAATTCCACTGAGAAAAAGGTGAATTATTCCCATTTGTCCATAATCCTCTGAAGGAGTAACGTTAGCGTGCTTCCATCCCTAAAACGCGATGAACTATCTGTGAATCTCTGATGAAGAATCTGTGTTTGGCATTGATCGGGGGGCGTGCCGCGTGTGATGCATAGATTTACCATGTCAAAAGCGCTGGGGGTGTGGCGGGCTCACCTGATTAACTACAGCTTCATAAAGAGACATATCTCGTATCTCTGTGACAAGTATTGAGAGAGTTAAAGTTAATATTTCGGACGCGTTTCAGAACGGACCTCACTGACAGAGACAAGTTAAAACGCGCATCATGTTTATTTTTCTTTATTTGACGAAAAGCACAACACTTTGTTTTTATTGTGAGTATCCACAAAAAAAATAAAAAACTTAACAGGATCTAATGATGTACAATACTTATATTTAAGATCAAAATCAACAGAGTAATTTGATTCTCTTTTGCACTGATAAGGAAAAAATCCAGCAAAACGCGTGGATGCGGTTTTCGACCCCTAAGGGTTAACTCGAATGAACAAATTAATTAATATCGAACACTGTCAGTATATCCAACCTTACCTGGATATACTCATGTTAAACGTTATACTATATAGCAAATCTTAACTGTTAAACTGTTAAATTGACAAAAAAAATGATATAATAAGCTATTAAAAGTCGGATATACAGTATATTAGCATATTTTCTACTTTTCATGTGTACATACATATAGTACACTCATGTAAAGCTACGGAAGCGTATTGCATTCACTTGAGGAAAAAAAATCGACTCTGTTTTGCTGAATTAACGAGTTAATTATCTCAGAATTACGAGATAATTGTTCATGGAAAAAAGTTTTAGCTCTGTTTTTCTGAATTAATGACTTAATTATCTCAAAATAATGAGTAACTCATTAATTCAGAAAACCAGAGCAAAAAAATATTTTTCAAGAAAAATTTCTCTCATAATTCTGAGATAATTAACTCGTTAATTCAGAAAAACAGAGTCGATTTTTTTTCCTCAAGTGAATGCAATACGCTTCTGTATAAAGAATATATATATTTACACACACATATACACACACATATACATATATATCCTACTTTTCCTGCGTACAGTACACTGATACTGTAAGATGTTATAAAGACATTAAGATATTACAAATATCAACATGATGATTTTATGTAAAGCTGCTTTTATACAATGAAAGCATATTGTGAAAAGTGCATTATGAATAAATCTGACAGGATTTCTCTCAGTGTTTCTCTCAGTGGGAAGGTTCGTGCAGTTTCACAGAATGAGGTTTACCATATACACACACACACACACAACACGGTTACCCTTTACCTGAACTCTCTGAGAACTTCCTCCTCACGGCTGGGTTATCAGAGTCAAACCAGTCCAGAGCACCAGCAAACCCGTTACCATGGTTACTCACGACCTCAATGCAGCCCATAATAGCACTGAACTCTGGGGCGTGTGTGGATCAGCAGCTTCTAAATCAAAGACAGCACTTCATTAACGACAGCAGAAAGTTACATTCACAATCAAATATCTGAGTTACGTTTTCAAATAACTAACACAAGTTACCCATGTACTGACTGACAGCTCTCCTTTCCCCGCGTTAAGAGAAATCTGGAGTCAGTGAATACAAATTAAATGCACACTCAGATTAACCTGCAATAATTAAACATGTTAAATAACACAAATATACTTTATGCATTTAAGCTCACTTTATTTTCCAGTGTCTTTGCTGCTGACATTCAATGACCCAATTGTACTATAGGGATGTATATCGCCACCATATCGGTATAAACCAATATATGTTCATTTATAATGTTATCGATAACATTATAAATTCATATTCAACATTTCTTATATCCAATAAGAAAATTTGGCTGATATGAATGTATATCAGAGTCAAACCAATTTTTGGCATTTAAGAAGCCTTTAAATAATTAAGGCTGTGTAAAAGCCTTTAATTAAATATTAAAGCCGATAAATAATGGATTATTTCCTTTAGCTGAGACACTTCAGATTTAGATGTTCAACATGATGATTTTAAAATGCTTGAAATATGATTGGAATCACTTCAAAAAAGGAAAAAAATAAGTCTGTCATATAGACTACATAAAATTATGATGAAAACATCATTATAAGTGTGTGCTTGGGACGTGGCTTTTAATGGTGAAACATGTGTTTGTAATCAGGCTCTCAAAAATTATAAAAAATGTGTACATTTATGTGAAAACAGTTCCTTCACTCTAAAAATGCTGGGTTGTTTTAACCCAATTTTGGGTCAAATATGGACAAACCCAGCCATTTGGTTACATTTTTTAATTACATTTTAACCCAATGTTTGAGTTTGTCCATATTTGACCCAAAATGGATTAAAACAACCCAGCATTTTTAGAGTGTGTCACTTAGATGATAAATAAAAGGCAGCAGTAAGACTTGTCTTGGTCAGAATCTGTTAAACGTAAAGACAAAAGGCTAAAGTGAAACCACAGCGCAGTGACACAGTTCTGTCACTCCAGAGGAGGAGAATACACCTAGAGAATATGTGTAATATCATCATGAACAAGCACAAAACTACATGAGGAATGAAGAGGCAGTAGATGAGCAGGAGTCACACTGGCCTCTGCTGGACAGGTGAAGCACACGCTCAAACATCAGACACAAAACACACTGAATGCTAGTTCTGACTTTAGTTTATGACTCGGTAATGGAGTAAAGAGAGAGTGAAAATTACTTTTATTTTTGGCAGTTTCCCACTCTACTTTAAATTCTTCTATGTATAATTTATGTCTATGTATAATCTATGTATAAAACGTTTGGGCTAAATTTATGTTTCTAATATATTTTTATAAACATTTAATTATTTAAAGGCGTCTTAAATGCCAAAAATTAATCGAATATGAACTTTAATATAAGGTCATCCGGTAATACCTATTTTTTACAGTCTATGTTTAATACCTTTAAACTAACAATAAGCAACACATTTCCCAGGTGAAAAATACTTAAATGTATTAAAAATACATTATAGTATATTTGTATTGCACTAAAAACATACTCAAGTATTATAGATTTAATAGTACGTCTATTTCACCTGGGTTGTTACAGTATTTAATAATCTTTGTTGATGTCAGTTAATTAAAACACAACTGTTAATGTCAGCTCAGGTCCATTAAATAATATTAACAGATACAACTTTTGATTTTAATGTTTTAGTAAATGTTGAAATTAACATTTAATAAGATAAATAACTGCTTTAGAATTATTTTTTATTGTTAATTCATAATGTTAACAAGCTGAACCTTATTGTGAAGTGTTACCAAATAATTACTTTACAAAACTTTCATTTTAATATAATTAAATTAGCATCCCAGGACAAAGAAGGTTTCATTTGTATCGCATTTTCATCACAGCATCATTCCAGACTAACATTATATTTGTGTTTTCCTGTAAATGCGGATTCTTTATTGGGATTGGGAATCCTCTGGGAAGAGCTCGGACATTGACCAGGTAAACACATGAACACAAGAATATCAGGGCTCATATTTTAATCTGCTCTTCCTCCTCTTAGTTTTGGTTTGATAAAGGTCCCGTTACCTTCGCATACGTGGAGTCGCCCTCATTTCCGTGGTTAAAGTGTCCGCTGATCATTGATCTCTGATACTGTTATCAGCCGGTGATATAAACAGCGTTCGGCTGGGTCACGGTCTCACTGGAAACCCTGAACATGATCACAGCAAGCCAGCGTCTGCTCGTCCTTCTGCTGCTCTCTCTCGTGGCCTCGCAGGTACAGCTCTTCACAACTGTGGGAATGATCAAATCAGAAATTATAGAGGCATCATCAAAAGTTTTCAGCCACTAAAGGGACATAATGGTATAATGGTTTATAATTGGTGGGAAAAAATGGAATGGGAGGATAAAAACATCAATGCTTTCGCGAGAGAATTTCATTCATTCATTTCATATTTTTTTGATCACCGTGTCCCTTTAGGGATTCTGTACTTACGGTAATTTAGCTTTATCATGCTATTTTATAGCCTTAATTTGTGACAAGCTTCATTTAAGCGCTGAAAACAAAATCATTTTAGACAATGACAAGAATTGTTTTTGTAAAGAGTTAAAGTTATTGCTCAACAAAAACAATTTAGTTTGTTGACGTCAATTTGAAGTTCCTTTTCATAGTTTTAGCCTTTAGAATGCTTATATTCTGTAATTGTATTAATGTAATTCAATCAAACAAGTAACTAAAATATTAATTATTAATAATCGTAGCTGTTAGTAATAGGGATAGACTGATAGTCATTTCAACCGTTATTATTTTTATGTCATTCATTTGTTTCTCTGTAGTTGTTTTTAAGTTTGCAACATTTGACCTACTGATAAATGCATAAAATGTAAATGTTTTACTGCTGATTATAAAGGTTATTTATGGGCATCGATGGTTCCATTAAGAACATTTCACAATCTTTTCAATCCACAAAAGTTTTTTTATAATGGAACAATTATTCAAATGTTCTTCACATCAGTCGAGATGTTAGTTGCAAACGTAACCGGATCATCTGGTAATCCGCACGTTTCCTCCAGCTGGAAAAACACGGACCTGTCCTCATCGGTTTCCTGGGATTGTACATGAGAACTAAAAGGCTGTACAGTAAAACGCACATCGACGAGGATCCGAAGGCTTCGGTCAATCATTGTCAGCAGTTGCACAATGTTTGGAACGACCTTGTTGACTTTCTAAATTTAGTTGCTCAAAAGTCTAAATTTGTCAATTCGGGACATTGATCCCGGGTGATATTGTGATGTTTAATAAATAACCTTCATCTCTGGTTCTCAGCCATGAGGAAAAGGAAATTGCACTCGTCTTTTCTTGCCTATAGCGCCGTATATCCGAATGAAACTCTTCTCGAACAAGAATAAATGTAGGGGGTGGGGCTTGATTTGGTCTGTGTGGAATTGATTGGATGGTTGTGGTTTGCTATTGGCTGATCTCATGTGATTGACAGGTTGTCTCTCTCCGTCCGCAGGTCCTGTCGGCACCCGTAGATTCTGACTGGGCAACTGGACTGATCCATCGGGCCAAACGCTCGTTACTATGGCGATGGAACACGCTGAAACCCGTGGGCTCTGGATGCAGAGATCATTACGAGTGTGGAACAAACTACTGCAGGTGAAGCATTAAAAGAGCCAAAAAATGCATTCAAAGTTTGACTAAATGCACATTTCAATTCTTAAAATTGCTGGTGTTTATGTTCATTTAATAACCCTTTAAAAGGCAAAAGGCTCATTAAAAGCTTAAAATTAGCAACACTACAATAAGGTCTCATTAGTTAACGTTAGTTATTGCATTAATTATCTTTATTTATTCGTCTTTGTTAATGTTAGTCAATAAAAACACAGCTGTTTATTGCTAGTTCAGATACATTAAATAATATGAGCAACTTGATTTTAATAATGTATAATTAGAAAATTAATATTAACTAAGATTAATAAATGTTTTTTCATGCAGTTAGTTAAACAATATTAACATAAAAGTATTCTAAAGTGTTACCAAAAAAATAATACTGATGTAATAACGCTTTTCATTAAGGATAGATTTGTTAACATTAATGACTACATTAGTTAACATGAACAAACAATAAACAAAACTTCTGCAGCATTTAGATCATTAATCTTAATGTTCATTTCAACATTTACAAACATTTCTAAAAAATGTGAAATAATATGAACAACAATAATAACTAATATTATGAATAAACGCTGTATAACTAGACTTAAATTGCTCATTGTTAGTTCATGTTTGGCAGACATGATTTTTGTAAACGGTTAGAGTAATTGCTCAATGAAAAAATTACAGTTTATTGACATGAGGACAACATAAAGTTCACAAATCCTCCAATAAATTATTTCAGCTGGGTTCACACCGAACGCGAATTGAGTGTCAAATTCGCTTCCATCGCGTCAAGTTGGACGCTTGAACATTTTGAATCTATAAAGCCAGCGTTTGAAGCGAAATAGGCGCGCAAATGAGGGGAAATCGCGTCCATCGCGCCGCAGGACCTTCAGACGCGCGTACGTGTCTTTACATTGACTTAACATGGAAATCACTCGCTCCAGACGATCAATTCGCGTTCGTTGTGAACGTAGCATTAGACATTAAAAAAATCCATTCAAACCAAAGATATTTGAAATTCACCTATATTTCCACTTCATTGTGATAGAAGATGTTTTTCTTTCTAAAAAGAGGTGTTCATATTTACTAAAGTGGACATAAAAATTCACCTCGGAATCGCGTTTGAATTGAAATTCGCCTCGTCATGGGTGTACGGCGCCTCACGAGGAATTGTCGGCGCTTTGAGACACGCGAATTAATCGCGAAATAATGCTGGTTGTATGGGTTGTATCGACAGCCCTACTCACAAAAACACACACTTTCACACAGAAACCTCAACCTCAACCTTTTAAAAGACAGATAAGACTAAGAGTTTATCAGAGAAAACTTTAACCGCTGCGTGAATCAGCAACTCCGGAGCAATAACATTATGTTACACTTCAGCATTAGTGGGAATTTTTCACACGCATTTCATATTTGCTTTTTTATGATTGCCATCATATTTTTGTGTGAGTGTTTAAGTTTAACTTACCAACCCTTTCCTCTCTTTCAGGAAACACACGTGCTCCTTCAATAAATCTCAACCGGCGTGAGTGACGTGATGATCCTGGCGCCAAATTCAAATTATGGAAAACAAAATGGCGAAAATTACCCATTCCTCGATTTCTCAAACATTCAGGACCTACATCCAACATCTAAAGACTGTCAGACTTACATAAACTGTATTCTGTTGAATCTCTTCAAGAAATGTACGTTATATTAAACTCCAAAATCAAAAAAATGAAAAAATATTACTTCTCATTTCTTTATTTTGATTTTGGAGTGAAATATGACCATATTCTTGACAGATTCAATCTTTCAGAACCTCAGGAACATGCCAAGAACTCCAGTTTCATCATCAGTCACCATTAACAGTATTGTGCATATCTTGATAACGTGTAAAATATTAACTTTACATGTTTAGTTTCTGATTCAGATTCAATGAGGCCCATGTTTGATCTGATCAAATACAATCACATATGGCAAAATAATCTGTAGAAAATGTATTTTATTTTCAACTGCATCTTCCTGAAGAATTAGGATTTTATTTATTTTGTAAATATCAGACACAAAGTGAGATGGTAAACATGCTTTTTTTTTTGTTAAAATGTTTTATTGTTTGTCTCATTATCTTGTTACATTGATAGTGCAATACATTTTTAAAAAAAAAAAAAAAAAAAACAGAAACTAAAATACTCACATGATGAAATAAATTGATACAATTATTTAAAAAACTGAATCATTAACATTCCTTTTACAAACCTAAAACAGCTCGTCATCATTATCACTGGGTCTTAATTCATAGGCACATTTGACATGATTATTTCACAATTATAATTACGAGCTTTAATTAAAATTGCCATAAAGTAAACGACGGTCACTGTTGCACGTTTACATCACCTGAAAAATGAATCTTGACAGATCTGGGGGCTCGTCCGGGATAGATGCTAGTAAACTGAAGGTTGTTTCAGGTTAAGCAAAACAGAAATCAGACCACGGTTTCCGATCATTTTGTAATATTGTTAAATTCACCAAAACTAAACAACTAGTAAACCCTCGTCCCTTTTCAAACCTAAAAAACACCATTACATCCAGCCAACAAACACCTGAAAATTATGCATTACAAGAATAACAGACAAAGTGAACTATGCCGGACATGAGGCTTAATAAACATCAGATAAAAACTGATCAGTGCATGTAAACAAACTAAATGAATATTGAACATATGGTTACTGAGTTGAAGCTGAACCTTCTTAAAGCTGTAGTAATATTGTGATGTTCAAACTATGAAACACTGAAAATAAGTTGCGTATAGAGTGCAAATCAGGTCATAATTTCTTTTAGTGGTAAGTCAGAAACATTAAGCCTGTTAACAGTCCAGGTTTACTGTATATTCATATTATTTGCATAAAAGTAAATCACTTAATATGGCAGAAGAAAAAACAACCTTAGTGCAAATACATCACTGCACCAAATCAAAGATAGTGACAATTTGGTCAGCAGCAGAATTTTAAAAACATAATGTTATTGGCTGTAAATACACAGACTATAACTTACATTAGTACTGAAATCGGCATCACTCTCAGTTTATTTGGCAGATCAGCTCATGGTAAAGAATTGCATAAGCCTATCAATAATATAGTTATTGTCAGTGGTGATGTGTACGATATCTCATATCAACACCTGTGATGATGTGTAATGTATTGCATCACTGCCACTCCATCAGTGTTTTCTGATTTTTTTCATAACATAAATCTCATAAACTGGCTAATTTGGAGGCATTTGCACTTTTTGGCTCTATGAGCCTCAATCATGTAAAATGAAATGGCATTAAAAACACGTATCCGACAGCCAGGCCGACCCGAGACACTCTTTGCACTTTGAGCCGTCTGACGCTTCAACCTTTGACCCTCGCCGTGTGAAATCCTCTTGGAAGTCTACGTGAATGTTAGTTCATCCTGATATGTCCGGGTTATGGCACGTCTGGGGAGTTTATGAGGAAAGCAGGGGCTGTCTCTCGGCCGCAGAGCTCTAGAAGATCAGATCAAACAAACACTTTTTACAAGCAGCTCAACCAATGGAGCTAATTATAATGACCCAATGTTTGTGTGTGCGGTGTATTTTTGTGGTTATTAGAATATCACTGTTATGACGGGTTCAGACTACACTCTTTTCCTGAAGTCGGTCACTATCAGTCAGTGACGGTCATAACAGACAAATATATTGAGTAGCCTCAACCTGGCATTTACTTACGCCCATTCTAACAGCAAACTCTATTATAATGAAATATGACTGGAGTTTCCCTAAGTTTTAAATGAAATGTGCAATATCTATGAAGCATTAATGCTGTTTATGTAAGCACTCCCACTAACTCACTTGTCCACTTTTCTTTTTACACCATTTTTACTGCATTCGTTTATAAGTGACCTATGATATATTATATTATATTGCTATTAATCGCATCTAACATAAAAGTTTGTTTATATAATGTGTGTATTATATATATATATATATATATATATATATATATATATATATATAATAATAATGATAATATATACACTATATTATTACTACATCATATATATATATATATATATATATATGAATATGTGTGTGTGTGTGTGTGTGTGTGTGTGTGTGTGTGTGTGTGTGTGTGTGGTGTGTGTGTGGGTGTCTGTGTGTTTGTATACCCACGTATATTATATAAACGCAAACTTTTATGTTAGATGCAATTAATCGCTTTGACAGCCCATATATTATTATATTATATTATACTAACTTAAGTGTATATAATATAATATAATATACATTTTAATGTTTTACATTTTAGTTACATTTTTTAGGTACTTATTTCAGTTTTATTTCAGTTACACTAAAAATAATTTGGCGTAGAAACTTAGAATTTTCACTCAAAAATAAAGTAACGGGTTGAAATAAACGTGAAATTCTGATTTTGTATTTTCTTGTAAAACCTACTCCAATATTTATTTATTTTATGTTTTATTTTATTGCAGCTTTATTTCAATGCTGTAGCTGAAGTGAGGATGAGAACAGGAAGTGACATCACCTGTGGCAGCTGCTGTCGGCACATGAGCACGATGAAGATGACGCCCAGTAAGACGCCCACACTGATGACTATGAAGGGGACGTTGACGATGACGTTAGCCTCAGTAACCAGCACCTGCAGCTTCTTGGCGGATTCTTCATCTATAACCGCGCTCTGCACACAGGAGGAAGCGTTTATACATCAGACACACACACACACACACACACTTTCATCCCGTCTGACATGTGACTCAAAAATAACTTCAGTTCAGATCTACATCTGCAAAATTGAGTCGAGTCCTGATGTCTGATCATCTGAGATAACCACAATAATTATGTTGTTTAAATTTCCATCACATTTTGCCCTAAAGACATGCCATAAAATCCACAATATCATGTTTCATGTTAAAGATACACAAATAAATGCACAAAGATAGGCAAAGGCTCTTTGGGTATAATCATATTATAGTATACTGTATCATATTATATATGTTTTATTTTAGTTTTATTATAGTTTCATTAATAATTTATATTAGCTTTTATATTTTTTATAATCATGGTAATTTCAAATTATTTATTTACTTAATTTTCTATTTATTTTACTTTTTATTTAATATTGGTATTTAGATGTATTATTAATTTAGTTTTTATTTATTTCCAGTTAATACTTTTACTGACTATTTCAGTTTCTTGCCAAGGCAACATTTCAACATTTTGTTTAGTTTAAGATTTTTAAACTAATATTTTTATTTTATTTTATGTCAGCTTTATTTCAATTAACAGAGTATGATTTAAATAGTTTTAGTTAACAATAATAAGCCTGATTATTTATATTATATTATATTAAGTGTTATTTTAGTTTTATGATAGTTCTAATAATATTTTGAATTACCTTTTATTTTTCTGTTTTTTAGTTTTAATGTTAATTAATTTTTTTTCAATTGTATTGTTTTTTAATTTAATAATGCTATTTAGATTTTTTTATTATTATTTTCAGATTTAGTTAATACTTTTTGTGCTATAACAAAATTTTGTTTAGTTTAACTTTTCCAACTAATATTTTTGTTTTATTTTATTCTATTCAAGCTTTATTTCTATTAACAGAAATGTGTTTAATAGATTTAGTTAACGATAATAACCCTATATTATATTATGACAGAAAACAGACAAATAAAACAGAATTAAATCATTAATCATAATTATTTGTATGATCATGATCACGGCAGGCCTAATTGTGATTTCTTTTATTCAAAGCAACTGCTTTACATCTTTATTTCTTTAAGTATGAGAAACCGATGCAACCACAACTCTCTCGGTCTCTTTACTCTTCTATGGCTTGTGTCGTTCAAAAGTAAATATTTATTTTGCATCATGTTTGTCCATCACACCTTTCATAATCATACATCTCAACAAAGCAACAGTGATGAGAACAATAAATGTTCTCCTGGGACGAGAAGCTTCAGTTCTGACACACACACACACACACACACACACACACACACACACACACACACACACACACACACACACACACACACACACACACACACACACACACACACACACACACACACACACACACACACACACACTCACACACACACACACTCACTCACACTCAAAGCACTTTAAACTGAGATAAGATTTTCTTCTGAAGATAACCCGTCTGTTAAAATCCTCCAGCGGGACGGACTCAGGGTTAACATGTAAACATCCTCAACATCCTCTGAAAGCCTGATTCAGTGAAACTTTACCTCATTGAGATACATCACTGGAAACACCAGCGTCCGGATCTTCCCAGTTTCACTGCAAACCAACAGAAGAAAAAGAATATGTGAAGATGTTTAGAGCCGTTTGTTTACAGACACATATCAGGGTTATTATCGATCACTAAAACTATTACAAAAAATTCTGTTACCTGAAATAAAGATGAAATAAAATTAAATATTAGTTGAAAAACTTAAACTGAACGAAAATGTTGCATTGGGAATAAACTGAAATAATCAGTCAAATTATTAACTGGAAATATATAAAAATTAAAACTGAAAAAAAAAATGTAATTAAATAAATCGCTATTTGACAACTTGTTAACATTATTTAATACAATAGGTTTTTGATTTTATGAAAAGCTAATTAGATTGAAAAAGTTTGTAAATGTAAAATTAAAATAAAATTATTTTAAAATAAAAATCATCAAAATAAAACATTCAAATTAATTAAAATATAAATATGTAAAATTAAAATAAATTAATAATTTTAAACTAAAAACACTTACTAAATATAAATTTAATCATACAAATGTATAATAAAAACAAATAAATAATCTTAAATTAAAAACAAAAATAAAAAACTAAAATAATTATGAAATCATAAAAATGCATAAAATGAAAAAAATGCATATTTTAAAATAAAATCCATCAAAATAAATTAACCCTCAAACCTAAAAAACTAATAAAGTTATAAAATGACAAAAGCACAAAATTAAAAATAAGAGTATTAATAAAACTATAATGAAAACTAAAATATTTCAATCTCATAAAATATTTGTGAATAAAGAATTGTTTATCCCATGTGTTCAAGAGAATAAAATCATCACTTCCTGGGAAATTGGCACAAAATATCAGTAATAAACTGTAAGTTTCTGCAATCGGGCTGTTTTTTCCCTCCATCATAAACGAGTGTGTGTCAGAGCGTCAGAAGAAACTCAATAAACTCAAGTCATGTTCTCTTGCGTTCAGATGCTGGTGTTTATGAACACACTCGTGTGTGTGAGACGCGTCTGGAGGGAATTAAACCAAATCATTCTGATCACACACTTTGAACTTCAGAAACACCAAACCAACATCTGAGATGCTGCGACGCCATTGGTCCGCTGGTTACTCCAGTTATCCAATCACAGCCTCTCATGAGTTACTTGTTGAGCATGAGTGATTTATTTATTAGACGTGTTTCCATCATAGTTTATGTCTTCTTATCAGATAAAAAATATATCCGCTATATAAGTTTTTTATGCACGGTTTGAATTTATGTGCATCTTGGCTTTTTTTAATGCAATTTCCCTGAAGGAAGTGAGTTCACGGTGTCCCTGCGTCACGCTGATAATAATAGATGTGCAGAGATGTTTCCCGTTCACACACTCGTGATGATTTATCTGCGCTCTCAGATAGTGTATCGGATTTCAAACACAAGCCAGCGAGCTGAAGGCTCTTTTGGCAGCGCTGTCTTCGGTCACGTCACCGGACCCCCGAACAGACCCCGAAGCGACCCGTGACACCACGTGTGTCCTAAAATAACTTTAACACGCAGCTGTCAATCATTACAGCTGGAGGTCAGGATTCATGACAGGCTTACGTAATGCTTTCGTTTTACTGGAGCTCATGTAACCCCACAGACATGTCCTACTCTATCAAAAGTAGTTCTGGAGCTAAAAACAACAACAAAGGTTCAATTTATGACATCAAACTTGTGTTTTGGAGTCTCATACAATAGTTTTACATGCATCAGGGGTCAAAAACACTTGAATGTGGCTCATCACATGTCTGAAACGGTTCGTTGGAAGATTCAGTGTCTCTAAACTCCGCCTGCTCTGCTCTGATTGGTCAGATTGTGTAGATTTGTCTAGATTTGTTGTGTAATGAGACTCGTCCTCACCTGAAGCCTGGGATCTGATGCAGGAACACGTTCAGCTGAACACGCTTCGCTCCTCGAAGCAAGAGTCCCGTGAGCTGAGAACACACACACACACACACACACACACACCGATCAACAGCAGATTCCCTCAAACACACTCCGGAACATTATTCAAGAACAACACACACACACACACACACCGATCAACACCAGACTACCTCAAACACACAGGGGCGTAGCAAGCTTTTCAAAAGTGTGGGGGATGGATGTGACATTTAAATTTTGGCATTAACAGCTATTAATGACTAAAAGCTTAAAAGGAACTTTGTTGTATATGCATTTTATAAATGATTGTTCTTTCCCCCTTGATTTTGTAAAACGATGTTGTGTGGACCCTCTGTCCCTTTATGGGGGGTTCGGGGGCATGCTCCCCTGCAATTTTTTTTTGTACATTTTAAGGTTAAATGCTCAATCCAGTGGTGTAGTCTAGTTTTTTGTAGTGAGTATACTGTGATATTTTATATTTTAAGTTATACAAAACTTTTGACAATTTTGACAGGTTGTCATGAAGACTTTATAGTTTGTGAGTGTGCATATATGATACGAATGAATAACGATAGTTATCGAATGAAATGGTAAAATTCTTGTGAAGTGACTCTCATAAAAGCTCTGCAATGAAGTTCAAATGTGTGCATGTCTCCTCATAGACGCTGAAAACACCACGAGTGTCACGCGCGCGTCAGTGTGTAGTGTTCAGTGTGTAGTGTTCAGTGTGTAGTGTTCAGTGTGTAGTGTTCAGTGTGTAGTAGAGCACACATTGAGCGCTCATTCACAGAAACACCAGAACATTCAGAGTTTATTTCAATAGCAGTCTTTTGAGCTTTAATATTCATAGACACTTAGTAAATATCGAGATTTGATTGTATCATTAGCCTACTTTTGATTTATTCATTCAAAAATGGCCAAATTGCGTGACGTTCCACTTTTCGATCCGTGTCGCTGCGCAAACACAGACGTCGCGGCGGGGTGAATTTATGAATGAAAATTCTTTCACAAAAACGATGTTGTTACGAATCCTCACGCGTTTTAAAGTGGGTATACGGAGATCTTTGACATTTCCTAGTGGGTATACGGAAATCCTTGACATTTCCTAGTGGGTATACGGAAATTCTTATGACAACTATTTCCTAGTGGGTATACGGCGTATACCTGCGTATCACGTAGACTACACCACTGGCTCAATCTGATGCACTTCGAGGGCTCAAAATTAAGAGCTTCAACCGGGTTTGACCCATGACCTGTGCACATTGAACAAAGAAAAAGCATTGACTTGTACCTAAAGAGGGCTCAAACATCTTTTTAGTTATGATATAGAGCCTGAGTCTACATTACATTATCACTGGTGTTTTAGAATGCCAAACATTTATTATAATAGTATAATGATTTATATAATTATGATGGAAAATCCATATAGCCTATAAATGTATGCTACTGTATAAATGAAAATGAATATTTCAAAAGTATATTTTATATTACGCTATAGAATAGGAAAATTACAATACTTTTGTTACAATTTCTTCACTTAAACCCTTGAGCTTTTATTTTGGAGAAAAGTGTAAGCAAAGTGTACACTTTTCTTTAAATCACGCAGCACAAACAGAATGCCTAAGTTACTTAAAGTCTTGTGCTGTTTAGTAGTCTAAAAAACTAAATATAATACCGAAAACACTCGACATGTCAACAAAACATAAACATAACATCTTCCCAGACACATATTAAGGCCATTGCACACATGTGAGTCCGAAATTCACATCCGAAATTTTCGCACGTTAAAAAATAAATACGACCTCACGTTATGTCAATCACGCTTGCACATTGCCGCCGAAATTTTCGTCCGTCATAAAAATAATCGGATCGGGTTCGATTTTCTGCGTTTTTCGCATCCGTGGCAAGCAGTTTGAATGGTGTTTGAATAGTGTTTTGACATTTTCAGAGCAACCGAATCATGAATACGAATAAACGCATACGAAAATTTCGGAGTAAGTGTGCAATGGCCTTTAAGCTTATTTAAAGTAACACCAAGTATCTTTTCCTCTTGGGTCGCCCTACTGGTTGGAAATAAAATTGTCCATTACCGCTGTCGTAAATAATTTAGCCTACCGTCGCACGCGCGCTCGCTGTTTACCCAGCACCGGCTTTAGAATGAACGATGTCCACAGACAAGGTAGAGTATGCTACATGATTTCATGAAAGGATGATGTATTGCGACATCAGAAACGGAGAAAAACGAAATAATGACTATTGTAGCGCTTGACGTAAAGCAGTCGAGTTTTGTAGTTCTTTTTGTGGTTGGGTTACTACCCAAACCCCGAAGTTACATAGTGTCAGTAAAAGCGATACAGAAGTGCCTTTCACCCTGTTACGACTTGATGAACCACTGATAAGATTTTGGAAACATTATTTTAAGGTAAACAATGTTACATAGTGTTGCTTTAAAAACCTCGAAAGCATAAACACTCATTTAAAGTACCTGGAAAAGGGAGATGTAAATAACCATAACCATAAGTTCCCGCCTCCTCAGCACGAGCTGGCCGATAAATCTAACACACCAAGAGAGGCGGGACTTAAGGCAGAACAGCCAATCATCATCCGGTCACACTCAAAGCCGGTGTCAGGTTTGAGAGGGAGAGGAGGAGCCGCAGCGAGCGCACACACAGCCAGAGAAACGACTGAACGAGAGCGACTGTAGTAAGGCGTTTGTGCAAAACTGCAGAAAAAGTGCGGGTGTTGAACCCTCTCACCGGGAAAAGTGTGGGTGTTTTATCCCCACGGGTGCGACGCCCTTGTTCTCAGAAACCAGCGATGTTCACCGTGAGAAGACCGACACTACTACATCATCCTAACTAGAAATCATCTTTGACTCCTCAGAATTCAGTGGTATTAGACCGAACAAGTGTCCGTTTGTTTCTCGGCGAATATCCCAGTGAGTTCTCTCAGAGAGTGCGGTGCGGGACTTTCTTAAAATAAATTATTTTAAAATAAAATACATTAAATATACTACAAATTAAATTATAAAATGTAGAAAACAAATAAATATTTTTGAAATATAAAACATTTATTAATGAAATCATAACATTTTTAAATTAAAATAGAGAATTTAAAATAAAAACTATCAAAATAAAACACTTACTGACAATGAATTAAATCATACATTTTTTTGTTAAAACAAATAATTTTATAAACCATCAAAATAAATAATACCAAAAATGAATTAAATCATAACAATGTATTATTAAAGTAACACCAGGTAAAATTTAACTTTTGCTCTCGGGGTC
>CM070834.1:2684289-2822064 GCA_036326025.1 Chrosomus eos
CGCCGGTTTCGCTCGAGTCGCTCCAAACGGACTCTAAATGTGCCCACATTCTCTCACACACGCCGAATCCCACGGGATTCGCCCGCTCGCTTTCTCTGCGCGTCCCGCCATAGAGAAGCTGAGCGCGGCCAGGCTGCCCGCTGTGATCAGCGCGCCCCCCCGCCTCGAACGCTGTAAACACGGTGTTGTGTTCCCAGTACACAGGGGCTCTCGAGCCGCCGTCCTGCCGCGGCCAGAGCCCAGATTTCATTCTACCCCTAGCTATTCACGCAGATGCGTGGCCAAGGCTTCCCGGGTATCAGAATGGGTGTTGAACACTATAACGAGAGGCTATTCGCTCGCTCGACGCCCCCGCCGTTATACGGCGCGCGTCGAAACTACGGTGAAAAGCGAAGTGTTTCATCTACTTTGAGCCGAGATAGCGAAACTACTGAGAAAAGGGGCTATAGAACCACTATCTCAGGGCGACGGGGGCTTATACAGCAGATATTTTCTGGTACCGAAAAAGATGGAGGGCTCAGACCCATTCTAGATCTGCGACTGCTGAACAGAACGCTTGTGAAGCGCCAGTTCAAAATGCTTACGACCAGGAAAATCCTCGCGCAAGTGCGCCAAGGAGACTGGTTCATGTCAATAGATCTGAAAGACGCCTATTTCCAAATATAAATGGCGTCCCATCACAGGCGATTCTTGAGACTCGCCTTCGAGGGCCAGGCATATCAATACACAGTCCTGCCGTTCGGCCTGTCCCTAGCACCCCGTACGTTCACGAAGTGCATGGACGCGGCACTCGCCCCCCTGAGACTTCGGGGCATGCGAGTTTTGAAATACTTGGACGATTGGCTGATTCTAGCTCGTTCACGAACAGAGCTCATAGAACACAGGGCCGCATTACTCGAGCACCTCGAGGAGCTGGGCCTTACAGTCAATTGGGCGAAAAGCTCACTGCTCCCCAGTCGGAAAATTTCCTTTCTGGGAACAGTGTTGGACTCGCTATCCATGACGGCACGCCTGTTACCGAAGCACGGATTAAATATTCAGCACGTCGCGAAATCCTTCCGCCACGGCTCTATAGTCCCGCTCAGAAGGTTTCAGAAAATGCTGGGTCTGATGGCCTCAGCAGCCTCCGTACTCCAGTTGGGCCTGCTCCGCATGCGCCCACTGCAGCTATGGCTAAAAGCACGAGTTCCCCCAGGGCGTGGACCGCGGGTCTATTTCGCCTCAGGGTCGACCTTCAGTGCATTTCAGCTCTGAAACCGTGGAAAGTGACCGACTGGTATCAGTCAGGTGTGAGTCTGGGGATCGCCTCGGGTGTGAAGGTGGTGTCTACGGACGCCTCCACATCGGGGTGGGGAGCGCTGCTCGAGGGCAGACCGCTAGCTGGCCTGTGGTCAGTACGGGAGAAGCTCCTTCACATAAACTGCTTGGAATTAATAGCAGTCGACAGAGCGCTACGGCGCTTCTGTCCCCAGATAAAAGGCCACCACGTCTTGGTCCGATCAGACAACATGTCAGTGGTGGCGTACATAAATCGCCAGGGCGGCGTCAGGTCCCGAAACCTTTACAGGCTGACGGAACGCCTCCTGGTCTGGGCTCAGCACAACCTGCTCTCGCTGAGAGCGGCGCATGTGCCTGGTCACCTAAATGTGGGGCCAGACAGGCTGTCCAGAAACAACGTCCCAGCAGGAGAATGGTCGCTGTACCCGCAGACGATCCAGCTGCTGTGGGAAACGTTTGGCAAAGCGCAGGTGGACCTGTTCGCGTCCCAAGAAAACGCTCATTGCCCGAGATTCTTCTCGAAAAGCCGGGACGCGCTGGCCCATGTTTGGCCCCGCCGCCCCCCATATGCTTTTCCGCCTGTCTCACTCCTGCCTCAGGTGTTGGAGTGAATCAGGAGGGAGGGATGCCCAGTGCTACTCATAGCTCCGCTCTGGACAAACCAGTCTTGGTTCCCTGTCCTGATGCAGCTGACCAGCGCTGCCCCATGGCCTTTACCGTTGAGGAGAGACCTCCTCTCTCAGGCGGAAGGCTCGATTTGGCATCCTCGCCCGGATTTGTGGTCCCTGCACGCATGGGCCATCAACGGGTACCCGCTTACCTCCCAGAGGGAGTGTTAAACACGATCGCGCAGGCTAGAGCCCCGTCTACCAGACGGCTCTACTCCTCGAAATGGTCTGTGTTCTCTGCTTGGTGTCAAGCGCAGGGCTTTTTCACCTGTAGACTGCGGGGTTACGGAAGTGCTTTCCTTCCTTCAGGAGCTACTGGATAAGGGCAGGACCCCTTCCACGCTCAAAGTATACGTGGCGGCCATAGCAACGTTTGCAAAACCGGTGTCTGGCCAGTCACTGGGAAAGAACGACTTAGTCGTGCGTTTCCTTAGAGGAGCTCGGAGGCTAAACCCTCCCAGGCCCCCTTCAGTCCCGACATGGGACCTTTCCACGGTCTTGGAGGCCATGAAAGGTGCCCCATTCGAGCCAATCCAGTCGTCAGTGTTTGGAATAACGGCGTTTAAAATAACGGCGTTAGGTAACGACGTTATTTTTTCAGTAACGGGGTAATCTAATTAATTACTTTTCCCGTCGTTACAACGCCGTTAACGTTACTGGACGTTAAATGCGATCCGTTACCACGGGTGTCAGTTTGGTTTGCAATGTGCTGGGGACGCATTCGGAAGTGCATTTTCAGAAGTGCTGGGTACAAACTTGTCAAACTGTGCAGCCTCTCTGCTCAACCCGTAAATAAATCCATCGATCCGTAGTGGTCTAGTGGTAGATTGTTTGCCAAGCGTGTCAGAGGTTATGGGTTCTAATCCACGCTAGAATAGTTTTTTTTTCTCCCGTATCAAAACCGAATATGTTCATCAGTGTTTACAGTCCATATCAAGCAGGGAAACGTTTGTGTGCTTTTTATTTTGTGATTTCACCGGAATGAATAGAAAGTCTCCACAACGGCGATAGATTGAAGAGCGCGCATCCGAGTGAAGACTGCGTGCGGCGCGCGCGCCACAAGAGAACAACTATGCAGCCGCGGCAACGAGTGCTCAGCTTGAGTTCAAAACCAAAACAACGCTAGATCTCTTATTTAATAGTGAACTAAATTAATGCTCTGCTAGTTAACTGGAGATGTTTTATTTATTTGTTTCAAAAAGTGGTGAGTACAAAATGACGCCTATGTGTTACTAGCCTATGTATTGATTGAATAAACTGTGTAATCCGAACGCACCCCTGGCTCACACAGCTAGTGAGGAGCTGGGTTAATAAGTGCAGTGAAGTGAAGTGCAGGATAAATAAACCTCTTGTTGTCTGTCGACCAGGCTTGTGCACAATTCAGAATTTGAATTCAATTTGAATTTATGTCAAAAGCAGGATCTAGAATTACAATTCGAATTTGAATTAAAGCAGAATTGCAATTCAATTCAAATTCAAAGAAATTCATATACATATTTTAAGTGAAGTGTTTAACAATGGAGCTTTACAGTATGTCAGATATGATTGCATTATGCACTTTGTTTTATTTGATTACTTTGAAATGAAAATAACATTGGAACAAATCTAGTTAAACAACATTGAAGGTGTAATTTATTTCAAGAATTTGATCATAATCTATATTTTAGAACTAAATGTATGCAGGGTTGAGAAGTGACTAGTAATGTGTAATTAAATTATATTATTAAATTACAAAATTAATGTAATTGTATTTACTGAGGTAAAATGTGTAATTCAATTAGTTACTAATCAAATTAAAATGAAATTGAATTGATAAAGAAATCCAAATAAAGTAATCCAAACCACATTTATAATGGGTAACTTATAACAGTTAAGCAATTACTTAAATTCTGCTTTAATTCAAATTCGAATTGTAATTCTAGATCCTGCTTTTGACATAAATTCAAATTGAATTCAAATTCTGAATTGTGCACAAGCCTGCTGTCGACGTGCAATAAATATAGAAAGTTATGTACAAACACCTGTCATGTTTTACTCATTTCAACTGACTTGTGAAAACTGCAAAAAAAAAAAAATTCTTTGACATAATAGCAACTTTTTTTTAACAGTAACGCAAATAGTTACTTTCCCTGGTAACGAGTTACTTTTATTATAGAGTAATTGAGTTACTAACTCAGTTACTTTTTGGAACAAGTAGTGAGTAACTATAACTAATTACTTTTTTAAAGTAACGTTCCCAACACTGCCAGTCGTCAGACATGAAACACTTGTCTTTCAAGACAGCGTTTCTTACGGCTCTTGCTTCAGTGAAGCGCGTAGGGGACTTACAAGCGCTTTCAGTAAGCGTGTCATGCATGGAGTTTGGGCCTAATGACTCAAAGGTCATACTCAAACCTAAGCACGGCTACACACCGTTCAGGGCCCAGGTGATTTCCCTGTCTGCCCTTCCGGTTCTCAATGAGGAGGACGACGCAACTCTTCTTTGCCCAGTCAGGGCATTAAGAGCTTATGTGTCCCGCTCGTCTAGGTTCAGACAGACCGAGCAGCTTTTCGTTTCGTATAGCGGGCGTTCCAAGGGGCTTGCCGCTTCGAAACAGAGCCTATCCAGATGGATAGTCGATGCCATAGCGCTGGCTTACACTTCCAAGGGCTTGCAGTGCCCCTTGGGTGTCAGAGCGCACTCCACGAGAGGCGTGGCCTCGTCGTGGGCATGGTCTAGCGGGGTCACCCTGCAAGATATCTGTACGGCCACGGGCTGGGCCTCGCCGTCTACATTTATAAAATACTATAACCTGGAGGTGCCTGCCTTACAAGCTAAGCTTTTGGCTATCTAGACTTCAGTGCTATCTGCCCGCTGTGCGGCTCGGATGCTGAGTGTTTGGCATGCGCATCGTTCAGACCGATGCAGCAGCTCCATGAGTACTGGCACAAGTAGGGCCACCCAGTTTAGGCTGAATGCTTTCACCCTGGCTGCGTGGTTTAATGGTCATATGGTTAGCCCCTGTGGGTCTATCTATAAGGAGAAATGCTTCCAGCCTCTCCTTTTTTACTCTCTGTGAGTGTATGGTGATTATGCACTACATGAGCCCTGGGCCTTTGCCCCTGGGACTTTGGTGTTGGATCCCTATCCGCACGGCGTGTTACACTGTGTTCCCCATAGCGTAAGCTATTACGCAGTACGAGAGATACTCTCGTAAGAGAACGTACTCGGTTACTAACGTAACCTCGGTTCTCTCTAGAGAGGGAACGAGTACTGCGTATCTTGCCGTGCTTGGAATACGCTCTGGTTCGCTTCGGCGATGAAAAATCAGTGTATGGCAGCTTATCGAGTTTGTTTATAGGGCGAGACCACGCCCTTTCTGGCGGGACGTGACGATATGGGCGCGAAGTGCCCCCATTCGTCATGACGTCACGCAGAGCCTCTCTCGATAGGCTGCTGCTTTTGCCGCAAGACAGCCGATAGGCGCGCAAGCTGTCTCGCCTATGTCTGCTTGCTGCTGCAAAGCGTTTTACATTGATTAAAAATTAAGGATCATTTTTTGGCTTCAATATCTCGATGAAAAGAGTTTTCCCCATAGCGTAAGCTATTACGCAGTACTCGTTCCCTCTCTAGAGAGAACCGAGGTTACGTTAGTAACCGAGTACGATTTACAGTAGAATAATATTTCATAATTTACTGTATTCTTGATCAAATAAATACAGCTTTGGTGAGCAGAAGAGACTTGTCAAAACCATCCATCCATCATCAATTTATTTAATCTATCCATCCATCTATCAATCAATCATCTACTCATAAATACATCAATTTATTGATCTATCCATCCACCCATCCATCAATCATCCATTCATCCATCCATCTATCATCCATCAATCATCCATCCATCCTCCATCCATCCATCCATCCATCCATCCATCCATCCATCCATCCATCCTCCATCCATCCATCCATCCATCCATCCATCATTCTTCCATCCATCTATCATCCATCCATCCATCCATCCTCCATCCATCCATCCATCCTCCATCCATCCATCCATCCATCCATCCATCATCCATCCATCATCCATCAATCATCCATCAATCATCCATCAATCATTCATCCATCATCCATCCATCATCCATCAATCATTCATCCATCATCCATCCATCCATCCATCCATCCAATCATCCATCCATCCATTTACCATCCATCCATCCTCCATCCATCCATCATTCTTCCACCCATCTATCATCCATCCATCCATCCTCCATCCATCCATCCTCCATCCATCCATCCATCCATTCATCCATCATCCATCCATCATCCATCAATCATTCATCCATCATCCATCCATCCATCATCCATCCATTCATCATCCATCAATCCATCATCCATCCATTCATCCATCATCCATCATCCATCCATTCATCCATCATCCATCCATTCATCCATCCATCTATCATCCATCCATCATCCATCATCCATCCATTCATCCATCATCCATCCATTCATCCATCCATCTATCATCCATCCATCATCCATCATCCATCCATTCTTCCATCCATCATCCATCATCGATCCATCCATCATCCACCCATCAATCATCCATACATCTATCATCCATCCATCATTCATCCATCCATCCATCCATCCATCCATCCATCCATCCATCATTCATTCATCCATCATCCATCCATCATTCATTCATCAATCATCCATCCATCCATCAATCCATCCATCATCCATCCATCCATCATCCATCCATTCATCCATCAATCATCCATCCATCCATCCATCATCCATCCATTCATCATCCATCCATCATCCATCCATCCATCATCCATCCATTCATCATCCATCATCCATCAATCCATCATCCATCCTCCATCCATCATCCATCCATCCATCCATCCATCCATTCATCATCCATCCATCATTCATCCATCCATCCATCCATCATCCATCCATCCATCCATCCATCATCCATCCATCCATCCATCCATCATTCTTCCATCCATCTATCATCCATCCATCCATCCTCCATCCATCCATCCATCCATCCATCCATCATCCATCCATCATCCATCAATCATCCATCAATCATCCATCAATCATTCATCCATCATCCATCAATCATTCATCCATCATCCATCCATCATCCATCAATCATTCATCCATCCATCCATCCAATCATCCATCCATCCATTTACCATCCATCCATCCTCCATCCATCATCCATCCATCACTCTTCCACCCATCTATCATCCATCCATCCATCCATCATCCATCATCAGTCTTGGTGAGCAGTAGAGACTTTAGTAGCATTAATAAACTGATAGTTACTCAGTGTTTGGCTGTCAGAGAGCATCCTGGCTCACCTGTAGGTGTACGGGCCGATCTCTACGACCGCGGGTTTGTCTCCGTTCAGAACCTCTGCTGGATTGGTCAGATTAAAGAAGTAAAACTGCATGTAAACTGGTGGCGGGGGGTTTTGCCACACCGAAAAAGCTTCTGTTCCATTTTCCAGAATGATTTGCTGTAAGGAAAAGTGAATTGTGGGTAGAAATGACCAAAGTTACTCAAGGTTAGGGATCGACCGATATGGATTTTTTAGTGCCGATACCGATTTTTTTCCCATCAGCCTTAGCCGATGACCGATACGGGCTGCCGATTTTCTTGAGCCGATATTTGGAGCCGATACATTTTGCTCCCTCATTTTAAATCATAAAAATGACATGATGTTAACAAACGTTACAGGTCTCAATTTAATAAAAAGTAACAGATCTCAATTTAATAAAAAGTAACAGATCTCAATTTAATAAAAGTAAAATTTATTTAACTTAAAAAAACAATATTTAACAAATAGTAAAAACATGTGAGGTAGAACAAGAACAAGTAGATAAACACTATTTAACAAATATTAAAAACATGAGGTAGGACAAAAAAAAAGTTCAGTGCTTTAAATAAATATTTAAGGATAAATAAAATAATTACACTATTGCACACAGTAGCAGCCAGCATAATAAAGTGCACAGTGCACACTGTACTTCATTTTAAAAGTAACAAACTATTTACTGCCATGGTTTAAATTTTTCTAGATAAAATAAAATGAGCATGTTTAGTCTCTAATATCACTGCGATGGCGAGGGAGACACCACACGCGTCCAAACCTTAGCCAGGTGGTCGCTGAATAAATCTCCCACAAAAAGCACGGAGCAACGTTGGTATTACTTAATTCTATGACCAGTGTTCGTAACAGCTACCGTACGCATACTAGGGCTGTCAAAATTGCTCAAATAGCGTTTGCATATTCCCTCTAAAAAACATATTTGAACATCTCGTCGTGCATTTTGTCAATGACGCGCATTAGCTACGTCAATAACAGGACAAATTAATACAAAGAGACATAACTACTAGTATTAAGTAGCTTATTTGAGTTTAAACATATTTGACAACGTATTACTACAAAAAACAAGTAAATCAACTAATAGAGATCGCTAAGACATGTGACCAACTGGGCGGCAACGTCATCAAAACGCAAAGAATTATGGGTATGTTTGGCCAGTTTACACAGAGTTTAGATGGGCTGGCATAGCAGGCTTGCTTTCTGGCATGAAAAAAAATAAAACAGTAGTGGGAAAAAACATATTATAATCCTACAAAATGCAGCGGGCTAAAGATAACATTGTCGGACCATACCGCCTAAAACTAAATCCTAATGCAAAGACGAGATATGAGGAGAAAAGAGAGAGAGAGAGAGAGAGAGAGAGAGAGAGAGAGAGAGAGAGAGAGAGAGAGAGAGAGAGAGAGAGAGAGAGAGAGCCCTGCTTATGAGTGACGACGGAGGACAGAACCACTAAACATTCAAACGTAACCTATATGGTTACACTTTAGATCTGTGATATTAGTCTGATTTTATTTTAGATTTCGGCTTCCAAAGATTATATATTTGAGGTATTTGAGAGAGAGACGCGATCGACTGGTGGAAACATAAGAACATACTCCGTCATTTTGTTCATAACAGGACATCATTCAAACAGAACTGCAAAGTGTTTAATTATATTTGTGTACACTCGCAATAAAACACAACATTGTGCTTTTGTCACACTCTAAACTCTGCTGCTATCCATGCCAGGCATTCGTCGCCTTTTTGTCACCTCTGAAACATGGCTTGTAGTTACTATTTTTCCACGCTGGAAAACGATAAAAGGATTTTCCGTTATTAAGCTTTATGCCACTTCTATCGTGAGAACGACTACTGCAGTTTACAACACAGCAGGTAGACGGAATCTAGTACACTGCGTTCTTCCCTCCATGCAATCAATACTGGCGCCTTCTGTTTGTGCCGCGGATCCCCAAAATGCTTTGCGTTCACCACTGGTAATACGTCACTGGTGACGTCACATTAGCAATCTCTATGGCCAAGACCGCAGAGCTCACTCTGGCTCGCCCGGACACTCAATCACTCTCTCTCTCTCTCTCTCTCTCTCTCTCTCTCTCTCTCTCTCTCTCTCTCTCTCTCTCTCTCTCTCCTCTCTCTCACACGCTCTCCGCGCATACCGGTTTAAATGAACAACAACAAACAAATGTTGAGTGCTGATCAAGAGTTTTGTGCAAGCAATTTAAGGTTGCGAATTTAAGGTCCCAAATATAGCAGGCTTCATTCAGTGATTGAAACAAATACATTAATTGAAGTTTCACAGATAGAACAGACATTGAGCGCTCAGAGCGAGCTGTGCTGTGGTAACGTTAGTCTACCGCGGGCGTGTTTTTCCACATTCGAATATTAATTTTCACCTTCAAAATTCAGTTTTTTTTTTAAAACTATTCGAATATATATTCGTATTTAGAATATTCATTGACAGCCCTAATGCATACTGAACGGATAGCCTACACCTTAGCTATTTGCAGCTCCCTAAATACAATGGCAAGCAAGCAGTTTTATAGACGAGGCATTCGCGTTTTCCATGGCCCACAAACTTGCTTAGCTATATAGTTGCAAGCACATAACAGTTATAGAGCAACGGGTTTCCATTTTCAAATTGTTTGGCAATATTTCAGCAGTCAAACAGTTAAAAGATGCTTTGAAAGTTTAAAAGTTACCATTATCTTGAAGCGCAGGAGGTTGCACTCTGCTAGTGGGGGAGGGGCAGTGCAGGGTCTGCACGTGAACTGCAGCGTCTCCAGCAGCACAGAGCTGCCTGTGGACGCCTGTCTATAAATAATGCCGGGAAAAAACTATCGGCGAACGCAGCAGCCGCGTATCGGCCGATTCCGATACACGTAAAAACCGCAAATATCGGCCCGATATATCGGCCGGCCGATATATCGGTCAAGGTTTCTCAAATCATTAAAAAAACTACTTTATTCCAGCAGACAACTTCATAATATCATATATTTATTCATCATATACAACTCAAACTTTCACAGTGCACATTTATAACATGTAAATGACATTGTCTGGACATTGTATTAAGACATTTCTCTCCTTCCGCAAATGGTATTTGATATTAATTCAATACCATGATATTATGGAATTAAATTTCATAGTAATAATGCTACAAAAAAAGTATCATTTGGGATATCTGTAATATTATAATGTGAGGAGAAAATCATAATACTACATAATAATAATTATATATATATATATATATATATATATATATATATATTACATCATATTATGTTTGATTTGTGTAATATAATATTATTATACAATACAATATGATATTATAATATTATAGTATATTTTCATAATATTATGTGAGGAGAAAATCACTACTATTATCAACTACTATTAATAATACTAACATAAAATATATAATGCATTATATTATAATATATATTACATAATATAATGTTTGATTTATATGATACAATATTATTATACAATATATTATGATATTATAATAAAACAAATTATTACATTATATATTATACTTTAAGATATTTTCATAATATCTGTGGAGAAAATTACGATCACAATTTTTCAATAATATTACATGATATGTTGGATACATACACACACACACACACACACACACACACACACACACACAGAGAGAGAGAGAGAGAGAGAGAGAGAGAGAGAGAGAGAGAGAGAGAGAGAGAGAGAGAGAGAGAGAGAGAGAGAGAGAGAGAGAGAGAGAGACTCTACGGTATATATTAAATATAAATGTAATATTATTATTTAATGAATAATACTTATATATTTTCATAATATTATGTGAGGAGAAAATAATACTACAACTACTTATAATCATAATGTTTGATGTATATACCATAATTATATATATATATATATATATATATATATATATATATATATATATATATATATATATATATATATATATATATATATATATATAATGTGAGGAGAAATTCATACTACTAATAATAATAATATTAATGTTATTTATAGAATATAATAATAATAATAATAGTAATATTTGGTTTATATAATATAATATACAAAATATATAATACATCATATTGTTTGATTTATAGAAAATATATCTACTATATTTATTTTTTTGTCACAGTATCGATAAGAAAAACAGGATACACGTGATCTAATATGAACAACACACACACACACACACACTCACTGACCTCCTTTATTCTGTTGTTTAAGAGCTTCTGAAAGACTTGCGACACAACCATCGCGATGCCGGCGATCAGCAGCAGAATACAGATCACTCCAGTGCTGTAAACACAGCAGGCCCGGAGCCGCATGATCAGCTCGGTTCGGCTCGGAGAGAGAGAGAAGGACAGAGAGACAGAGCTGAGAGTGTTTACATGTGTGTGTCCAGAGCTCAGCTCAGCGAGAGCGAAACACACACCGAGCGCAAAACTGCGGTTTCTAACGAGACAGAGCCCGTGTGTTCCTGCAGGGGCGCAAGATGGCTCAACACTGATCCTCAGTAGACATATAATCTTAATAATGTTTGATTTATATGATGTAATATTATTATATAATATATTATGATATTCTAATAAAATAAATGATTACATTATATATTATACTTTCAGATATTTTCATAATATTATCTGTGGAGACAATTACGATCACAATTTTTCAATAATTCCATCATTACATAATTATATGTTTGATACATATACATACACACACAGACTCTACGGTATATATTAAAAGTATATTTGTATATTTCATAATATAAATGTAATATTATTATTTAATGAATACCGTTAATACTTATATATTTTCATAATATTATGAGAGGTCATCTTATTATGTAATCTTTATTAATGTTTGATTTATATATTATATTAGACATATATGTAGTCTTTAAAGTATGATAATTTAGGAATATTACTTTAAAAGGTTATTATACGACATATAAAAGAAAACGCTATTTAAATCTCTACAAAAAGACGTGTGATCTTTATGCTGTCTAATCTGACAGCGCTGATAACCGTGACAGCATTAAATCACACTTCAATGTAAATCACACGTAAACTGACAATATACAGTGGGGAATTAAAACAGCAGAACTATTATTGAACTTGACCAACTAGTGACAACGGCTCGCCCATTTTGAGACTAGTTTATTAAAGTTTACCTTCCTTCCTGCTAATTCTATTTCTAGCAAGAAATGAAAGAACCGCCGCCCACTCGTGAGTCAGGTATTTTTATAACGTATTACCATTACCAAAGCCCGTCTTACTCCCTGTGATTCGATTGACCATATTAACGCGATTCATGCGGATCACTGTGGCAAAAAATAAACAACTTTTCCCATTACCATCGCTATTCTATCAATCCTAAAATATGAGCGGAGCAGCTAATGAGGATAGAGCATCTCGAGGAAAGGTCACATGACCCTATACGCATGCGCAGATCGCTCAGAACTCGTCTGAGTGGAGCATATGTGAGTGGAGTAGCTAGCGAGCAAAGAACCTCCGCAGGAAGGTCACGTGATCCAGTGCGCATGCGCAGAGCCGCTGGCGGTTGTCCGAGTGATTTCAGTTTTCTGTTGGATGTTTAGCAGACGTTTCCTTCTGATCAGTTTTTCTTCAATTTATTCTTACTTTCGCTTTCTATTCGTGATCTGCAGTGGATTCTTCTGGTGAGTTTCTGTTTCGGATGCAGGAAAGGGAAAGTTTGATCCGGTTTAAACGGATTCCACACATTCTCAGTCGAGTCTAAAATCAGATTGTTTTTATTTATCAAACTCAATGATCGTCTAACTAACCAACTAATTAACTAACTAACTAACTAACTAACTAATGTAGTTATGAAGTATTAATAGAGCAATAAACCACATGAGTTTTATTTCCAGCAGAAATGATCCAACAGAAACCAACAAAAAACAACAACCTGAAACTCCTGTCAAACAACTCGTTTTTTCCACTTACTATAGTACTATTCTGTTAGATGTAAATGTGTGTGTGTGGTGTGTGTGTGTGTGTGTGTGTGTGTGTGTGTGTGTGTGTGTGTGTGTGTGTGTGTGTGTGTGTGTGTGTGTGTGTCATTATTATTTACAAACTTTTATGTTAGGTGTGAATTATTAATTTGACAGCACTAATTATAATTTATTTTACTTTTGAATGTAGTTAAATAAATGTTTTTTTGTTGTTAAATGGGCTAAAAAATGTTAGATAAACTTATTTTTTAAAAAACATTTTTTTACATTATTTACACTTTTTTTATATAGTTAAAAATGCCATGCAACTTGTATACATGCATTCATTGGTCAAAATGTGCGAGAGCCCTGAATTATAAAACTGAATGTGTGTTTTCTAACACAGATGTGTGATGTGTGTGTTTTCTCAGAGTGCTATGAGTGGAGTGTGTGATGATGGCGTCCCCGGAGTCGAGTGTCTCGTCACTGCTGGCCACATCAGGACGTCTGCGCAGCTCCATCCATCCAGAGCCCGTCTCCACCATCAGATACAAGGACAAACACTACTCTTCTGCCTCGCAGGCGCTTGACGCCTACATCTGTGACTTCCACAGGAGCCTGAGGGACTCCGAGACGTCGACCGGGACGCTGGAGCTGCCCAAACCACTCGCTAAACCTCCTCCCAGGAGCAGAGATGGTGAAGGAGAAGCGTTTCATCACATCACAAGCTAATTCATATGTTAAAGAATAATTTAAATGCAACATAAGCTCAATCATCACAGACAGATGTGACAAAATTGTATTTCATCACAGTGTTATTTTAGTATCATTACTGTACTATTTATTATTTATTAATACTTTATTATTATTATTTAATACAATTTTGACGTAGTTTTTTATTTTTATATTGTCCGTTTTTGTTGTAATTTTTATTTAGCTTTTAGTTATTTTGTTGTTTAAAAAAAATCATTTTTATAAAAATTATAGGTTTAGTAATTTTAGTATTAAAAAAAACTACTTTATTTTAGTAGTTTGCAAAGTCAACATTTCTAATTTGTTTAGTTTAATATGTATTATATATACATTTTGTTTATCTTGTGTTAATTATTTTTTTAATTAATTTTTATTTAAATTTTAAGTGTAGTAATTTTAGTATTAAAAACGTAGTAGTTTGGAAAGTCAACATTTCTAATTTATTTAGTTTAAGTTTAATATATATATATATATATATTAGGGCCAGGACTCGATTAAAAAAATTAATCTAATTAATTAGAGGCTTTGTAATTAATTAATCGAAATTAATCGCATTTTAATCGCATACGTATTTGACCTGAGAACAGTAAGAAGTCATTTTTTTTTTCACATGGATTTTTAGTATACCATTGAATAATGACTGAATACATCATATTGTTTATTTTTGCAACAACATATTGTTTATTTTTGTTCAACCAAGTCCAACAGACCAGTGCAATTTTTGCCATTAAGTGTAGCAATAGCATATTGCAACACTACACTAATAGCAATAGTGAATTCCTTGTTGCATAGCTTGCACACAACCATGCTCTTATCGACGCTTCCATCCGTTCGTTTCTTATAACAAAATTTCCCATCCACGGGGCCAACCAAAGCGATCGAGGCGATCTATTTTTTTTATTGCAGAACTTATACATAACTACCAACTCAGGGAAGTTAAGCATGGTGTACAAACAAACAAACAAACAAAGGTACCTAACAGAAAATAAATATCCTGGGTTTGCATACATCAAATTATGTAATACATAAAAAAGAAAGAAAAGCATAATAATGTCAAGTCCTGTCTTTGAGTAAATCATCATAATGCATCAAAACATTTTCACTTTTCTTGTTATTTATTTATAAGTCTAAGGGACGAAATAAAAGAGTCAAAATCAGCCAGAAAAAGAGGAAAACTCAAAGGAGATTTAAGCCATTTTTGCTTGTGGATGAAGAATTTTGCATACAAGATAAAGAAGTTAACAACATACTCAAGGGAAAGCAACTTTGGATTTTCATAATAAAAAATAACCTCTTTGAGAGTGAAGGTGTGAGTCACATTTGTAGGGCTAAATACAAAATAACTTAATTTAGTCCGACTGAGGCGATCTATGAAGCGCGATCTCGTCAGCTTCTTCATGAACGCTAGTTGGTGCTCCAGTATAATCGGTCCGCCGAAACTCATCCAGTGAGAAACGTTCCCCGGTGCAAAGTCTAAAGTCTGTAATTAATTAATCTTAATTAACGCGTTAAAGTCTGTAATTAATTAATCTTAATTAACGCGTTAAAGTCCCGGCCCTAATATATATAAATTGTATTAAGTTTTATTTTTTCCGTTTTCATTGCAGTTTTTATTAATCTTTATTTAAATTTTAGTTTTAGAATTTTTTTAACTTTAAATTAAACTTATTTTATTTCAGTTAATTGCCAAGTTTAGCATTTCTAATTTGTTAGGTTTCATTTGTTTAAGTTATATATGTAAATGTGTGGGCATTTATATATATATATATATTATTTAATAATTATTTTTAGCAAAAGTGTATTTTGATTTATTTGCTTTGATTGACATGTGCAGTACTGAAGACGAGTTTGACGGATGGAGAGCTGAACTTCCTGAACATTCCCCTCCGGAAGAGAGACTCGGAAAGGCTCAGTGTGACCACCGACGACCTCTTGGCTCTCCCAAATGACGGCTCTCTCCCCGTGACCCGCACCTCCGCCCTCCTCTCCCGGTCCGGATCCAGCTTTCCGTCGGGAATGAGCTTCAGCTTCAGCTCCCGGACTCAGAAACGCTCCTCACGTCGACCCGCTCCGCCAGCGAGTAGGGAATCTTTCCCTGTGGACGATTTACTGATGGGCTTGCGATCACATCGTCAGGCTCCTCCCCCTAACGTCCTGCTAGCCAATCAGAAGCATCCACCCGACACGCCCAGATCCACGTGTCTCCCGCGCTGGATGACCAGCCAGAAATCTGAGATGGATTTTTCTGGGATGTCCAGCGTTCCTGACCGGACGTACCCGCTGTGGCTCAGACAGTGTGAGGAACCGCCGAGCGATCGACCCCTTGCTGTTCCTTCATGGGTCGGAGAACTGGAAGAGTCCAGCACTGAAGGACACCCCTATGGTAACTCAAACCACAACTCAAATCATGAAACAACTGGGAATTAAATTAAACAAACAAAATAAAACACAACTTATTGTATTTCAGGTAGTTGCCAAAGCAGCATCTGTCACTCACTTTCATTTAAAATAACTACAACTAAAATAAAAGTGAATAAAAAAAATATATATATATATATATATATATATATAGAGAGAGAGAGAGAGAGAGAGAGAGAGAGAGAGACATATTAAAAAAATGATTAACACTTTAGTTAAAATGAAAGTAGAAAAAATATTTAAATTAAAATATTAATGAAAAGTGTAATACTCTCAATGATACTAGAATATCACTACTGGAATATTTCACCTAATTATGACAATTAAATTACCATGTGCAATACTCTCCTTCATGTGGTGTTATTTTACTATCATTAATATATAAATCAGCTGTATTAACTAAAACTAA
Organism: Chrosomus eos; assembly: GCA_036326025.1. Lineage (NCBI taxonomy): Eukaryota > Metazoa > Chordata > Actinopteri > Cypriniformes > Leuciscidae > Chrosomus > Chrosomus eos. The sequence goes on from CM070834.1 coordinate 2,701,165, forward strand.
ACATTTCTGTTAATTGAAATAAAGCTGAAACAAATTTTGCCTTGGAAATAAACTGAAATAAGTTGAAGTACTAAAATTATTAACTGGGAAAATGTTTTAAATAAAGTTAATCCTAAATAGCAATATTAAAAATCATATAATGAAATTACTAAAAATGAAACTAAACTAAAATATAAAAAACTAATTCAAAATATTAATAAAACTCAAATAAAAACTAAAATAACACTGATAGTAATATGGTATTATTAATATTTTTAATTAATCTTTATATTTCCATGATGTGTTTTTGTCATTTTATTAGCTATTTCTATTTTGTTTTTTTATTATTTTTATTTCAGTTTAATACAAGTAATTTTAGTACTTATTAAAAGTTTTTCTATAATATTTTTGATTTTTAGTTTTAGTGAATGATAACGTCATTCCAGATGAAACCGTGACTGTGTGTGTGTGTGTGTGTGTGTGTGTGTGTGTGTGTGTGTGTGTGTGTGTGTGTGTGTGTGTGTGTGTGTGTGTGTAGATGATCAGATTGTGTCTCTGATGTTAAACACTTCTCGTGTGTGTGTGTGTGTGTGTGTGTGTGTGTGTGTGTGTGTAGATGATCAGATTGTGTCTCTGATGTTAAACGCTTCTCGTGTGTGTGTGTGTGTGTGTGTGTGTGTGTGTGTGTGTGTGTGTGTGTGTGTGTGTGTGTGTGTGTGTGTGTGTGTGTGTGTGTGTGTAGATGATCAGATTGTGTCTCTGATGTTAAACACTTCTCGTGTGTGTGTGTGTGTGTGTGTGTGTGTGTGTGTGTGTGTGTGTGTGTGTGTGTGTGTGTGTGTAGATGATCAGATTGTGTCTCTGATGTTAAACGCTCCTCCTCTTGGTCTCTGTGAGCCGCTGAACACTTCCGGAGAGACGGAGACGCTGGACGCTGATCGATCCTGGGACAATCCACCCGTGGCTTTGTGAGGGATTTTTCACATTTAATCCCATTATTCATTTATTAGCAAAAAACTAACTAAAAATAAATGACTAAAAATAAAGCATCTGCTAAATGCATAAAGTGTGTCCCATGATCTGCAGTAAATCTCCAGTACCAGTGGGTGGCGCTGATGAGCCGCCTGAAGATCTTCAGAGGAGCAAGGTACAGTATGTGACGGTCATTATGACTCAAACTCAATGCTGCTTAATGTAGATGTGTACTGATATAAGAGTGTTAGTCGGCAGGCTCCGGTTCGTCAGGATACAGCAGCAGAAAACACCCCGGTCCAGTGGAGGCGCTCAAACACATGCTGTTCCGTCTGCAGGCCGTCCAGCACGACATCAGCCAATCACACGCGCCCAGCGAAGCCCGAATACTGGAGAGAGCAACACTGGAGCCGGTACAGTAAACCAGGACAAGAAACATCACGGCATTTAACTTTTGCTCTCGCTTTGTCATTATTTGTTGTGATGTCTGTAAGAATGACAACTAGTGGTCAAAATAGGTACTGCAGTCCAATTCAAACTATCTGAGATCGGGTTGCCAGTAGGGCTGTCACTTTTGAGAAAAAATCTAATTCGAACGGATATCAAATATCAAGCAATGTATTCGAATATATAGAAAACAGAAAAAAACAGAAGCGGAACAGCACGGCACAAACAATAACGTGACGGCTTAAACAGCAGCAGGAGTAAGGCCTATAGCCTAGCCTAATTCATTTCTTAATATTGTTTGCTAGAAACACCAATTTATCAACTTGATCTGGATCAAGTGCGGCTCTCTTTTTATTGGCGATGTTCCCCGCGGTGGAGAACACACTCTCGGAGCGCGCACACGTGCCTGGCACACACAGGTATTTGCGCCGCGTCAATGTTGAGAGAAGTGGTATCTATGGTGTAGAACCCAGAATATTTCCAGACGCTACTTTTTAGATGAGTTGGGTCGTAATTGTCCTCTCAGGCTGGCTGTTCTGTGTGTTATCTTCCATTTTCAAAACAGGGAGGCTATTGGCACTTATTCGCTTGATTTGGTCATGAGCTTACGCTACAATACGTTTAGAGCGCCCGCTACTGGATGAGATAGCAAACAATAAAATAAAAAACAAACGGTCTAATCATAGACTGTAAAAAATGTGCTAAACATGGCACTTTAAAACCCGGTTAGTTTATTTCTAGTTCGATTACGGATATTTCACGTCATGTTTGAATGCATATTCAAATATCGAGTAAAAAGTAACAGCCCTAGTTGCCAGGATGAGACACGCAAAAATCTAGTTTTGTCATGTTGTGACGTTCCGGTCTCTTCCATTGCAGACATGGTATAAAAGCGAATCATTTGTATCTATTAATTTAGCAGACAATATACAAAATGATGTACAAACACAAGCAATTTATTCATAAATTGGCGATTGTATTGAAGCGCTCAAATGCAAGTTCAGAGATGAAACTGCAAGCATTAGAACCTCAAGTTTAATTTCTGATTTATTTTTCCTTCTGTAAATCACAAAATTAGATGCAGAATGGTCACGCTACTCTTTTCAACATAAGTGTTTTTTATACCGCTACGCTAAAAAAAAGTGCCATAAAACTATAATTAAAGTATGTCATGCAATATATTCCTCTTAAGTCTTACAATAAATGTACAAAGACGTTTGGTTCTCGTAAGTCATGTGACCAGCCAGTCATGACATGTGAAGTTTATATGCAACCGTAGACTTTTCCTGCATTATTCCTTCACAGTCTCTTACGCCTTTTTTAAATTTCTTTTTGTTTTGTGATTGTATTTTTGATAAGGATCCTCAGGAGGAAACAGAAGAACCTGCCATGGGAAGCGACGAGTGTACAGAGGTCGAGAGTCATGTGACTAGTGAAGCAGGAGAGTCATGTGATCTCAGTGAAGTCAGGAGAGTCATGTGATCTCAGTGAAGCAGCGTCGCTTTCGTCTGTTGCTGTTCATTGTTGTTCTTTCGTCTGTTTTCTCAGAGCTCTCCATCACCTGGACAGACTGAAAACACTCGTGGACGACATGAACGAGAGGAAGGCCAGAGCAGAGGATGATGGGACAGATTGTAAACACACTCCTGCAGCGAATATCACAAACTTTGACAGCTTTAAGAAGCAGTTATGAATCAGAAATCAAAGACTGTCATTGTGCTACACACACACACAGATGCTTCATGGATCATATTTGCTTAAATGTGTGATTTCTGCTACCCAGTATCTAAAACCTCATGAAAGATAAGTGTAAATAAACTTTTTAAAAGGGAAATTGGACCTGATCAGTGTTTGTCGAAAGTGTGTTTACATGCAGGCCAAGTCAAGTATATTTATATAGCGCTTTTCACAATACAGATTGTATCAAAGCTGCTTCACAGTATCAATCAAAACAACTTAAATGTTTGTTTATTACTGGAAAAAAGACATTCAAGTTTGGTAGAGCTGATCAATGGTGTGATTGGTTAATTAATGTGAATGCAGACGCAGTTAAGACAATTTGATGTATTCATACACAACAACAATTATAATAACCTGTATTATGACTGACATTTGACTAATTGCTGTGTTCCTTTTTTTGTAAGTCTTTTAGGATAAAAGCATATTCTAAATATGTAGCCTAAATGTAATCATCATAATTAATTTTAATTTTTATATAACCTTTACAACCTTTTACAGTTTTGGAAAATTAAAGTTTATAAACACAATGCAATGCTGCCGGCACAGATGGGAGGAGCCACAAATCCGTGAGTACAGTTTACAAACCCGGATTGTGAAAGCGTGGGCACGGTTTATGAATTTGTGGGTACAGATTGCAAAAACTGAAAGCACGGTTTACAAATCTGAGAGCGCGGATTAGAAACTAGTGGGTACGGTTTATTAATCCGTGGGCACGATTTGTTAAACCGAGGGAACAGTTTGAGAATTTGTGAGTACGGTTTATAAACTGAGCAGGACGGATTGCAAAACCGTCGCCACGGATTTTTATTTTTTTTCCAACAGGTGACTTCCCGGGCTCCGTACGTTCGTGAACATCCATACGCAGCACAAAAGTCCGGCATCATCCATGAATTAGAAGTACAGGCGGAGATAGCAGCGTTACCTAGATACTTCCTATGACAAGACCCCTGTTCCAAGATGGCGGCGGTTTTGACGCATGCTTAGAACCCCAAGGTGACGTCTAGTGTATATGTCTATGCGCACAAGTCACCTCTCGATGCATCCTCGGTAAACGGGGCGGATCAAGAACACATAAACACAAGCATTAAGGATATGTACTGGGGCGTTTTGTTCATCATCTGCAGTTGCAATGCAGGTAGAAATGGGTGAGATGCCACTACAATTAAGAAGGGAACAACTGGCAGCCAATTATTGGGCAAACCTTCAAGGACAGGGTAGGTCTCACCCCACAAGAGCAGTTATGCAGGTATGCTGGGAACATGAAAGGGTTAAAATTCAGAGTTTTGGATGGGTGGGTGATTTTTAAATACCCAATCAAGAAATAGAGCGGAGGTGGATATATGTCAAGTATTTTGTGATAGGATGAGTGACAAGTATGGTGAATATTTGATCATATTTACTGATGGATCTAAAGACCTTGAGTCTGGAGCTGCTTTCAGTGTACCAAAGAAGGGGGTGAAAATGCAGAAGAGAATCTCTGATAATTTATCAGTATTCACCGTGGAATTGGTAGTTGTTTGGTTGGCATTGAATTGGGTTGAAGAAGTCAAACCAGAAAAGGTTGTCATATGTTCAGACTCAAGTGCAGTTCTGAAAAGTTTGCATTCTTTTAAGTCACAAGCGAGACAGGACATAATATATGAAATACTAGAAATTCACTCACGGATTTGTCAGATGGGGATAACGGTAAAGTTTACAATGTGTACATATGTGTACATTGTACAAATAGTACACCTAAGGATGCAAGCATCCTGCAGTCAGTGCGGGATTGGAAATTGGAAATGGACCTTGATAAGAAGCTTGTGTTTTCCCCATAAATAGTGGCTACAACACTCCGGCCAGACCTGGGGCTCGTTCTTCGTACGTCGCTAACTCAGTTAGCTGGATTTGATTGTTGACGATTTGCCATGATCTTGGATTGTTTGGTTCTTTGAAGCTCATCCTAGACTTGCTGTCATAGCAACAGGTGCGCTAGCTTGAACCTGCTCGCGAGCAGGCTTATTTCATGTAAACAGGATTAGATCGCGGCTTTATAAGCGCAGGTGATACGAGAAGTCTTTTAACGCAGCGCGATAGTGTACTTTTTGAGAGATATAATTATTCTCGGATGTCGTTTACATCAATTATTTTTTGGAAACGCACATTAAATGTTCGACTCGTCGGAGTCGGCCTTTAATAACAGCACAAACTGTGTGCATTGTCCTGATATTATTTGCGAGTGGCTCTTTCCTTTAAACTATTGGAGATGCGGAGAACTTGATAAGTGCTGTCTGTCGTGTCATTCACAAAGTTTACCCTGGTGCTCAAGCAGTTTTTAGTTTTTTGCCAACGAAGGTATATTATAATTTTTAATGAAGATCATGCAATCATGAACATGCCGATTAATATGACACAGATATGTCCTCAGGCTTCACTAATGTGATTGGTCATAGACTGCACACATGTTCCCATCAAGGCCTCTATGAAGGGGATTTTGTGTACAGAAAGGGAGATCACAATGTAAATGTGCAGCCAAGTTACTATTACAATTCTTAATATTCCAGATTAGTAATATTATATTAAATTTTAAAAAAGGCAGTTGACAGACTAAAATCTCTAGATGGCGTGTGACTATTCATATTACTAATGTGGAAGCACAGAGACATTCACATTTATGCACATTACTTGAACATGGTAAGGAAAAATATAAATATCAAGCTCACTGTATTACATATGTAAATGTAAAATGTAAATGTATGTACATACACAGTTACAATGCAGCTCTAGCCAGGACAAGTTCACACAATGAAATGAACTTTGGCCAACTAAAGGGAAGATTTCAGTGTCTGAAAAGCCTGAGTGTTGCACCTGACAGGACCTGTGACATTACATGTGCCATATTAACACAACATTGCCAACATCAAAAAAGAAGGGGAAAGAAAAGCCAGTCATTCAGTCATCTTTTGCCTGCAATAAGAGATATTATGCAAGGTCAGCAATAGTACTCTGTGTGAAATAGTGTATTTTACTCTGAAGTTTATTTTGAAGCAACTCTATTTCTAGTGCAATTTCTTTCTTTAAGTAGTCAAGTTCTATTTCTCCCCCTGATTTTTGTTTTTCAAAATACTCTATTTTCTGTTGAAGACTCATAGGGAATGAATTTCACCCTGTGTCATTTGTCAAATTGTCACACATGCCTCATGCAACAAATAAAAAGGAAAAGTTACACTGCCCACACCTGTATCACTACGTTGTGCAGACTCTTCTGTAGGCTTTCTGTACATGTGGACTCATGTCAGAAATAATAGACATAGGCACAAGTATAAATCAATTAAAATTATTTATGTATTTGCAGGTAGTCTACTTCCTCCAAAGGACAGTCGTCTGAGAAGGTTTCTTCACTATCCAGTGCAATGTGATTAATAACTCATGGCAAAATATTTTCACATTAACATAAGTTTATCAGTTTTTTACTTTCACAAGTCAAAGCAATTTATCATTACTCAAGATTTAACAGTTGAAATGACTATACAGCCAATATGCATTATAGGCCTACTTAATTTAATGCAGCAACAAATTATTTCACAGTGTACTTTCCATCTCATTTACCAGTAATGAAGGTGTTGCTGCTACTGGTCCCTGGATGTGTGTCTGGAAGAGCTGAACCAGGGATGCCCTCCACAACAACAGGTCAATTCACACTCAACCCAAGGGCAGCTCTTCTGCCAGGGTGCAGGAGCATCTGTTTCTTGGTTGCTTTTATAAACAGACAATCATTTATTAACAGTGCCTTTTGAAAAGAGACTAGTAGGCCTATAAGGCCTAGTAAAAATTACCATTACGTAGAAGATTTTTGTACTTCACTTTCATCATGTTCACTATAGTGTGGTGACTCTGACATGACAATGAACAAAGTAATTATGAAATTATTAAAATAGAAAAAAAAAAAAAAGTTATTAAAACATCTAACATGGCCACCACAAACGCATTTAATTCATCTGCTACTTTTGCCAGCCCTCTCTCCTGGCTTTTGCACACTTTGAAGTGTTCCCTGGCGTTTTAATTAAAGACTCAAAATCGGCATAACCTTCTCTTTCTCTGCTTGGGAGAAAAACTGGGCGTGTTCTTTGGCCATGCTGAACAGCCAATAGCAGCGTCGCTGATCACTGTTTCTGCTATCGATACATATCCCCTTTTAAACCAACGCGTGAACGCGCAGTTATCTCAGATAACTCAATCCAGCGATACTAATCATAAACAACAGGAGTGTTCGAAGAACCCACTTAGCCGGATCATGATTAGCCCGATGATATTATCTTGGATGTCTCATTTGATCTCGGATGTTTTAAGCAACGTACGAAGAACGAGCCCCAGGGGCTCGTTCTTCGTACGTCGCTAACTCAGTTAGCTGGATTTGATTGTTGGCGATTTGGCATGATCTTGGATCGTTTGGTTCTTCGAAGCTCATCCTAGACTTGCTGTCATAGCAACAGGTGCGCTAGCTTGAACCTGCTCGCGAGCAGGCTTATTTCATGTAAACAGGATTAGATCGCGGCTTTATAAGCAGAGCTGATACGGGAAGTCTTTTAACGCAGCGCGATAGTGTACTTTTTGAGATATATTTTTTTTTCTCATGACTCGTGAGTATGTCGTTACATCATTAATTTGTTGGAAACGCACAAATGTTCGACTCGTCGGAGTCGGGCTTTAATAACAGCACAAATAAACAGCATATAGAGATTCTTTGCGAGTGGCTCTTTCCTTTACATTGGAGATGCGGAGAACTTGGTGATAAGTAATGTCTGTCGTGCCATTCGCAAAGTTTACCTGCCTCTTAAGCAGGTTTTAGGGCATTTCCAAGCCACTTTAGACCCAATTGGTTGTAGGCTATATCAGTTTTTTTTCCAACGCAAATAGGCCTAACGTTACATTATAATTTTTAATGTCGATCATGTAATCGTTAGCATGATGATTATGACTTTCAGTACAATATATTCCTCAGGCTTCCCTAATGTGATTGGTGCCATAGACTGCACATGTGTTTCCATCAAGGCCACAATGAAGGGGATTTTGTGAACTGAAAGGGGGATCACAATGTAAATGTGCTGCCAAGTTACTATTACGATTCTTAATATTCCAGATTAGTAGCCTAATATTACATCAAATTGTAAAAAAAAAGGCAGTTGACAGACTAAAATCTCTTAGATGGTGTGTGACTGTTCCATATCACAAATGTGGAAGCACAGCGATTCAAATTTATGCACATATTTGAACGTGGTAAGGAAAATATTAATATCAAGCTCACTGTATTACTGTACATACACTCCAGTTACAATGCAGCTCTAGGACAAGGGCATACAATGCAATGAACTTTGGCCAACTAAAGGGGAGATTTCAGTGTCTGAAAAGCCTGAGGCTTGCACCTGACAGGATCTGTGACATTGCATGTGTCATATTACACAACCACCATCAGAAAAAAATATAAAACATTACATTAAATGTTTAATAAAAGACGAGACAAATTTGCTTAGTTCTTTGAGTTTTATTTCAATTGTTCTTTGTAAAGAAAAGCCAGTGATCAAGTCATATTTTGCCTGCAATAAGAGATACTATGCAAGGTCAGCAATAGTTCTCTGTGTGAAATAATATATTAGCACTTACTCTGAAGTTCATTTGAAGCAACTATATCTCTAGTGCCAGTCTTTTTCTTTAAGTTGTCAAGTCCCCCCCAAAGCCCCCCCCCCCCGCAAAGAAAAAAATACTCTATATTGTATGTATACTCTATATTGGGGGGGCTTGGGTTAAACCTGTCAACACAAGCCTTATGCAACAAAAATGACAAGGAAAAGTACAACACTGCCCACCTCTGCATCACTGCTTTGTGCAGACTCTTCTGTAGATGTGGACTCCTGCAACTCATATTGCATTCAGAAATAATAGGTAACTCAAGTGTAAATTAAGTAAAGTTATTTATGCACTTAAAGATACCTGAGAGGGTTTCTTCACTGTCCTGTGCATTGGGGGGGAAATGGGCATTATAAAGTGTTGTACTTTCTTCCCTTTTGATGTAAAGTTATGAAAAGTCTTACTGCACATGCTTCAGCCACTTGCTTGGGAACACATAAAAGTGTTGGTGTATTGTTTAAAACTGCACAAAAGAGGAAAACACAATTGCATTACAATGAAGTACACTGGGGGGAAATGTGATCAATAACTCATTTCTACATTTGTTTTACATTAACTATGTTTCACAGTCACACATGTAGACTTTCACAAGTCAAAGCAATTCATTACAAGGTTTAACAGCTGATATGACTGGACAGCCATTGGGATTATAGGCCTACTTAATTTAATGCAGCAACAAATTATTTTACAGTGTACTAGGATCATTTAAAGCTCATTTACCAGCAGTGAAGGTGTTGCTGCTCCTGGCTGTGGGTCTGAGGAAGAGCTGAACACAGGGATGCCCTCCACAATGGGTCACATTTAACCCAAGGGCCAGCTCTTCTGCCTGGGTATAATGTGGGGGTGCAAGACCACCACCTGTTTGTTTTTCTTTTCTTTTTATTTCTCAGCCTTTTTCATGGTTGCTTTTATAAACAGGCAAACATTTATTAACAGTGCCTTTTAAAAAGAGATTAGTATAAGTACAAATTACTATTATGTAGAATAATCTAGTACTTCACTTTTACTTGTTCCCATGTTCTAGTAGTGGGTGGTGACTCTGACATTACAATGAACAAAGTTATTAATTATTTAGAAATTATTCAAATATAAAAAAATATACTGTAATAAGTGATAAAAACATCTAACTACAAACTGAATTTGTCTGCTACTTTTTGCCAGCCCTCTCTCCTGGCTTTTGCACACGTTAAGGTGTTCCCTGGCGTTTTAATTAAGTTTTCAAATTCAGCATATCCTTCAAGCAATAACTCTTGCTCTTCTGTGGAGAAAAAAAAACTGAGCGCGCTCTTTGGCCACGGTGAGCAGCCAATAGCAGCGTCATGCAGCATCAATGTTTCTACTATCGATACATATCCCCTTTTAACCCAGCGCATGAACGCGCAGTTATCTCAGATAATTCAATCCAGCGATACTAATAATAAACAACAGGTGTGTTCGAAGAACCCAATTAGCCGGATCATGATTAGCCCGATGATATTATCTTGGATGTCTCATTTGATCTCGGATGTTTTAAGCAACGTACGAAGAACGAGCCCCTGGTCCTGTGGTCTCCAACAACAAAGCTGGCATATGTTGTGGAATTAACACTACCATGGGAAGATGGGGTTGAAGAGGCTTGAGAGGAAAAAAAACAAATATTCCGACCTGGCAGCTGAAGCATCTCAGCACGTCTGGAAGACCAGTATCTTCCCAGTAGAGGTGGGATGCAGGGGATTTGTTGCCACATCTATCACCAGTTTGCCGAGAAAAATAGGGGTGAAGGGTCGCTCTCTCCAACAGGCCATCAAGTCCATGTCAAGTGCTGCCGAAAAAAGCAGTAAATGGCTCTGGATCAAGCGTAAAGACCCCAACTGGGCAGCAAGGTAGAGACAGATGGTATGCAGTCAGGCTTAAGGAATATGGAGGGTATGGCATGGAGGGGGCTGTACCTGGGACGCTGGGTACACCGCTGAGCCATCTGGAGACGTTGTGGGCTTCAATCAACGAAACGTTGATAAAGCAGGGTGCCCACCTGATGGCTCCAATGACATACCATACCCTCCTTTCACCACTCCACACTGACTGCTACTGTCAAGAGATTCTCACTAAAGGGATTGAAACATCTAGTTCTATTAGCTTTACTACATATGAGCCTATTATCCGTAAAGAGTATTAAATCGCGGCTAGTCTCGCTTGTATTAAGCCAAATAAAGCACCTGGCCCAGATAGATTTAAGGGTAGAGTGCTAAAGGATTGTGCTTTTCAATTGACTGGTGTTTTTACACAACTGTTTCAGCTCTTGTTAAATAATAAGGTGGTTCCTAGTTCATGGAAATTATCAAATATTGTTCCAGTACCGAAAATGTCTAACCCCCAATTTCCACCAACTGCGGAACGGCTGCGGATCCGTTCAGGAACGGCGGCGGAGTCAATAGGTTTCCATTAAAGTCAATGTGTGTATTTTCACTGACTGCGGAACGGCTGCGTTCCGACTCCGTCCCAGCTCCGGCGACCGCAGCCCTCGGAGAAGATAAGCAGAGTTTCTATTTTGCCAGATGCCGGAGAGCGCCGCAGGAAGTCGAGCACAGAAACTAAATAAAACATCCGGTAATTTTCAAAATAATATACTCCGTGCTTACGGCGGATCGTATTTCCCTTAATTCACTACAACTCGAAAACGTAATGGGCGGAGATTTTGTTTTATATACTTTTTTCTTTTTCCACAAGAACAATAGTTCCCTTTCGTCCTGGAACTCCGACGTGTCGTCGGGGAGTTCCCTGACGAATTGGAATTGGGATCACGCTAGGGAGACCAATCGACTTCGAGTGAAACTAAAACGAGCCAATGAAAATTGGCATGCAAGATTTGCATTCCGCGACCCGCCTACCAGTGCGGGTATAAAAGCCGGAAGCAAACGCATCCAAAATGCTTTTTGCTTCGGAGCCGACCAGTTGTGTCCTCTGAGTGTTATGAGCTTAAGGATTGTGCTTTCTGAACGCTCAACGAGTCTGCTGTTTCCTGAGATCTCTCTGTGCTGGTGTGACGGCGCTTCAGCGGTCTTCGCGATCTCCCGTCTGCCTGTTTGTTACTACACGCGCTGTGTTTACAAAGAGCTGTTTTAACAGCTGGTATTCGGTTGAGTGCACACAGCGGGCTTGCAGTTTCCCCGCTGTGTTGCCACGTTGATCCCTGTGTGCTTCAGCACAACTAAAGAGTATTTCTCTGAAAGAGCAACACGGGTGAAGATCGCGTCCTTTTAAGGATGACGTTTCATCCGTGTGTTTCTGGATGCGGTCAGATTCTGCCTCCGGTTGATGGTCATGATCGCTGTCTCTCGTGCTTGGGCCTCGCGCACGCTGAGGCAGCTTTCGTGAACGAGTCATGTTCCCATTGCGGGAATATGACCGTCGCAGTGTTAAGATCGAGACTAAGATCCCTCTCACGAGGGGAGTCCCTTTGGAGATTCCCCGATCTAGTTCGTCTTCTGGTTCATTTCAGAAGCCGGCTACTTCGGCTAATCCCATTGGTGGTCTGAGGGTTACAGTGAGGAATAATCCGCCGGGTGAAAGACCCCCACGGACCCCTCACTCCTGCACACTGCTGCCATTGGAGCCCTTGGAGGAGCGCGCTGGGCCATCTCGTATGGTCCCGGTCGTTTCCTTCGGGGCTCCGCCGGAGGATCAGATGTCGATCGCTGCATCGGAGGGAGAGCGGTCATCTTCTGGGAATGACGACTTGGCTGCGTTGCCCCCTTCTGGTGTGGTAGCGTTGTCCGAGCCGGACCCGGAAATGGCCGCTATGCTTTCCCGGGCGGCCGCAAGCGTAGGCTCGTGTGGAACCCTCCACCGTGTCCCGAACCTTCGCGGCTCGATGATTGGTTTCTCGGGGCGGCCCGTGCTGGTTCTCAGCGCCCCGCCCCGGTGCCTTTCTTCCCGGAAGTGCATGAAGAGGTGACGAAATCATGGAAGGCCCCTCTGGCGGCCCGACATAGATCGACTCCCTCCTCCTCCCTTACCACCCTCGATGGCGGGGCAGTGAAGGGTTATGAGGGCATTCCCCCGGTGGAGCGGTCGGTTGCTTTACAGCTGTGCCCTAAATCCGCTTCCACCTGGAGGGGTGACCCTACTCTCCCCTCTCGCGCCTGTAGGTTCTCCTCCGGTCTGACCGGTAAGGCCTATAGTGCGTGTGGAGAAGCTGCTTCTGCCCTGCATGCCATGGCGCTCCTCCAGGTCCATCAGGCGAGAGCGCTTTGCGACATGCAGGAGGGTGGTACCGACCCAGGTTTTGCTCCAAGAGCTGCGCACGGCGACGGACCTTGCCCTCCGGGCGACGAAAGTCACCGCGCGTTCCCTGGGCCGAGCGATGTCCACACTCGTGGTCCAGGAGCGACATCTCTGGCTCACCCTGGCCGATATGACGGAGTCAGACAAGTCCAGGTTTCTGAACTCCCCCATTTCCCAGGGTGGCCTATTCGGCGACGCGGTCGAGGACTACGCCCAACAGTTCTCCGCCGCCCAGAAGCAGTCCGAGGTGATCAAGCACATCATGCCCCGGAGACAGGCTGCTGCTGGCCCGTCCCCTCCGGCTCCACCTCGCGCTGCTCGTCGCCGAGGGCGCCCTCCTGCCGCCGCCTCCGCCCCTGCTCCGCCTAAGCAGCAGCCTCCTAGGCAGCAGCCGGCCGGCCGCAAGAGAGGTGCCCAGCCCGCCCGGGGCTCGTCGAAACCCCCTGGTAAGAGGAGAGGTAAGCGGGCCCTGAGACGGGCGGCCCAGAGGACCTGACTGCTGCTCTTCAGGAGGGTGCTACTGCACCCCTCCTTCCCCCGGAGGAGGGCCGGGTGGAGAATCCTTTGTTTCGTTTTGTTTTTCTTCCGCCGCTTCCTTCAGCGGTACCCACTTTATCAATAAAAGAGCAGTTTCCAATTCCTCTGGGTCTATCTCGGTCGAGACTGACTTCTCAGTCTCCCCCATCCGAGGGGGTCAGAATGACAGTGTGCGCCGCCTCGTTGCCTCGCCGCTCTCGTTCCCCTCTCCCCAGCGCTCAGATGACAGCTACGCCGCCTCGGCCTCGTCGCTCTCGTCTCCCGCTGGGCAAGGAGGCGCGGAAACCTGGATTCGACGCCCCCGAGCCTCGTTCCTCGTTTCCCCTCCTTCCTTCGCCTCCGTGGAAACAGGTAAGTGTTGCCTCGCACACTCAGACCTCTCTCTCGGCCGCAGTAATGCCTCCGGAGTCCGGTCCCTGTCTTCCACCTCGCTGCCCCTCCGCGGGTACACCGGTGGTCCGAGTGGCTCCTTGGCACGGTTCCTCGAAGCCTGGCTAGCGCTTCCGAGGCCGTCCCGTTGGCTCACCCGCACTATCCGGCTCGGCTATGCAATTCAGTTTGCCCGCCGGCCTCCCAGGTTCAGAGGCGTCCACTTCACCCGGGTGCGGAGTGTCGATGCCCCTGTCCTGAGGAAGGAGATCGACGTCCTGCTGGCGAAGGACGCGATCGAGCCGGTCCCTCCAGCCGAGATGAGGTCGGGGTTTTACAGCCCTTACTTCATTGTACCCAAGAAAGGCGGGGGGTTACGACCAATCCTGGACCTGCGAGTTTTGAATCGGGCCCTGCACAAGCTCCCGTTCAAAATGCTCACGCAGAAACGCATCTTCGAGTGCATCCGTCCCCGGGATTGGTTTGCAGCGATCGACCTGAAGGACGCGTACTTTCATGTCTCGATTCTCCTTCGACACCGACCTTTTCTTCGGTTCGCGTTCGAAGGTCGAGCATACCAGTACAAAGTCTTACCCTTCGGCCTGGCCCTCTCGCCCCGCGTCTTCACGAAAGTCGCGGAGGCGGCCATTGTTCCCATGAGAGAACATGGCGTTCGCATTCTCAACTATCTCGACGACTGGCTCATAATAGCTCACTCGCGAGATCTGTTGTGCGAACACAGGGACTTGGTGCTCCAGCACCTCAGCCGTTTGGGTCTTCAGGTCAACTGGGACAAGAGCAAACTCTGCCCAGTGCAGAGGATCTCTTATCTCGGTATGGAGTTGGACTCGGTCGCCCAGACTGCGCGCCTCACCGAGGAGCGCGTCCAGTCAGTGCTCAACTGCCTCAAGTCCTTTCAAGGCAGGTCAGCGGTCCCACTGAAACAGTTTCAGAGGCTCCTGGGCATATGGCAGCCGCAGCCGCGGTGACGCCGCTCGGTCTGCTCCATATGAGACCGCTTCAGCGCTGGCTTCACGATCGAGTCCCGAGATGGGCGTGGCAGAGCGGCACGTTCCGGGTCAACATTACCCCGCACTGTCGCCAAACCTTCAGTCCTTGGTCAGACCCTGCGTTTCTACGGGCCGGAGTGCCCTTAGTCCAGGTCTCCAGGCATGCTGTGGTTTTCACAGATGCCTCTGCCAACGGATGGGGGGCCACGTACAACGGGCATGCAGTTTCAGGTCTGTGGACGGGGCCTCAACTGCATTGGCACATCAACTGCCTAGAGTTGCAAGCAGTACGCTTAGCCTTGTCGCGCCTCAAGGGGCTGCTTTTGCACAAGCACGTACTGGTCCGTACGGACAGCACTGCGACCGTTGCGTACATCAACCGTCAGGGTGGTCTACGCTCCCGTCGTATGTCGCGACTCGCCCGCCATCTCCTCCTGTGGAGTCAGAAGCATCTGAGGTCGCTTCGAGCCATTCACATCCCTGGTGTGCTCAACCGTACAGCCGACGAGCTTTCACGGCAGCCACCTCTTCCGGGAGAATGGCGACTCCACCCCCAGACGGTTCAGCTGATATGGGAAGTCTTCGGAGCCGCTCAGGTAGACCTGTTTGCCTCTCCGGACACGACTCATTGCCGGTTGTTTTACTCCCTGACCGAGGGTTCTCTCGGCACGGATGCACTGGCGCACAGCTGGCCCCTGGGTCTTCGCAAATATGCGTTTCCCCCAGTGAGCCTTCTTGCACAGATTTTGTGCAAAGTCAGGAGGACGAGGAGCAGGTCCTGCTCGTTGCGCCGTATTGGCCCAACCGGACTTGGTTCGCGGAACTCATGCTCCTCGCGACAGCCCCTCCTTGGCCGATTCCTCTGAGGAAGGACCTCCTTTCCCAGAGACGGGGCACCTTGTGGCACCCGCGTCCAGACCTCTGGAGACTCCATGTGTGGTCCCTGGACGGGACGCGGAGGTTCTAGGTGGCCTACCACAGGGTGTGGTAGACACCATCACTTCCGCCAGAGCCCCCTCTACGAGGCGCCTCTATGCGTTGAAGTGGAACCTGTTCGTCGAGTGGTGTTCTTCCCTCCGGGAAGACCCCCGAACTTGCCCGATCAGAGTCGTGCTTTCCTTCCTGCAAGATGGGTTGGAGCGAAGGCTGTCTCCCTCCACCCTCAAAGTGTATGTTGCCGCAATAGCCGCGCATCACGATGCAGTAGAAGGTAAGTCATTGGGAAAGCACGACCTGATCATCAGATTCCTTAAGGGTGCCAGGAGGCTGAATCCACCTCGTAGTGTGCACCCCTTACCCTCTTGGGACTTGACTCTAGTGCTTAGTGCACTTCAGAGGCCCCCGTTCGAGCCCTTGCCTTCAGTCGAGTTGAATATCTTGTCTATGAAGACAGCGCTCCTGTTGGCTTTGGCTTCCTTTAAGAGGGTAGGGGATCTGCAGGCATTTTCGGTCGACGAGTCGTGCCTAGAGTTCGGACCGGGCCTTTCTCACGCTGTGTTGAGACCCCGGCTCGGATACGTGCCCAAGGTTCCTACCACCCGTTTGTGGATCAGGTAGTGAACCTGCAAGCGCTGCCCCTGGAGGAGGCAGACCCAGCCCTAGCTTTTCTCTGTCCCGTCCGCGCCCTGCGCTGTTACGTGGACAGAACGCAAAGCTTCAGGACCTCAGATCAGCTCTTTGTTTGTTACGGAGGCCAGCAGAAGGGGAAGGCTGTCTCCAAGCAGAGGTTGTCCCACTGGCTAGTGGATGCTATCGCCCGGGCTTATGAGTCCCAGGGCGTGCCTTGCCCACCTAGGTTGACGGCACACTCTACTAGGAGTGTTGCCTCCTCCTGGGCTTTGGCGCAAGGCGCCTCGCTGACAGACATCTGTAGAGCTGCGGGCTGGGCGACACCTAACACGTTCGCTAGGTTTTATAGCCTCTGTGTTGAACCTGCTTCCTCCCGTGTACTCGCTACGGCCGTAGCGCGAGGAATTAGGTTATGTCGGCTTGCTACGCCATTCCCGCCCCGTGGGCCGGATACGTGTGTCTTTTACTCCGTTGGTTCCCCAACATACGGTTAACCTCGTGAGTTCCTCCATCACCCCTTCGGCATCAGGCGAGGCGGATCGCCGGTGCCAGGTCTATTACCTCTCGTAGGAGTTGCTATTAGACTGGGTGGCCTTAACAGTGGTCCCTTCGGTGACCCATTTTTTCCACGTTCCAGCTACCCTCCGGGTTAGCTCCGTGTCTTCCTCTCGACAGATCCCTCTGTCGTCCTTGCTGAGTACGCTCCCACCCCTCGGGCTGGGACTACCTCAAGGACTTCCGTATGTTGCACTACCCCACGGGTTAGTACATACGTGTATTCCAGTGCCTCCCTTCGGGCGGGCAGGGGCTCCGTAGCGTTCCCTCCTACGGGTTGGGCACGCTTTCCCAGTGTTATCCAAATCCACTGAGTGGGTCTTGCGGAACAGCAGTGTGATTTTCCTTAGCTAGCTCCCGCATCTTGTTCAAGAAACTGCTGCAGGGTAGCTTAGCTGGGCGCTGGAAGGGGTCAGCACCATGGCGTGTTTGTAGGGATCCCAATTCGTCAGGGAACTCCCCGACGACACGTCGGAGTTCCCAGGACGAAAGGGAACGTCTCGGTTACATATGTAACCCTCGTTCCCTGAGTACAGGGAACGGAGACGTGTCGTCCCCTCGCCACGTTGCTGTACCTTCGCGGAGGACTGGACACTGTTCGGCTCCTCAGCGAAAAAGCATTTTGGATGCGTTTGCTTCCGGCTTTTATACCCGCACTGGTAGGCGGGTCGCGGAATGCAAATCTTGCATGCCAATTTTCATTGGCTCGTTTTAGTTTCACTCGAAGTCGATTGGTCTCCCTAGCGTGATCCCAATTCCAATTCGTCAGGGAACTCCCCGACGACACGTCTCCGTTCCCTGTACTCAGGGAACGAGGGTTACATATGTAACCGAGACGTTACCTTTATTTACACAGCCTACTACTTTCCCAATACATTCATAAAGGAACCCAATATAAACATTTAGTATTTTATAAGTTGATTATATAATTATAAATATTGTACTTATATGGTAGAATCACAAAAAAGGGAGATCAGCAGGTCAGCACAGAGTTTCTACTCTGGATGGAAACAAACTTGCTGGTTTTGTGATTCTGTTTAGAAACATCATCATACGTAAATTTGGGAGATATCGTATGTCCTCGTGACTTCAGCTGTCAGTCATGGCCGCAGCCGTTCCGCAATAAATCCGGATCTGGTAGGTATTGAAGGACGGCGGAGCACGGATCCGACACGCAGCGGAGCGATCCGCAGCCGTTCTGCAGTTGGTGGAAATTGGGGGTAATGCTAATCAGTTAAAGGATTTTAGATTTTACATCTATTTTGGGTAAATGTATGGAAAGAGTGTTAACTACGTATGTTGTAGTGTTAACGACTGATGTTAATAAATATTTAGACTCCTTGCAGTTTGCTTACAAGAGAGCTAGAGGCACTGATGATGTCACTTTAACCTTATGCAATTTAGTGTACGAACATATTCAACAGACCACAAATTATGCTATTATGATTTTTATTTTTAGATTTTAGTTCAGCATTTAACTCAATTAGATAGATGTTCTTTTACAGAGATTACTTGATTTAGGGGTGAATGGCCTTATCTGGTGGATTAAAGACTTTTTTTTAAATAGTTCACAAAGAGTTCTCCTTAATGATAAAGTTTCAAAAACAATTGTTTTAAACACAGGAGTACCACGTGGAACTATATTATCTCCTCTATTATTCTCATTGTACATAAATTAATTTAAAATTCACAACTCATATTTTAGTCTACTTAAATACGCTGACGATTTGGCACTTTTGTACAAAGGTGGAACTGAAATAAATAAATTGTATCATAATTATATAAATTCCATACAAGAATTGTGCAAATTGAGTGCACTTGAGATAAATTTGCATAAAACTAAGGAATTAGTGATTAGTAGGAACAATGTGAAATCTCTGAACAATGGGCTCCTTGCACATAGCAACCTGACGTCATATCCACACACAACGTAGACATTTTCCGCCTAATACTAGTAAACATTACAACATTATAACATGCATATTCTGTCAGACCGGGATTGTTTATTAGCCTAATGACTAATGTAAGCTAGCAAACTAACGTAAGCCATAAAGTTTGTGATATATAGACTTACCTTCATATCCGTGGATATATGACGAGGCATACATTTTAAAGCCCTTCTCTCTAATTTGCTGGTAGGTGATTTGGAGGAGGACTTACAAAGGCGATGTCCGTCCGTTATTGTAAGTTTCGGCAACTCTTGTGAACATCTCATCTCATAGTGTAGAATAGCGCCATGTTTAGACCGGAAAAGACGAGGCCGCATTTCCGGTAAGGAAGTAGTTACGTGCAAGGAGCCCATTGCAACCCTTGACGCTCAATGGATACCAGGTAGAAATAGTCAATATTATTAAATACTTGGGAACATTCATAGATAGTAACTTGAGTTTTGCTGGAAATGTGGATTATGTTTTTAAAAAGGCAATGCAGAGATTGCATCTTATTCAGAGGCTAAAACACTTTGGTGTGAGCAAAAATATTTTAGATTATAAGAATCTTGTAGAGAGTATTATGTCTTTTAATATGACTGTGGTATGTATGGAGTTCTGACTGTTAAATCAAAGCAGAAATTGTCTAGGGTGGTTAACGTAGCTAGCGCAATTGTAGGTAAGACACAAAGACAACTGAATGAGATATATTTATTAAAAGTAAAAAAAAAAGCTTGGGATACTATAGAGGATTCTTCTTATCCCTTACACTCTAACTTTCAATTGCTACCATCAAGGAGACGGTTTAGATAATCTAGGGCGAGTAAAAATGTGTACCAGACGTCATTTGTGCCAACTGCTATTCTAAGTTTAAATGTTGAGAAGATATGAATATGAGTAGGGGTCGATATGTAGGCTTTGCATAGGTGCATGGAATGTTACTGTTTTATTTTATGTATATTTTTATGTTTGTGTTGTGTTGGTGTCCTCGTGTGTGGTGTATAGTAAAGCCAAAGACAAATTTCCACGTGTGGACAATAAAGGAACTAAACTTAACTAAACTAAATTAACTAGACTAAAAACACATGTCTTTGCCTAGCATTGAATTATAGAAGTCTATAATGTGTTATGTGTATGCTAAGCCAAAGAGATGTGTTTTTAGTCTAGATTTGAACTGACAGACTGTATCTGCTTCCCGGACCATGTTAGGGAGACTATTCCAAAGTTTGGAGCTAAATAGGAAAAGGATCTACCGCCAGCAGTCGATTTTGATATAGGTATTATCAACTGGCCATAATTTTGAGATCGCAATAGACTCGAAGGACTATAATGCGTTAAGAGCTCGCTCAAGTACTGGGGAGCTAAACCATTTAGTGCTTTGTAAGTAATCCGCAATATTTTACATGGTATGTATACAATGTTTAATAGGGAGCCAATGCAGTGTTGACAGAACTGGGCTAATATGGTCATAGTTCCTGGTTCTGGCAAGAATTTGAGCTGCTGCATTTTGGACCAGCTGTAGTTTGTTTATTAAGTTTAACACTCAGGCCCTTAAAAGAGCAGCCAGAAAAATGGAGCGCAACTGGAAGAAAACAAAACTAGAGGTATTTCGCATTTCATGGAAAGAGAACAAGATTGCAAGGAGAGGCCTTAAAAGCTGCTAGATTTGCTTATTTTTCAACCCAATTAGAAGAAAATAAACATAATCCTATGTATTAATTTGAAACAGTGACTAAACTAACGAAAAATAAAGTTTCAAGCCCAGAAGTTTCCAAGCAGCACAGCAGTATTTTATAAACTTCTTTACTTATTAGATTGATAATATCAGGGAGAAAGGCTTGACTGAGACCTGGATCCGTCCAGAAGACTCAGCAACCCCTGCTGCTCTCTCTAACAACTACTCTTTCTCTCACACCCCTCGCCAGTCGCGGAGGGGTGGGGGCACTGGTCTTCTCATTACTAACAATTGGAAATACTCAACTCTCTCTTCTCTATGCAATAACACCTCATTTGAATATCATGCTATTACACTTACAACTCCCACTAAGATCCATATTGTAGTTATTTATCGCCCCCCTGGTCAACTGGGAAGCTTTGTAGAGGAGCTAGATGTGCTGCTGTCCTCTTTCCCTGATGATAGCACTCCACTTGTAGTCTTTGGCGATTTCAACATTCACCTAGCAAAACCATATGCAACTGACTTCAGCTCTCTCCTAGCTTCCTTCGATCTCACACGGCTCATCACCACCGGTACTCACAAGTCAGGCAACCAACTGGACCTGGTTTACACACGCAACTGTACCACTGACAACATTTTGGTGAAACCTCTCCACGTTTCAGATCATTTCCTCATTACTTTCAATCTACAACTAACTACCCATGCTCCAGCAACCTCCCCAGCATTTACTTTCAGACGAAACCTGCGCTCACTTTCTCCGTCCCATCTTTCCTCTGCTGTGTCATCCTCTCTTCCCTCACCCTCGCATTTCTCATCACTGGATGTGAACACTGCGACAGATACTTTATGCTCCATCCTAACCTCTTCTTTAGACAATATCTGCCCTCTCTCCTCTAGGCCAGCACGCGCCACTCCCTCTAACCCCTGGTTATCTGAGGTTCTTCGTGAACACCGGACCAAGCTCAGGGCAGCGGAGAGGAAATGGCGCAAATCAAAAGACACATCTGACCTCAGTAGGTATCAATCTCTACTCTCTGCCTTTTCTGTTGATGTTCACACCGCAAAATCTTCATATTTCCACAACAAGATCAACAGTGCCTCTAACACACGAACACTGTTCAAGACATTCAACTCTCTCCTCTGTCCACCTCCACCACCACCCACCTCCTCGCTAACTGCTGATGATTTTTCTAACTTCTTCACTAACAAAACTACAACTATCAGCAGTCAGTTCTCACACACAGGGACCCAGACTAACCTCTCCCACAAGCCAATAACCTTCTCTCCTCCTTCTCTCCACTAACCGAGGAAGAAGTATCTAAACTTCTCCTCTCCAGTCATCCTACCACCTGCCCTCTTGATCCCATCCCCTCACACCTTCTACAAGCCATCTCTCCCACACTTCTACCAGCTCTTACACACATTATAAACTCATCCCTCCACACTGGCATTTTCCCTACAGCATTTAAGCAGGCTCGGGTAACTCCACTGCTTAAAAAACCAACATCAAACACATCACTTCTAGAGAATTACAGACCTGTCTCTCTCCTACCATTCATTGCGAAAATACTTGAACGAGTTGCTTTTAACCAAGTATCATCCTTCCTGTCTCTGAACAGCCAGCTGGATGTCAACCAATCTGGCTTCAAGAAAGGACATTCTACCGAGACTGCATTACTGTCGGTCACAGAAGCCCTGCGGATCGCAAAAGCTGCTTCCAAATCATCAGTTCTCATTCTGCTGGACCTGTCTGCTGCCTTCGACACTGTGAATCATCAAATCCTCTTGTCCGCCCTCTCATCACTGGGCATCACTGGAACTGCCCTCCACTGGTTTGAGTCCTATCTCACAGATAGGTCCTTCAGGGTCGCATGGAGAGGCGAGGTATCCAAAGCACATCAACTGACCACAGGGGTTCCTCAGGGTTCAGTGCTTGGACCGCTCCTCTTCTCTATCTACACCACATCATTGGGACCCATCATACAGGCACATGGTTTCTCTTACCATTGCTATGCTGATGACACCCAGCTCTACCTCTCATTTCAACCAGATGATCCCACAGTAACGGCACGGATCTCAAGCTGTCTGGCGGATATCTCGGCTTGGATGAAGGAACATCACCTGCAGCTCAACCTGGCAAAGACTGAGCTTCTCGTCCTCCCTGCCAATCCGTCTCTACAACACGACTTCACTATCCAGCTAGACTCTTCCTCAATCACCCCATCAAGGTCAGTCAGAAATCTTGGAGTAATCTTTGATGATCAGCTGACCTTCACCGACCACATTACAAAGACAGCTCGATCATGCAGGTTTGCTATGCACAACATCAGGAAAATCAGGCCTTTTCTAACTGAGCATGCAACACAACTTCTCGTCCAGGCCCTGGTCATTTCTAGGCTAGATTACTGCAATGCTCTTATTGCTGGACTTCCATCATGTGCAACTAAACCTCTACAAATGATCCAGAATGCTGCAGCTCGTCTTGTCTTCAACGAGCCCAAAAGGGCCCACGTCACTCCTCTGTTCATCTCTCTGCACTGGCTACCACTCGCTGCTCGCATCAAGTTCAAGGTGTTGACGCTTGCTTACAGATTGACCACAGGTTCAGCTCCCTCCTACTTTCACTCGCTACTACAAGTCTACATCCCTACCAGAAGCCTACGATCGGTCAATGAGCGGAGGCTCGTGGTACCATCACAGCGAGCCACAAAATCACTCTCCAGAACTTTCTCATTCACGGTTCCATGCTGGTGGAATGATCTCCCCACCGTCATTCGGAATGCAGAATCCCTGACAGCATTCAAAAGACAACTGAAAACTCATCTCTTCCGGGAGCACTTAACATAAAAAAAAAAAAAAAAAAAAAGACCCTTTCCCTTTCCTTTAATTCGTCGCTTGCTTGGCTTATACTACTCCGAGCTATGTGTGAACTTTGTACTTTGAGCACTTCTTGCGTTGTTTTTGCCTTTTCACGATGACTCGCTTGGTTTTGTCCTCAGTTGTAAGTCGCTTTGGATAAAAGCGTCTGCTAAATGACTAAATGTAAATGTAAATGTAAAATGATAACTATGCAACCGTCTACTACAGTTCGATTCAATGCAATCTCAAATCTACCTTTCCTTACTAGAAAAGCCAGTATCCTCACAACTATGTTCCTTTTTAGAAAGAAATTATATCTGTGAGGACTTTCAATCAGGATTTAGACCGTATCATAGTACTGAGACTGCTCTCATTAGAGTCACAGATGATTTGCTCTTATCATCCGATCGTGGTTGTATCTCGCTATTAGTGTTACTCGATCTTAATGCTGCATTTGATACTATAGACCACAACATTCTTTTAAATAGACTTAAAAATTATATTGGCATTAGAGGAATTGCATGGTTTACCTTTTAAAAATGGAAATATTTAAGTACACTAAAAACACAAAACATTTAAACATTTCAGTTTACTTAAAATATATCAGTTCTGTGAACTTGAAACAAAAAGAAAGCGCTAAATACTCATGAAAGTTAATTTGACTATACTATTTAGTTTAATTTAAGTTAGTCCTACTCAAACCAATTAATTATTTTGAGCGTTAGGGTTTACAGTGTTGTGATGTGAGAATGATCAAGCAGACACAGAGAATGTGTAGTACCATGACATTTTCAAGTTTATTAAGGAAAAAGGCTCATTATACACAAGGTTAATCAAAATCATCCGGCTCCTTCTTTGGTTGGTCGGTAGAACACATCTGCTTCTTTTATCAGCCAATCAGAACATTACATTTATATGTATTTAAATTCAGTCAATCAATATTTTGTGACAATGACAATTGATAATTAGTTTATCATAACATGATGATCAGTAATTACAATACATTTGATCTTCTTGCTGTTCTTGTTGTCATCCTCTTACACCTGAAAGAAAAATCAGATTTAGTAAATCTGCAGTCACTATTAGTAAGATCTGAGTTTTTGATTGCGATCACATCACCTTAATCACAGCAGAACATGATCACGTTATTGAGAGCGGTGTCGTCTCCATTTCCCTGTGGCTTTTCTATCCGGGTCTTGATGCCACAGATTCCTCTTCCATGACACGTTGGGCTCCAGTCGCCCCAGTTGCCCCAGTTTGTGCCGTCGCCCTCCAGCCCAAAACCTCCAGTGCAGGTGAACCTGGAAAAAATTCAGATGTGACAATATTATGATAAAATATGTTATTGCGCAGTCGTATTGAATGTCAGTCACATGATCACCTACAGCAATCACAAACTCGAACAGCAGCATGACTGCGAGTGTGATATTAACTAAAGTATTGATGGGGGAAAACTAAGTCTTTAAATAGTGAAATAAAACCAGGATGGGTAAGAGATGTTATAACTTATAGCACCACACACTCACTTGATGTTGTTTGCGGCCGTATCATCTCCTTTTCCTTGAGAAGATTCAACTCTCAGCTGGAAAGATGTCAAGAATCCAGAGGGACACCATTTGACATCTGTCCACTCGCCCCAGCTGAAGAAAACACACAAAGAAGTTGCCTTATCAAATCAATCATTATTTTTAAGAAAATCCTTAATTTACTTAAATAGCTTAAACACTTCATGCAATAATTGTTAATAATCTGAGTCCATTACCTTCCTACGTCGGACTCAATTGAGTTGTAGTCACGTGACCCTGGCCGATCGACACAGTAAAGACGAATCCCATTGAGCGCTGTATCATCACCATCAATTGGTCGTTCGACCTTAAAACAACAACATTGAGACAATCTTCCACTTTAAAGAGTAAACTCTAAGTAACTTAGTAATTAGAAACCTGGAATTAAATGTCAAACAGAAACTCCACAGTTTTGATCCTTTGAAGCGCTCATCCCCTCCATATTAGCTAAATAGAGTCAACTTACCCTCAGACTAAACCCTGCGGCGTATCTTCCACTTGGACACATGCTCTTATATCCCCAAGATCCCCAATTCATCCCATTCGACACCGCCATCTCAGATCTGTAAGATCGGTCGACGCTCCGCTCATAACGACTTACTGGAGGCCGACCGCTCACATGCCCAATAACGGCTAGCAGTGAAAACATCATGGAAAAGAAGTGATGCATTGCTACAGCACTGGCCTGATTGATAAATACAGATTGTTAGATTAATTTTCAGGTAGACTATCTGCAGCCTGTAGGAAACTCAGACGTGAAGACCAGGAGACTTGGTTGTGTCTTCAGCAGGATTCTTTACTGAGAACACGAGCTGTCGGGAGATGCAGTCTTCAAGTCTGACTGAAGGAACTTTACATGGTATCTTATAGGCATTCAGTGGGCAGTCCTTAAAAGTGTTGACCTTACACACAGCCTTACAGATGACCACTTAATCCAATCATCTAAAGACAATAGAGGCTATTACCCCCGACTGAAGATAATGGTACCCCCCCCCCCTCCCTTTTTTAAACATCACATGCTCACAAAAACTAAGACTTTGTACTCATTCAAAGATGATCAAAGACTGACCAAACCTCTTCAATGGAAACTATATTCAATTTAATCAGTAAATTGATTCAAAAACAAACTCTAGCGACCCGCTCTACGAAACATAACAAACTGTTCCAGCCAATAACTGACAAGAAGTGTTTGGGGGTGGGTTTGGGGGGTTAGTGCGCGGATGAGGAGGAGGGAGGGTCTAGCTAGCCTCCGTTTAGTTTGACAATAGTTCGAACGTCAACAAGAAGTGACGTCACCCAGGATCGCTTAGAGAACCTTTAAGGAAAAAAATTGTCATTATTCACGAGATTAAGCAAAATCATCCAGGAGTGTGTTTCCCGATCAACGAACGCAACTCGCTGCTTAACTACCATAGTACGATGCATCATTGGAGGAATCAACTAACTAGTCACGACCGTTTCTCACAAAGTGGTCGTTCAACCATGTTGGTTTATGACATCTCGCACGTGGTGGAGTAAAAACTTATTTTAATTAATTTGTTTGAGATCGAATTAATGCTATATGATTTGCTATAAATTACAGACATGTCATCTGAGGACTAGTTCTCGTTTATTTCGCTTTATTTCCAGATTCAATCATATTGTTCTTACATATAGAGCTCGTTCACATACGCACTCTTCAAAAACGGTGCTTTAAATCTCTCGAAAAACTAAAAGACGTCAATGACATTTGTATGTATTCTTAATAAAAGACTTTGTACTGAATGTCAGCTTGTTTATTTTGCTCAAGATAAGGATTTATGACTTGTATTGCAATCTAAAAACTATGCTTCTAACCACAGCTCGAGATCTCCAGTGCGTCGTTATGAGCGGAGCGTCGACCGATCTTACAGATCTGAGATGACGGTGTCGAATGGGATGAATTGGGGATCATGGGGATATAAGAGCATGTGTCCAAGTGGAAGGTACGCCGCAGGGTTTAGTCTGAGGGTAAGTTGACTCTATTTAGCTAATATGGGGGTGGATGAGTTTCTGTTTGTCATTTAATTCCAGGTTTCTCCGGGGAACTGCACCAGCTTAAGATCTTTGTTTGCGGCCGTATCATCTCCTTTTCCTTGAGAAGATTCAACTCTCAGCTGGAAAGATGTCAAGAATCCAGAGGGACACCATTTGACATCTGTCCACTCGCCCCAGCTGAAGAAAACACACAAAGAAGTTGCCTAATCAAATCAATCATTATTTTTAAGAAAATCCTTAATTTACTTAAATAGCTTAAACACTTCATGCAATAATTGTTAATAATCTGAGTCCATTACCTTCCTACGTCGGACTCAATTGAGTTGTAGTCACGTGACCCTGGCCGATCGACACAGTAAAGACGAATCCCATTGAGCGCTGTATCATCACCATCAATTGGTCGTTCGACCTTAAAACAACAACATTGAGACAATCTTCCACTTTAAAGAGTAAACTCTAAGTAACTTAGTAATTAGAAACCTGGAATTAAATGTCAAACAGAAACTCCACAGTTTTGATCCTTTGAAGCGCTCATCCCCTCCATATTAGCTAAATAGAGTCAACTTAAGATTCAATCATATTGTTCTTACATATAGAGCTCGTTCACATACGCACTCTTCAAAAACGGTGCTTTAAATCTCTCGAAAAACTAAAAGACGTCAATGACATTTGTATGTATTCTTAATAAAAGACTTTGTACTGAATGTCAGCTTGTTTATTTTGCTCAAGATAAGGATTTATGACTTGTATTGCAATCTAAAAACTATGCTTCTAACCACAGCTCGAGATCTCCAGTGCGTCGTTATGAGCGGAGCGTCGACCGATCTTACAGATCTGAGATGACGGTGTCGAATGGGATGAATTGGGGATCATGGGGATATAAGAGCATGTGTCCAAGTGGAAGGTACGCCGCAGGGTTTAGTCTGAGGGTAAGTTGACTCTATTTAGCTAATATGGGGGTGGATGAGTTTCTGTTTGTCATTTAATTCCAGGTTTCTCCGGGGAACTGCACCAGCTTAAGATCTTTAAAGTGTCTGTGTAATACTAAAGAGCATGAAGATAAATGTTACTAAGTGTTGGGTTAGAGTTTACTCTTTCAAATGAAAGATTGTCTTGTTGTTTTAAGGTGGAAAGATCAATGGGTGGTGATAATACAGCGATCAATGGGATTCGTCTTTACTGTGTCGATCGGCCAGCCTCACGTCACTACAGCTCAATTGAGTCCGACAAGGTCATGGACTCAGATTATTAACAATTCTTGCATTAGGTGTTTAAACTAGATAAGTAAATTGAGGATTTTCTTGAAAATAATAATTGATTTGATTAGGCAACCTCTTTGTGTGTTTTCTTCAGCTGGGGCGAGTGGACAGATGTCAAATGGTGTCCTTATTCTGGATTCTTGACGGCTTTCCAGCTGAGAGTTGAATCTCCCCAAGGAGATGAAGATGATACGGCCGCAAACAACATCAAGTGAGTGTGTGGTGCTATAAGTTATAACATCTCTTACCCAGTGTAAACCTCTTACAGCAGCTTATAGCAGCTTCTGTTTTTGCAAACGACATTAGTGATCATTGTGTTGTTGCTACGGTCAGAAACACAAAAATTCCCAAAACCAAGTCACGTATCATTATTAAGCGCGACACAAAACATTTTTCGGAACAAGGTCTGGATACACTTTATTTCGATAGTCACTTTAGACATTCTACTAACTATAAGTAACTTTTCAACTACATGTCAACTAACTGTCATTAGAGTATTAGTAGGCTGTAGTAGACTGTCAGTAGACTGGTAGGTTATGGTTAGGTGTTAGGGTTCGGGTTAGGAGAACAAGTTGACTTGTAGTTGCTATGTTACTTATAGTCAGTAGAATATCTGTTGGGGGACCAACAAAATAAAGTGTTAGCAGATATTAAGCAGACAGTCTACTTATACTCTAATGACAGTTAGTTGACATGTAGCTGCAAAGTTACTTTTGACTGGGATAAAATGTGCCTTATTGCAGATGTTGAAAATGCTTGGAAATTTTTTTGTGATGGTTTTAAAGAAATTGTTGATAAGCATGCTCCCCTCAGAAAGTATAGAGTAAAAGGCCGGAACAATGCATGGTTCACTGTAGATTTAGCCAACTCTCTTCACGAGCGGGATAATTCCTGGGCTAAATCCAGGAAAACAAGCCTGGATTCTGATTGGCTGCTCTTCAGGAGATTGTCTAGCAGCCATATCACCCTGTAGCCCAAGACTGGTTGCCCACTGAAGCTAAGCAGGGCTGAGCCCGGTTAGTACCTGGATGGGAGACCTTCTGAGAAAACCAGGTTGCTGCTGGAAGAGGTGTTAGAGAGGCCAGCAGGGGGTGCTCATCCCTGTGGTCTGTGTGGGTCCTAACGCCCCAGTATAGTGACGGGGACATTATACTATCAAAGAGCACCGTCCTTCGGATGAGACGTTAAACCGAGGCCCTGACTCTCTGCGGTCATTAAAAATCCCATGGCACTTCTCGTAAAGAGTAGGGTGTAACCCCGGTGTCCTGGCCACATTCCACCCATTGGCCCCTGCCAATCATGGCCTCCTAATAATCCCCATCCACTGAATTGGCTCTATCACTCTCTCTCCTCTCCACCTATAGCTGGTGTGTGGTGAGCGCACTGGCGCCGTTGTACTGTGGCTGCCGTCGCATCATCCAAGTGGATGCTGCACACTGGTGCTGGTTGAGGAGAGAACCCCTGATATGATTGTAAAGCGCTTTGGGTGTACAGTAGTACATATGAAAGCGCTATATAAATGCCTCATTCATTCATTCATTCATTGCGCAATTTGTGCACTGTGGCTGTCAGAAAGGCCAAAACTGACCACTTTCTTATAGAAACTTCAAATAATTTAAATAACCCCTTAAAATTCTGGAAGACGATTAAATCCTTGGCCGGAAACAAAACTGGCATCGAGCTGCCACCATGTATTCTTAAGGACACACGTAAACTATCCGATAAGGCTGAAATGCTTGGCTGTTTGAATGAGCATTTTATTGCCTCTGGTTCTTTATTCGATTCCCTCAACACTTCACATCAGCATCATCCTAAATGTAATTCTCCTGGTCATACTGGAGTCAGTAAATCTTTTAGTTTTAAACCATTTTTAGTTTCAGAAGTGCATAAAGCCCTCACACTTTTAGACATTAGAAAATCGGCTGGTCCTGATAACCTGGAAACTTATTTTCTACAATTAGCATCTGATTTTATTGCACGGCCTTTGACTTATCTTTTTAATCTTTCTCTGAATGAAATTTCACTTATATGGAAATCCGCATTTGTTCTTCCTCTGTTGAAAGGGGGAGACCCGACTGATTTAAATAATTACAGACCCATTTCGAAACTCTCCGTCCTGACCAAGGTTATGGAAACTCTGGTGAACGAACAATTGAAAGAGTTTCTAACTATTAATAATACTTTGTCTAATTTTTAGTTAGGCTTTCGAAAAAAAACATAGCATAACTAAAGCAGCCCTAAGGGTAGTAAATGATTTTATTGACTCTCTAGATAAAAAACAAAATTGTGCAGCCCTCTTCATTGATCTATCGAAGGCTTTTGATTCTGTGGATCACGCAATATTAAAACAAAGACTTCTCAGTGTCGGGTTGTCAGGAAAAACAGTATGCTGGTTTGATAATTATCTATCAGGTAGATCTCAGTGCGTACAGGTACTCTTAGCATAACCAAGGGTGTGCCCCAGGGGTCGGTGCTGGGACCACTTCTATTTATATTATATATCAACAACCTTGATCAAAATGTCTCCAACGCAAATTTTCATTTCTATGCCGATGATACTGTGATATACTGCTCAGCATCAACTCCAAACCAAGCTCTTTGTCAGCTACAACTTGCTTTTGATACTGTACAACTTACCTTGTTTGATTTAAAACTTGTTTACAAAACAAAACTTATGTTGTTTTCCAGTGCAAAATCAAAGTCACGGAACCTTCCACTTATCACTACTTCTCAGGGCTCCGAGATTGAGTTTGTATCTCAATACAAGTATCTAGGTATCCCAATTGATGATTCGCTCTCTTTTAGACCTCACATTCAACAGTTGGTAAAAAAAAACTAAAGCTGAAATTGGGTTTTTATTTTAGAAACAAGTCATGTTTTTCCTTTGAGGCCAAAAGGAGGCTTGTTGCTGCCACCTTCTTGTCAGTGCTGGACTATGGAGATGTTATATACGTGCATGCATCCATCACAAGCTTGAAACTGTTGGATTCTGTTTATCATGGAGCTCTTAGGTTTATCACTAACTTTAAAGCGCTTACTCATCACTGTACTTTGTATGATCGGGTTGGTTGGCCTGCATTGTCCACCCGTAGACTTAATCATTGGTACATTCTTATCTACAAGGCAATTCTTGGTCTGCTTCCCCCATACCTCCAATCTTACATCGAAAAGAAAAGTACAGGAAGATATTGTCTTCGTTCTGAGGACTTATTATTATTATCTGTCCCTATAGTCCGGACCGAACTGGGAAAAAGGGCGTTCAAGTATGCGGCCCCCTGCGCCTGGAATCAGTTGCAAAATGTCCTGAATCTTCAGGTGCCTGTTTCATTGATTGATTTTAAATTACTTTTAAACAACATGGAGGCTACACAAACTGGCTGTAGATGTTATGACTGATTACTTGGACGATCCTTGCTGTTGTTATCTCTCGTGATAATGTATATGAAACTGATTATTTTTTTATGACTTTATAACTATTTATTATTGGCACAAATTGTTATATGTTGATGTTATATCTTATATGTTTTTATGTCTGTAACCTTGTTAATTGTGCTGCTGCCTGTCTTGGCCAGGACGCTCTTGGAAAAGAGATTTTTAATCTCAATGAGTTTTTTCTGGTTAAATAAAGGTAGTAATAATAATAATAATAATCTTACACCCTCTCTTACCCATCCTGGTTTTATTTTGCCTTTTAAGGACTCTGTTTTCCCCATGAATAGTTTAGTTAATATCACACTCGCAGTCGTGCTGCTGTTCGAGATTGTGATTGCTGTAGGTGATCATGTGACTGACATTCAATACGACAGTGCAAAACATATTTTATTACAATATTGTCACATCTGAATTTTTTCCAGGTTCACCTGCACTGAAGGTTTTGTGCTGGAGGGCGACGGCACAAACTGGGGCAACTGGGGCGACTGGAGCCCAACGTGTCATGGAAGAGGAATCTGTGGCATCAAGACCCGGATAGAAAAGCCACAGGGAAATGGAGACGACACCGCTCTCAATAACGTGATCATGTTCTGCTGTGATTAAGGTGATGTGATCGCAATCAAAAACTCAGATCTTACTAATAGTGACTGCAGATTTACTAAATCTGATTTTTCTTTCAGGTGTAAGAGGATGACAACAAGAACAGCAAGAAGATCAAATGTATTGTAATTATTGATCATATTTTTTGAGAAACCAACATAAGCCATGTCATACAACAGTTTTATAATGTAAATCTGTAAAGTTAGCCGGTCATTATCACAAAATATAATATGATTGGCTGAGTTTAAATACATATAATTGTAATGTTCTGATTGGCTGATAAAAGAAGCAGACGTGTTCTACTGACCAACCAAAGAAGGAGCCGGATGATTTTGCTTAATCTTGTGTATAATAATAATGAGCTTTTTTCCTTATTAAACTTGAAAATGTTATGATACACATTCTCTGTGTCTGCTTGATCATTCTCACAGGAAACCCTAACGCTCAAAATAATTAATTGGTTTGAGTAGGACAAACTTAAATTAAACTTATTAGTTTAGTCAAATTAACTTTTATGAGTATTTAGCACTTTATTTTTCTTTCAAGTTCACAGAACTGTTATATTTTAAGTAAACTGAACTGTTTCAATGTTTTCTGTTTTTTTTTTTAATTAAAATTATTTCTTTTAATTTAGGGATTTGAAATATATTCCCATTTGCAAATATACTAATAAAAATTGTACTCTTTAAATATATTAAAAGTATATAGCGTCATTTTACTTATTTTTACAATACAACTTAACACACTTTAAAATAATTGTACTTTAGTATATTTTCTAAAAATATACTTTTAACATTTTTCTAAAAAGTGCACTTAGTACATTGGTAAATATATGCTTAATTACACTTTTAAGAAATATTCTAAACACAAGCATACTTTTAGTGAAGTTTTGGTGTATTTAAAGAAAACATACTTTTGTAGCTCTTAATTAAAATACATTTTATGAGAATATATGTATGTATTTATGAGAATAAAATATATGTACTTTATGCTTACTATGATATATTTTAAATATTTATGTATTTATAATTTCATTATTGTGAAAAAAAAATTACATTTACAATGTACCAGCTTATAATGTATTAGAAAACATTTGTCGACTAGTATTTAGCATTGAAATAAGTAGCCTATAACTAAAATTAATGTTGTTCACTTTTACTTATTTGTAGGCTACTTGTAAAAGGCTACTTAAAAGGCTGTTGTCCATTACATGATACGTTTGTACTACTGAAATTCCCACAAGGATTTCAACATCATATTATTTGCATCATAGATACATTTTCCAAAGATGTTTAAAAAAGTTTGTACTTGTTTAAATTCAAACAATAGCATAACACACGTGACTGTCCTGATTGGTTCCAGAGCCGTTGAATGGTTGTGATTGGTTCTTATGATAATGAGCCTCATCTCACACACCTCCCTCAGAGCCTTTTTATCAGATATGCTGTGTGTGTGTGTGTGTGTGTGTGTGTGTGTGTGTGTGTGTGTGTGTGTGTGTGTGTGTGTGTGTGTGTGTGTGTGTGTGTGTGTGTGTGTGTGTGTGTGTGGTTTTGTGTGTGTGTGATTAGATTTTGAAATCTAAATTTAAACTGTTAAAAATATATAGAGTGATCGTGTCTCTTTAGAGGAGTAGGAGGAAAACACGTATGATCATTTATCAGAGGGATGTAAATCTCTCAGGTTTCCTTAAAATATGTCAGTTTTGTGATGTTTATTGGATGTGAGTTTGAATAATTCACGGAGATATTGGTTTCGTGGGACTTTCTTATTCTGGTAGAAGAGCCACAGGGAAGGCCATAGACATAATAAACACATAGACGCCCTATTCGCCTTATTCACCTACGTCACCAGCTTAAACCAAAACGAGGCTGTGGGGTACGGAAGTAACGTTGGCTCTCTGTAGGCTACGGTCATAACGTTATCTTACACGCCAGTAACAGGCCTCTATGGAACAACGTCACACTAACCCATCATTTCACCAACAAAATGTTCAAGAAGTTTTATCAGAAAACGAATCGAAAAGAAATCACTGGAAACGACTGAAAAGCGACCGTTTGCTGGCATTTATGTTGTTTACTTGAATATTTCAAACCCAAGCATCGATGTTTTACCACACGTTTACAATAAAAAGTGATACATTGATCATGAATTAATGTAGGCTATGTCAAAATTGCACATTAGTCACACAGAAATAAATTACCGTTAGGTTTCACAAAAGAAAGAGGACACACTTCTTCAGTCGCGTCTGTTTCTGTTTATTTGGTAGTTAACGTTACAAGACATACATCACATTTAGAAAGAATGATCATTTTTACAATATATGCCACCAAAAATAAGACCTGATGAGCTTTAGCACTTTCTCGACTCTTCTCGTAACTTAGGCTAACGTTACAGATATTTTCAGTCAGAGAAACAGAGGAAGCTCCTGAAAAAAAGTTGCTTTATTGTATGATAGTCTGGTATAAAGAGACGAGACGTAGGCTACTGACAGATAAAATAAAAACATGATTGTGATAGCCTTTATTATTGGTCTGCTTTCTTCAATCGTTCACCATGTTTTTTTTTTATGTATTTCATAGCAGAATGGACAGCTGCCGTTGTAAATGAGCAGTTCACTTTAGTAAACTCCAGGTTGCTGTCCATAGAGGATAGGTTGCCTGCTTTGGAGTCGAAAAACTGTATGGAAGAGACTACCTCCAGGAAGAGAAGACGGGTGCACAATCCTAAGATTGCGGTAAGACTGCTATCTAAGCTAAAGTAGCCTAAAAGCAAAGCTTTTCTTTAAGTAGCAGTGGCACAAGCTAAAAGTAGCCTTGCAAAAGAACAAGTGTAAGTTGCTTTATAAAAGTGTATTTTTTTGGTCTTGTAATTTACAGGAAGCAGTACGCCGTCTTCACAACTCTGAGACAAATTGTAGGCGCTACGAACCGGAGCAAGGGTAAGATTAAAAAAATATACTTTCATTCTCCTGTATAGGGAAATAGATCCATTAATAGATACCGATCTTAACCATACATTTTGTTTTCTCAGACTAACCTCGCCTCATAACGAGGCCATGACCTCATATTTGCTCGGAGCTTTGTCTGCAAGTCCAGATTTACATGATGCTGATAATGACGACATTGTGTGTAAGTAACTTTTACTATTTTCTCCTTTATCGTTTAATTTTACTGTGACTTGCATTGTTTTTTATTCATATCACTCTCATTTAATTGTTTTCCAGCTGCCTGTAAAACATATTACGAGACCGTGCGCAGGAGCTTCAGGTACAAACAACCAGATCTTGCCTCGCAGGCGGAAGCTGTGAAGAGTTCAGCTCGGAGTCGAGCGAGAAGAAAGAGGGTAAGATTTATTTGATTAGATCTGTTTTTGGTCAATGTGACTATTTTGCAGTAGCATTAATAGATGTGTTGTGTCCATACGCAGTGCAGTACTGATTGTCTTTATTGGTTGTTTTGACAGCTGCTAGAAGCGAGACCGAGTGCTAGCTGAGGATGAGGTGGGCCTTTGGAAGTGCGCTAACATAGACCTGATGTCTGATGAGGAAGATGGCATCGTTGGCGGGGTGTCTGGATGGATTGTGCGACCTCCGTCTTTTCGCAGCCAGGAGCTCACAGAGCTCTGTGCCACGCTGCAGTCGAGATTAGAGGCGATTCCAAAGTACAGGGCAACGCACCACAGACGTCTGCAAAATGGACCAAATTCGGACAGAATGCCGCTAGTTACCTACAGCTCCGAAGCCGAAAACAGACACTTCATGGAGCTGTAGGATTTTGGGCTTCTCGTGAGCTACCAATTTGTTTGTGGGCAGATCTCCTACGCTTTGTACATAGTTTGTGTTTGTGCTAATAAAGCTCTTTCTTTGAATAAACAGCATGTCTCTGCCCATTTATTTTCCTCAATAAATTCATTCATGTCCTTGATGGTAATAATAATGTTGTCCATAGTATAACAATGACATGAATATACAACATAAAAGCATATCATATGAATATATTTATATATAAATAATTATACTGGATGTGTGTCTGGAAGAGCTGAATGCAGGGATGCCCTTCACAATAGGTCAATTCACATTTAACCCAAGGGCCAGCTCTTAAAAAAAATATATATATTTTCTTTTTTTTTCTCACCCTTTTTTTGGTTGCCTTTATAAACAAACAAACATTTATTTAACAGTGCCCTTTTAAAAGAGACTAGACCTATAAGTAGGCCTAGTGAAAATTACCATTAT
The DNA here is from genome assembly GCA_036326025.1 of Chrosomus eos. Lineage (NCBI taxonomy): Eukaryota > Metazoa > Chordata > Actinopteri > Cypriniformes > Leuciscidae > Chrosomus > Chrosomus eos. Next base: position 2,737,841 of record CM070834.1, read on the forward strand.
GGAGAATATTCTTGTACTTCACTTTCACCATGTTCTAGTGTGGAGACTCTGACATGACAATGAACAAAGTAATTATGAAATTATTAAAATGCAAAAATATATACTGTAATAAGTTATAGCTAAAAACATAACATGGCCACCACAAACGCATTACATTTGCCTGCTACTTCTCCCCAGCCCTCTCTCCTGGCTTTTGCAGACTTTGAAGTGTTCCCTGCCGTTTTAATTAAAAATCACAGAGAAAAACTGAGCGCGCTCTTTGTCCACGGTGATCAGCCGATAGCAGCGTTGCTGATCAATGTTTCTACTATCGATACATATCCCTTTTTAAACCAGCGCATGAACGCGGCGCAATTATCTCAGATAACCCAATCCAGCCATATTAATCATAACTGGCAGGAGTGTTCGAAGAACCCAATTAGCTAGATCATGATGAGCACGATGATATTATCTTGGATGTCTCGTTTGATCTCGGATGTTTTAAGCAACGTACGAATAACGGGCCCCTGAGGAAATGAAACCCAAGTGAAAGACAACACCCAGCAAGCAATTTTGCGTCTAAAAGACGTCTAATAGCCGTCAAAACACAGCCCAGACGTCTAGGCTAAAATAAGGCTAAATTTGGGCTGTCAGTGAAAATTTAATAGACGTCTAACTATAGCCCACGAATAGACGTCTAACCATAGCCCACGAATAGACGTCATCAATTAGACGTTTATTGAACGACTACATATATATACGTCTAATAGAGAGTGCATATGGGTCTAGGCTAAAACAAGGCTGAATTTGGGCTGTCATTGAAAATCTAATAGACGTCTAAACGTAGCCCAAGAATAGACCAGTCATCAATTAGACGGCTATTAAACTCCATATACATGTAATAAACAACAAAATGATGGCTAAAGGATTATTTTCACTCAAATATAACAGGTTCTTATAAATGACAATCCATCCAAACAATTTAAATATAAGGTTTTATTTAGAAAAAAAAACATTAAAAACTTACAAAAAGATCAAAACATAAAAATGACCAAATCAAATATTAAAAATACAATTTAAAATGTTTTTTTTTTTTTAAAAAAGGAACATCAACAACTTAAGATAATAAAATATAAAACTCTGTTGCTGCTGGGAAGTTGGTCATCACGACATCTGCCAAATAAGAAAGAAAAAAAAAATTGTACAAGAAAAGCATTGTTGAGTTTAACCTCAAGTGTGCATGGACTAATACATTCACCTGTGTGTGTGTGTGTGTGTGTGTGTGTGTGTGTGTGTGTGTGTGTGTGTGTGTGTGTGTGTGTGTGTGTGTGTGTGTGTGTGTGTGTGTGTGTGTGTGTGTGTGTGTGTGTGTGTGTGTGTGTGTGTGTGTGTGTGTGTGTGTGTGTGGGTGGGGGGGGGGGGGGGGGGTGTTAGGTTTTAATGCACACCTGAGCCATTTGCATTATTGATATACTGCCAGATACTTTTTATAATTGCTAATTTTATATAGCCAATAATTTTTATTTTTATGCTGTAGGCTATTAGAAAATTAATTAGAAAATTTCAAACTTGAATGAATGAAGGCATTTTGAATGAAACTTCATCTTATGGTGCTTGTACAATAACAAATATTATTTTACTCTATTAGCTTATGCTCTTGCTCTCTCTGTATGTAACAAGCTATTGTTCAGACAAATTCAATATTATAGTTCAAATCAATGATAGAGAGCTTTAGTGAGGAAATGCTATTTTCATATCATAATGGTCTAAAGAAAAGAGTAACATATTTGGGGCTTTCATTACAGTTTATAATAGGTTTGGATTCAGATAATTCGAGTTTAAGGGCACATGGAAACATGGAGTTACAGTACACGTGCATGTATGATACATAGTGATGTTACATCTGACACCGACGCTCCGAAGCTTGCTTCAAACTCGAACGGCCGTTGCAATGAACCACTGCTTCGGAGCTTGTATCATTACGTCACTAGTCAAGTGAAAATGACGTCTGAAGCAAACAGACTGCTTCACTCCTGTAGTGAACCACCCGATTGCTTTGACCGGCCAATCCAGTGTCGACAGGTTTGAAACCTGGCAGCTGTATTTCTTATAAAAGTGAAGCTGTTTTTGTGTAATCCTGCATCATCTGTACCATGCGAGAGGATATTCTCTAAAGCTGGTGAAATTGTTTAAAAAAAAAAAAGAAATCGCCTTTTACCAAAGACTGTGGAGAAAATAATATTTCTGAATAAAAACCATACCATTTAATGAACACTTTGTATAATCCTTCTGTATGATGTAGCCTACCTAAAGCACACCCTCTGACACATTTTATTATTATTATTAATTTGAGAACATATGAACATTGTTACATAAAAATATGCATCAAAGACAGAAACTTCAAAAACTCTCTGCTACATTATACAACTACAACCAGTACCACAAGCACATCCTTTTCAACATACAAAAATATCAGTCCCACCAGTTAACAAGTTATAGAGGTATGCTTCCCACAGCTAAACAAGATAAAGCTTTCACACATGATACTGCCCTGCTAAAAAAAACTATAGACACCATTACAGAAATTCTATAGGATTTAATGGTTTTCATGGGAATTGTATTGGTTATAATGGAAATTATAGTGGTGTCTGTGGGTCTCTACTGATTATGTGTTGGGTTCTATCGGTGGGGGCATTAAATCCTAATGGAATATGTGCCAAACACACTACAAAAAGAATTATGTAGTGGTTTAAATGGTAAAAGCCAGTTTAATAGAAACCATTAGAATTTCTGTGATGGTTTCCAACTTTTTTTAAGCTTGTCTGATCTGTCCTTGCCTAAAGAAATAATTACACACACACACACACATCATGCTTAATGTTTTATTATCAAGGTGAACACATGAAATTCACCTACATAAATGAGTTTCACAGCACTAATACTGTTTCAGCTTTGATCGCCTCGGTAAACACGTCATAAACGGGGCGTTAACATAAGCCTACTTGCATTTTATGGTTGTTGTCAGCTTTGTTGCATTACATTTACTTCACCAGGAGATGGTGCTGCAATTTCTATCTGAATGAAGCTTCGAGTAATGAACCATTTACGACACAATTGACCGTTCGCAAAAGCCACGCCCCCTAGTTATTGTTGCTACGCCCGTCAAACAAATGGTCAAACACGACCAGCGCCACAGATTGCCATGACGGGAATAGGTATACCCGTGCGTGTCAGTGCAATACCTCCGCGATATCCTCCAGACCGAGGCACAAGGGGTTACAGTATACAGTGGAGGGATATATTCAAAATATAAAAATACGCAATGAAGGAGACACGATTACTATCGAGGCTAACGTTAATGCTCACCGGTCTCAAGCGAAATCTGAGAAACCCGACCTGTAACGTTACCTCAAATGCAGCAAGCACAGCCTTGAAGAAGATTTTATAAGCTGGTTCAGTGGGTAATTGTTTGGAGATAGAAATATATAACTCACGCTGCATATTTAGTAATTTTGCCTCAGATACAGGGTTATACATTCGCTTTAACGAGCGGCTTGTTCATTACCACGGCAACCACTTGCGTGCCATGCTGAATACGATTTTTGTGTTTAAAAAGTAACTATACATAAGAGACGGAAAGATGCAGATAATCATACATTATTTAAGGTTATTTCTATTCGTTACGATATTGATATGTGAACTGATGTTGTCAAGTAAGCTTCATGCGTTCCCCGTTGCGAGCGTGCACTCCTCTAAACTGTACAGGTCCTGCACTGCTAGTGACTGCTGCTCATTTCCCCCTGAAAATATCATGTTAACAACAACCCTTTAGAAAACGTACTTCCTTTGTGGATCCTCTTGATCTGCTTTCTCCATGTTTCTTTGACTAATCTCAGTGTGTCAGTCTCACACACACGAGTTAACCATGTTCGACACAGTGCCGTCCACACTGTTTTATCCATTGTAGGCACCGCTCACGTTGTGTTTTCGGCTTTGGGAATGGAAAGAACACAACTCCTCCAGACAATCTCTCGGGGTATCTAGTGTCTGATTTACAAACGCTGTGGGTGCACCGCTTCACCAGCTTGCTTGGAGTCAATGTTTGACGGACCTGCTCACATAGTAACGGTTGCTATGATGTGTGATTGGACAATGGCCGTTTTGGGGGAGGGGCCTGCGAACGGTCAATTGTATCGGAAAGCAAGAATGCTTCGAAACGCTTCATTTGGCCATCACTAATGATACACTGTTACCCACTAATGTGTCACGATTGCAACAACACATAACAAATAATTTAGCTAAAAATTAGCACATGTCAAAACGAAAACACAGATACTTACAAGACAAAATCAGGAATGTCTTTTACTTGTTCTCTTCGACCGACAGCTGAACGCAATGCTCTGATCGGCTCTGACTCTTTTACAATGTTTCAAATGGTGGAAATGTGTTTGTCGCGCGATCGCGACCATCAAGTCTCGTTGCCATCTAGCGGTTGAGAAATGTAATTGCATTTTTATTTAATTTAAAATAAAGAACGTCAAATAATATCGTAGATGTTTTTATGAATGTGTGGCAGCAAACATGAAGCTGTGTGGGCGAAAAACATGTAAACAATTTTAAGACTATTTTGGCTATAGCTGTATTATCGTTTGTTTTACTTAAATCAGACGACACGCAGGTTGCATCTGAACTCCCATGCTTCTTGTTTATTTCCTCTTACGTCATTCCGTAGTACGTATTACACGTTACATAGAATACATTACATCCCCCCCTTTTTTTTTTTACCAACTCTTTAACTTATTACAACATTTACTAATGCTTTCACAAAACAGGCATTGATACTAATGTCAATAAACATTTACTCTGATGCATTGTACTCAATGCTAGTGCATGTGATAGTCTCTGAACCTAGAAGGAATTTTAATCTCTCTTCCTGATTTCGTGATGATGTTTGGCTTTGTCTGTTCTTCAGTTGAACCATTTTGATGTGCTTGTTTCACCATGACAGGTAAATCAGGATTCATCTCTCTCTCTGACTTTGCATTTGTTTCTTGCTCGGTGTTAAAGTCATCCTGATCACGTGCTGATGGAAAGTTTTGTTCTTTTGTCTTTAACAGATGCTTTCTGTTTCTTCTGTAGATCCTTCCATCTGGTGTGCAAAGAACATACAATCTCGGCGAGTCATGTTTCTTCAAAACTGTTGCAGGATTCCAGATTTGTCCTTGCTGCACTCTCACTTTGTCTCCTGGTGATATCTCTGGCAACTGTTTGGTGTTTTTGTCATAATAAAATTTTTGCTTTGACTGCCTCTGTTTGAGTTTCTCTTGAACTTCCTCACATCCTTTTGGAGTCAACAATATGCTCGAAGTTGGCAGTTTAGCTTTCAATCTTCTTCCCATTAGAAGTTGTGCCGGTGACAAACCAATGCCATCTAGTGGAGTATTGCGGTATTCCAGCAACGCAATATATGGATCTCCATTCTCATCTTGTGACTTTGTGAGCATTCTCTTGATGGTTTGGATCATTCTTTCTGCTTGTCCATTAGATTGAGCATATCTCGGACTCGATGTTTTGTGTTCGAACTCCCAGTTATCTGCAAAACACTTGAATTCTCGACTGGCATATTGTCGACCATTATCTGATATTACCACATCAGGTATGCCATGTCTTGCAAACAGTGATTTCATTGCAAGTATTACACCTCTGCTGGTAGTGTCATTCAACTTTGCAATCTCTGGAAACTTTGAGTAGTAGTCCACACATATCAAATATTCAGAACCATTGTGCTGAAACAAATCAGTACCAACTTTTGCCCATGGTCTGTCTGGCACGGCATGAGATATCAGTGGTTCTTTTGTGTGACTGTTTCGATGAGCATTGCACGTAGCACATTGAGATACCATTTTCTCAATCTCATCTGACATTCCCGGCCAATAAATGATGTCTCTTGCTCTTTCTTTGGATTTCACCATGCCGAGATGTGACTCATGAATTTTGTCCAACATCTGCTTTCTCCTTTTGTTTGGCATTACAAGTTTGGACGCTTTGAACACAAGTCCTGATGTATAACTTATCTCCTCTTTGTGAGTCCAATACTTCTGTACGTCTTTGTGTACAGTCTTTTTGTCTGTAGGCCATCCTTTTATGCTGTATTCTTTCAGTTTCTGCATTTCAGGATCTTCAGCTGTTTCTTTTCTGAACTCTTGCAGTTTCTTTTCCGTCACAGGCAGCTGAGTTGTGATGAAGTTTACCTCTAACTCCTCTTCAAGCAGTTCTTCGTCGCATTCATCAAGGTAAGCATGACTCAATGCATCTGCTATGTGCATTTCTTTACCGGGCTTGTACTTGACTTTTAGATTGTACCTTTGAAGTCTGAGTAACATTCTTTGTAGTCTCAGTGGAGTTTGATGTAGAGGTTTTTTGAAGATGCACTCCAGTGGCTTGTGGTCGCTTTCTACTTGAACTTCTCTGCCATATACATATTGATGGAATTTTTCACATCCATATACTATCGCAAGCAGTTCCTTCTCAATTTGTGCATATCGACGTTGACAATCTGTGAGCGCTCTTGATCCATATGCAACTGGTCTGTGATCTTGTAACAAAACCGCACCCATGGCTTCAGAACTGGCATCAACTGACATTGTTAACGGTTTGTTTACATCGTAGTATTTCAACGTTGGTCCATTTGTTGCTAGAGCTTTGAGTTTCTGAAAACTTTTCTCTTGTTCGCTTCCCCAGAACCATTCAACATCATTCTCCAGCAGCTGTCTGAGTGGAGCACTCACTTCTGACAAGTTGGGAATAGACTTGGCAAGATACTGCAGCATACCCAGAAATCTTTGAAGATCTTGCTTGTTTTCTGGTGTAGGTAACTGAACTACAGCTCTCACCTTCTCTTCGTCTGGTTTCAGTCCTTCTGCTGTCAGTACATGACCAATATACTTGATTTGTGATGTTCTGATTTGACATTTCTTTTTGTTTAGTTTGAGGTTGTACACTCTTGCCCTCTGGAGCAGGTTTCTCAGTCTGGCATCATGCTCTTGTACTGTCTCACCCCAGACCAGCAAATCATCCACGATGTTTATCACACCATCCAGGTCCTCAATCATCTGTGCTACCGCTCTTTGGAATACTTCAGATGCCGACGATATCCCAAATGGCAAACGGAGGAATCTGTATCTTCCTATAGGAGTGTTGAATGTACACAACTTGGAACTGTCCTCATCCAACTTAATCTGCCAGAATCCTTGGTTAGCATCAAGCACAGAAAACACTTTAGCATTTGGCATGTTAGATACGACCTCTTCTACTGTGAGTAGTGGGTAGTGTTCACGTTTGATTGCCTTGTTCAAATCTTGCGGGTCGAGACATATTCGAATTTTGTCTGGCTTGACAATTGTCACCATGCTACTCACCCAGTCAGTCGGATCTGTTTGTCTTGCAATGACGTTCATTTCTTCCATCTTGTGCAATTCTTTAATTATTCTTTCTTTCAGTGCGACAGGAACTTTCCGTGGAGCATGTACAACAGGTTTTACTGATGAATCAATTTGGATGTGATGATATCCTGGCATGCATCCTAGGCCACTGAACAGATCTTCAGTAATTTTTCATTATGTCATCATTTTCAAAAGACACTTCATGTATCCTTTGTATCAAGCCTAATGATTGACATGTTGATCTTCCTAGAATCGCAGGAGCATCTCTTTCAACAATCTGGAACTGTATAATGTGTGTCTGTCCTTTGTACTCACATGTTAACTGATTCTGTCCCACTGGCGACATCTGGTGTCCAGAGTATGTAAGTAACTTGCAGGTTGATTTACTCAGCTTCTCTGTTATACCCAGCGAATTGTACGTTTTTAACGAGAGCACATTACATTCTGCACCAGTGTCCAACTTAAATTTCACTTTCTTGCCTCTTATCTTTAGCAATTCAGACCACTTTTCCTTTTCTTCTCGTGTTTCTGTGGTAACAGCTTGAATTCTTTTCTCATTGTTTCTTTGAACGTCCACTGTGCCCAGGAACATATTGTCATCTTCCTCTGTCTGTTCAAGCGTGTGCATCTTTCTTGGCTGTTTACGCTCCATTTTGCACATTTTTGCGAAGTGATTTTTTTTATTGCATAGCCTGCACGTTTGACCATAGGCGGGACATTTTCTCTGTTCATGCTTGTAACCGCATCGACTGCATTTTGTGTCGTCCTTCAAGTCACGTTGCACTTCCTTTGGCATCCAATGACTCTTTTGTTTGATTTTTACAGCCTTAATTTTATGCATGTCAACTTCTTCATTCAGTGCTTTCACCTGACTGGACGTGATTTCATTCGCTCGACAAATGTCCACAGCTTTTGCCAATGTGAGATCTCACTGCAAACTCACAGTCTTTTGCTTTGTTCTTTAGATCAGTGACGTAGGAATCGATATTCTCTGACGGTCCTTGAGCCCTCGTGAAGAATATGTGACGAATGTAAGGTAGGTTTTTTCTTGGTTCACAATAGTTTTTGAACTTCTGCTTGAGAGGGTTGATTTTGTCCCTTTCTTCATCAGTAAATTCAAACGTATTGAAAACTTGAATTGCCTCCTCACCCGCGACATGTAGAAATGTGGCACACTGCACTTTTTCAGTCTTTTCCGCGATGCCACTAGCCGTCAGGAACAAGTCGAATTTTTGTATCCAAATCTTCCAATTTTCTGAAAGATTTCCCTGTAGACATAGGTTCGATGGTGGCTGTAACTGTGCCATTCTTCTTTCGATGCACTTACAACTTCTGACACCATGTATTATCGTTTGTTTTACTTAAACAAATCAGACGACACGCAGGTTGCATCTGAACTCCCATGCTGTCATGGTTCTGCCATCCTGTTATTGATTATTCCTAGTCTTGTGGCAGGACCATGACAGAACCAATGTTTTGTGTACAAGCGCATGGCCTGTTTGGGCCATGTGCTTGTGTTGTCTCGTCTTGTAACCCCGCCCCCTTGTTATCCTCGTCTCGTCATTATTGTCTAGTCAGTTTCACCTGTCCTTGTCATTAGTGTTCCCTTTATAATCCCTGTGTGTTTGCTGTCCTGTGTCGGTTCATTGTTTGCTGTTAGCAACTGTTTGATGTTGTGATATACTCCTTGTCAATCTGCCGTAAGTTTCTTGTTGGAAGTCTATTGAAAGAAGTGTTTTGTTTGTTCCCGTCTTAGTTTTCAGTCTAGTCTTGTCAAGTGTTAGTCTAGTTAGTCATCCTCTGCCTTGTCTTGTTTTACCCCATCGTGGGCATTATTTTCCCCTTTTGCCAATAAATCGTGTGTTCAGTGTACTCTGTCTGCGTCTGGGTTCATCCGCCATCCCACCACATAACAGAATGAACCGACCAAAGCAAAACCCAGCAGACAGTATGCCGGACGATCCTGTACGTTGGTGGCAGGAGGCGATGTCCTATTCCAGGAATGGAAAGCTGAGCCAGCGTTATCTGGGAACTCGGTTGGCAAGATTTACTGGGACCCGTGGAGCTCATAGTAGGGGAGGAGATCGAGGTCCAGCATTTCCGGAGCCCATCGCCTGCCCACCTGAGCCTGAGCTCTCACCATCCGCCAAGCTGCCCGTGATCCCGGAGGGTCTTCTGATAGGTGTTGTGACACTTGGGGACCAGGCCCAGGCCGCTTCAGTTCCTGAGACGTCATCTCCGCCCACGAGTCTCTGCGGCAAACGAGGAAGACGTGTCTCGTGGGAGTCCGCTTCGGAGTCCTCCGCTACGGAGTCTACACTATTTGAGACTGCCCTTCCTGCACCAGTAACTGTCCCCGTGGAGGTTCCCCAACCACTCTCTAGTCCACTAACGGCATCTGCACCTCGACCTAGAAAGAAGAAGAGGAGGAGGGGAGCTTCTCATCCTTCACCCCTGCCTGTCCATGAGCCCGCCTCAGCAAGCGCTGTCCCAGAGCCGCTCCAGCAAGCGCTGTCCATGAGCCCGCTCCAGCAAGCGCTGTCCATGAGCCCGCTCCAGCAAGCGCTGTCCATGAGCCCGCTCCAGCAAGCGCTGTCATGAGCCCGCTCAGCAGCGCTGTCCATGAGCCCGCTCCAGCAAGCGCTGTCCATGAGCCCGCTCCAGCAAGCGCTGTCCATGAGCCCGCTCCAGCAAGCGCTGTCCATGAGGCCCGCCTCCAGCAAGCGCTGTCCATGAGCCCGCTCCAGCAAGCGCTGTCCATGAGCCCGCTCCAGCAAGCGCTGTCCATGAGCCCGCTCCAGCAAGCGCTGTCCATGAGCCCGCTCCAGCAAGCGCTGTCCATGAGCCCGCTCCAGCAAGCGCTGTCCATGAGCCCGCTCCAGCAAGCGCTGTCCATGAGCCCGCTCCAGCAAGCGCCGTCCCAGGATCCGCAGAGAGAGTTGCGGCCGATCTAGCCGCTAAAGATGTCTTGCAAGCTGTTTCGGCGCGTCAGGAGATGCCTGTCATCATAGCGGCCAAGACCCTGTCAGAATACCTGTCCCGTCTAGTCAAGATCCTTGAACCCCCTGTCTATCCTGTCTTGTCCTCAGCACCCACGCCTGTCACTGTGAGCGCAGCACCCACGCCTGTCACAGAGAGCGACGCACCCTCGCCAGCCGCTGTGAGCGCAGCACCCACGCCTGTCACTGTGAGCGCAGCACCCACGCCTGTCACTGTGAGCGCAGCACCCACGCCTGTCACTGTGAGCGCAGCACCCCGCCTGTCACTGTGAGCGCAGCACCCACACCTGTCACTGTGAGCGAAGCACCCACGCCTGTCACAGAGAGCGACGCACCCTCGCCAGCCGCTGTGAGCGCTGCACACACGCCTGTCACCGAGAGCGCAGCACACACGCCATGCCGCTAAGAGCGCAGCACCCAGTCCTGTTCCTTCACCAGCCTTGTCCCCCGTCAGAAGTCCCGTTTCCTCCATGTCCTCTGTGTCCCCTGTGTTTGAATCTGTTGCTGCAGCGTCCCGGACTGTTTCCCCGTTTGTCCCCGTCGCCACCAGCCCCCGGACTATTTCCCCGTTCGCCCCTGTCTCCACTAGTCCCCGGACTGTTTCCCCGTTCGTCCCTGTCTCCACCAGCCCCCGGACTGTTTCCCCGTTTGTCCCCGTCGCCACTTGTCCCCGGACTGTTTCCCCTGTCACCATTAAACCCCGGACTGTTTCGCCTTCTGTTAAGTCTTCTCCTCATGTGTCTCCAGCCAAGTCCCCCCGGATTCCCTGTCCTCAGCCCTCGTCCCGAAGACCCAAGACCCCCAGTCCTCCCATCCACCCTGGACCTCCCCTCATGAACTCTGTGTTTCCTCCACCCCCCTTGCCTTGTATGTTGTATTTGATGTTTCACCCCAACCCTGTTATTGTTTATTCTAGTATGCCTTTGTTGATGTTCACCATGTTTTGTTGGTTCTTGTCCATGTCTCGTTCAGTCTTGTCTTGTGCTTAGTGTCACTTTGAGGAGCGTCTGGTAGCCGCTCCTTAGGGTGGGGGTTCTGTCATGGTTCTGCCATCCTGTTATTGATTATCCCTAGTCTTGTGGCAGGACCATGACAGAACCAATGTTTTGTGTACAAGCGCATGGCCTGTTTGGGCCATGTGCTTGTGTTGTCTCGTCTTGTAACCCCGCCCCCTTGTTATCCTCGTCTCGTCATTATTGTCTAGTCAGTTTCACCTGTCCTTGTCATTAGTGTTCCCTTTATAATCCCTGTGTGTTTGCTGTCCTGGGTCGGTTCATTGTTTGCTGTTTGCAACTGTTCGATGTAGTGACACACTTTGTGTGTATCTTGTTGTGAGTAACTTATCGGAAGTCTTGTTATTAGAAGTTTGTTCCTGTCTTAGTTGTTTGTTTATTGTCAGAGTCCTAGTTTATCCTGTCTTGTTTTGCCCCATCGTGGGTTTTGTTTTCTGTTTCGTCTTTAATAAACCCCTGTTTGAGTGACTTGCTGTCTGCGACTGGGTTCATCCCCCACCATCATAACACATGCTTCTTCTTCTTCTGTTGTTTAAATGGCGGTTGGCAAACCAACTTTAAGGTGCATTGTCCGCCACCTACTGGATTGGAGTATGGAGCACTACTTAATAGAATACACTTGGGAGAAAAAAAAAAAAAAAAAAAAAAAAAAATTAAATCTTTCTTAAGCCAAGTTCACACTACATGATTTTAAGCCCGATTTGCAAATCGTTGAGCTCGCCGACAGGTCAGGGTGTTATCGCATGCAAATCGCGGGGGATTAGCGGACGATGAACGCTCGCCAATCTGTTAGTATGAAAGAGCCAACAACGCATCAAAGACGCTCGCAGACGCCTCGCAGACGCGTTGCCGAGCCCAGAAAAATATCTAGCGTGCTAGATATCCAGAGCTGTCGCGCGACTCAATCTCAGTGATGTCATGAGCTAGAGCCAATCAGAGCAAGGCATGGGTTGAGGTCACCGCAAATACCATGGTAAATACCGGTAAATACGCGAAATGCGCGATTTTCAAACAAACACGACCAAGACGAGTTTACAGAAAGATGAGCAACATGTCGTCAAGAAAGCAATGAACTCAACAGCAAATTTTAGGAGCAAAGTTTAATCGAACTGTGGCAGGAGCATGAATGCCTTTATGATGTTGGACATGAGATGTGAGAAAGAGAAAAGGTGGACGGAAATTACAAAGCCCACCCAGGTAAGCAAAATGTTATAGGTTGAAATGTACATTAAATCTTACTGTAATTCTGTTTATTGTCATTCCCGGTTCGTTTTATCACGTGTTTTTCGTGACAAAACGTGGTTTGTAGAATCGTTGGGTGACAGAGTTGTTGTCAACTCCTGTAGTGCGTTACCTCCTGTTGTGGATCAATCACGTTGTATCGTGTGGTGTGAACAGCTCAACAACTTGAACACTCCTGATTTCACAGAGAGCAAGTCATGTAGTGTGAACTGCACAGTTCAGCCCAACGTTTTAAAATCATGTAGTGTGAACAAGGCTTTACCAGTTCTGTGTCATTTAAACATTTGAAAACGTTTTCGTGTATTGTATAATTTGTTCCTTCTAATAATTCCTTAAGTGTATAATTTCTTACCCCCCTATCCTTTAAAGACTGAAATAATTCAAGCCTTTCTCTACTGTATGCTACACAATCTAGTAATATATGTTTTACTGTTTCTGGATATCCACATTTATCACAATTACCACTTTCATGTTTTCCTATTTTATGTAAACTTTTTTTATTTTTTTTTATTTTTTTATTTATTGCAGATGAACAAAAGAGTAACACATACAGAATAGTGAGACACATATACAGTACAGAAGAGAGAAAAAGCACAAAAACAAAACAACAAAATACAAAACAGCCCAACACAGTCATCGATAAAGTGGTGTATGTAGGCACATGATATCCTTTCTGTGACGCAAGTATACCGGGGCAGTCCAGTAGTATCCGTATAGTTTTAGTGAAGGTATTAATCACCCCAACAATCACAACAACAACAACAATATATTAATATTAGTGTTGATAGTATCAATGATAATATTTATAATGATAGTTCATAACACTAATAGGAACATAAGCTCTAGTAATCTATAATAGTACTAATAAAAATACTAATAAACTAATAAAAATAGTCAATAATGTCACCGTATCTGCTCTGGACTCTAGGTCGGGGGGCTGATCCACAACTGCCAGTGAGCTCAACCAACAGACAACCCCACCCCCCTCCCCACACAGACACCGACACCTCTCCTTGATTCAATAATCCGATTCCCTCTCACCACCACCGGCGACACCCAGCCCCCGTAGTCAATTTTCTAGGCTCCATTGAGGTTTCCTCTAAAGAGTACGTCGGGACACCATAACAGGCACCTCCAAACCAAGCTCCCTTAGTGTGTTTGTGACCTGACATAACCAAATGTTATGGGTGGTTGGCCCTCTTGCCCCCCCTTTTTTTTTTTCCTCTTCCATGGCTTATTTTATGTAAACTTTGATTCAGTGCTGTATGTCCAATACGCAATCTTGTCATAATTACGTCCTTTTTCCTGTTTTTAACAGTTGTTCTTTCCACCCCCACATTACTTTGTATACTATACAAATGTCTTCCTCTTAATTCATTGTCCCATATCCTCTGCCACCTCTTTTTCACTTCAGTCCCAATCAGCCCCTTAATTTCTGCTTTACTCATCTGAACTCTGATGTTGATCTCAGGATTTTTCAACGCCTCCTTTGCCAGTTTATCAGCTTCCTCATTCCCCTTTACTCCGACATGTGCTGGCACCCACAAAAAACTCACTCTTACGCCTAAGTGTTTTATGTTAAATAACTTCTGCAATACTTCATTTAAAATATTTTGTCTTGTCGCAGAAGTTCCACTCTCTAAACTTTGCAGAGCTGATTGTGAGTCGATAGCACACTACTATTAGGCTGCCTTTCTTCTATCCATTGTAAAGCTAATGATATAGCTATCAGTTCTGTTGTAAACACGGATATATGATCTGTTACTCTTTTTGAAATTTTAACACTGTCCTGAGGGCTATATACTGCTGCCGCGGCTCTACCTGTTATGGGGTCTTTTGATCCATCTGTAAATATTTTTATCCTGTTGTTATACATTTGATTAATATGTTGTTGAACAATAACTTTTAATGGCAAATTTGGTTTGTTCTTGTGTATCTCTTTATGAATTAATAAGTCTGTTTTTGGCATTGGGAATAACTATGGGGGTATAGATGATATTACAACAGAAGGAGCTACTTCTATCTCTGTTATACCCATTTCCTGTGCCTCCTTATTCGCTACCCAGCCAAAACTATTCACACTTCCATACTCATACTCCCAACAGTTTTCCAGTACCTTTTTAACTGGATGTCTTTCATCATGTCCTTTTATATTTATCCAGTATCTCATCCTTAACTTTCTCCTTCTAATTTCAAGAGGCATTTCTCCCATCTCTACTTGGATAGATGGTACTGGAGACGTCCTAAAAGCTCCACAACTGATCCTTAGAGCTTGAGTCTGAATTACCTCAATCTTTTTTAGCCATGTATCTGATGCAGAGCAGTATATCAGACTACCATAATCTATTGCCGGTCTTATTAATGAGCTATAGATTCTTCTTAGAGACTGTCTACTCGCTCCCCACTCAACCCCAGCCAAGCACCTCATTACATTTATTCCTTTTTTACATTTATCAATTAATTTTTGAATGTGAGTACCAAAATTTAATTTAGAGTCCATCCACATACCTAAAAATCTTAACATTTTAACTTGCTCCAATTCCTGACCATACATTTTTATGCTTACTTTGTTATTTCTCCTTTTAGTGAAACAAATTACCTGCGTTTTTGCAATTGAGAACCGAAAACCCCACTCCTTTGCCCATTCTTCTACCTTATTCACTGCCCCCTGCATACTTTTAACTACAAATTTTTCATTTCTTCCCCTTTTCCATAGTGCACCATCATCTGCGTACAGAGACCTCCCTATTCCTGTGTCTATTTGTGTATAAATATCATTAATCATAATGTTAAAAGTATTCGACTACTTACACTACCTTGGGGAGTTCCATTTTCTATAGAATATATTTGTGAATATGTAGTCCCAATTCTAACTTGTATTGTCCTATTCAATAAGAAATCCATTATCCAATCATACATCTTTCCAGTAATTCCCATTTTATCAAGTTTCATTAACAGACCCTCTTTCCACAACATATCGTATGCTTTCTTTATATCAAAGAACACTCCAACTACTACCTCTTTATTTACTTGAGCCTTCGTTATTTCTGCCTCCAGACTTACAACAGAATCCATAGTACTGCGTCCCTTCCTAAAACCACTCTGGGATTGTGAAAATAACCCTTTTTTCTCAATAAAAAATACTAACCTTGACATTACCATTCTCTCCATAAGTTTACATAGGTTTGATGTCAATGCTATTGGCCTGTAACTGCTTGATAGAGCTTTGTCTTTCCCTGGCTTAGCAATTGGCACTATGACCCCATGTTTCCACTCAGAAGGAAGCTTCCCTGTATTCCCATACTTTATTAAACAATCCTAAAATTATCTTTAATGATGTTTCTGATAAATTTTTAATCAACTCTACACAAATTTCATCCTTACCTGGAGAAGTTTTCCTTACCCCTGAGAGTGCTCTCTTCATTTCGTACATTGTAAACTCTGCCTCTATTACACTACCCGAATGCGCTCTTTTTTCTAAGATTGTAGGATTTTCTATTATGCGTTGTCTCCTATATCTTCTCATTTCCTCTGGAATATTCTCATTACTATGCACCTTCATAAATGTTTTTGCTAATACTTCAACTTTTTCTTTATCTGAAACCACTGAATTTTCTTTATCTGTTAAGACTGGTATGCTACTAGATCTCTGAATTCCACTCATCTTTCTGATCATCGCCCATATTTCGTTAATTTCAATGTCTTCACCAATACTTTCACAAAATTCCCTCCAATGATTCCTTTTTGCTTTTCTTATCACACGCCTCACTTTTGCTTGTGCCTTTTTATAGTTTATTAAATCAATAAAATTAATACTACTTCTTACTTTCCTAAGAGCTTTATTTCTTATAAAGACTGCCTCACTACAATCCTCATTCCACCAAGGAACCACTTTTTTCCTATTCCCGGATTTAGTTTTTCCTATCGCCTCTACTGCAGCTCTCCTTA
The DNA here is from genome assembly GCA_036326025.1 of Chrosomus eos. Classification (NCBI taxonomy): domain Eukaryota; kingdom Metazoa; phylum Chordata; class Actinopteri; order Cypriniformes; family Leuciscidae; genus Chrosomus; species Chrosomus eos. Next base: position 2,754,464 of record CM070834.1, read on the forward strand.
TTGCTTTACAAATATTTGTATTTAACTCATCTACATCCTCTGTTACACCCAAAATTCCCTCCAAAAAACACATCTCCTTAAATTGCTCCCAGTTTGCCTTATTACAGTTTTTCTCGATTGCTTAAACACATTTGCCCACTCTGACATCACATTTTCAAAACAGTTAACACATAGGATAAAACTAAAGCTCAATGGCCAAAATGACTAATTTTGTTAGCAAAATGCTCTAACACTCACAAAACATTAAAAACATGTAACATAAGCAAATATTTCCATCAAACAACACAACTTGTGGTCAAATTAATTTATTCTTTCAATCAATCATTACACAATGGACAACAAAATACAAAATACAGCCATCAATATGAAATTATACTTTACAAACTCAAATGGATACTGGAAAAGAAAAGCTACCAAATGAAACTTATGGGTGGAAATACCTTAAAAAAAAAAATTATATATATATATATATATATATATATATATATATATATATATATATATATATATATATATATATATATATATAATGTGTGGATTCTATAAAGTAAAAGCAAAAATCATGTCAAAATTTACATTACTGTATGACAGTCACATAAATGGGATTGATAAAAGATCTGCATTACTGTATACACAGTTTGTTCTGCTACTACGTAACAGGGCAATACAGTAAAGCTGAAACAGTGGTATACATTACAGTAACACTGTGAATTACCTGTTCATTCTGAAAAAGCCTGACAATAGATGCCACAGTGCTCCGACTCAGAATGGGCTGGACCCTTTGTCCAGCCTCTCTAAAGGACAAGCTATGATTGATGACATGGTCAATAATTGTTTTTCATTTGAAAATGTCATGTTTTCAAATTTCATTTGAAACTTCAGCTCGATTTCGTCCTCTTGCTGCTGCAGCTCCTCCACCACGCATACAAACTCCTCTTCCTCTGGCCCCTCTGCCATGACCCCTTACTCCTCTTGCTCCTCTTCCTCAAACTCCTCTTCCTCTGGCCCCTCTGCCATGACCCCTTACTCCTCTTGCTCCTCTTCCTCAAACTCCTCTTCCTCTGGCCCCTCTGCCATGGCCTCTTACTCCTCTTCCTCCTCTTCCTCCTCCTCCTCCCTTCCTCTGGCCCTTCTGCCATGGCCTCTTACTCCTCTTGCTCCTCTTCCTCAAACTCCTCTTCCTCTGGCCCCTCTGCCATGACCCCTTACTCCTCTTGCTCCTCTTCCTCAAACTCCTCTTCCTCTGGCCCCTCTGCCATGGCCTCTTACTCCTCTTCCTCCTCTTCCTCCTCCTCCTCCCTTCCTCTGGCCCTTCTGCCATGGCCTCTTACTCCTCTTGCTCCTCTTCCTCAAACTCCTCTTCCTCTGGCCCCTCTGCCATGACCCCTTACTCCTCTTGCTCCTCTTCCTCAAACTCCTCTTCCTCTGGCCCCTCTGCCATGGCCTCTTACTCCTCTTCCTCCTCTTCCTCCTCCTCCTCCCTTCCTCTGGCCCTTCTGCCATGGCCTCTTACTCCTCTTCCTCCTCTTCCTCCTCCTCCTCCCTTCCTCTGGCCCTTCTGCCATGACCCCTTACTCCTCTTCCTCCTCTTCCTCAAACTCCTCTTCCTCTGGCCCCTCTGCCATGGCCTCTTACTCCTCTTCCTCCTCTTCCTCCTCCTCCTCCCTTCCTCTGGCCCTTCTGCCATGGCCTCTTACTCCTCTTGCTCCTCTTCCTCAAACTCCTCTTCCTCTGGCCCCTCTGCCATGGCCTCTTACTCCTCTTCCTCCTCTTCCTCCTCCTCCTCCCTTCCTCTGGCCCTTCTGCCATGACCCCTTACTCCTCTTGCTCCTCTTCCTCAAACTCCTCTTCCTCTGGCCCCTCTGCCATGGCCTCTTACTCCTCTTCCTCCTCTTCCTCCTCCTCCTCCCTTCCTCTGGCCCTTCTGCCATGGCCTCTTACTCCTCTTGCTCCTCTTCCTCAAACTCCTCCTCCCTTCCTCTGGCCCCTCTGCCATGGCCTCTTACTCCTCTTCCTCCTCTTCCTCTTCCTCTGGCCCCTCTGCCATGTCCTCTTACTCCTCTTCCTCCTCTTACTCCTCTTCCTCCTCTTCCTCTGGCCCCTCTGCCATGTCCTCTTACTCCTCTTCCTCCTCTTACTCCTCTTCCTCCTCTTCCTCTGGCCCCTCTGCCATGTCCTCTTACTCCTCTTCCTCCTCTTACTCCTCTTCCTCCTCTTCCTCTGGCCCCTCTGCCATGTCCTCTTACTCCTCTTCCTCCTCTTACTCCTCTTCCTCCTCTTCCTCTGGCCCCTCTGCCATGGCCTCTTCCTCTACTTCCGTGCCTTTGGCCTCTTTGATCCATGCTTGCAAATAGCAACATAGAGGTAGCATCTTTTATAGATGGATGAGAACTGATTGCTGATTGAAGAGTTGTGCAAATGAGTTTCACACAGATGGATAAAGATTTATAATTATGCAAGTACTTTCTATCTGCTGTTTATAGATGTTTTCCTTTTGTTCAACACAGTGAATCCAATAGAGTTTGGGGTCTTTCAATGAGATCTGTGGTAACTGTTTTGAAAAAGGGTGTGAAAAATGTGTGAAACAAATGAAAAAGTGTTAAAGCATTTGCAAGAGAAGACTTCTGCTGTGCTAATAATACGATGATGAAGATCAAGCGGATCCCAGTTTCATTTAGCGTGCCTTAGCCAATGAGAAAAACTGTAAATGCCCATCTTTGTATTCTCTCAACCTTTTCTTTTTGAATCTCTACTCCTATTTTACATAATATTGGGAAATGATCGCTTCCTATATTATTTTGAGTCATTACTTTCCAAGTACTCTTCCTAGCTAAATTATCTGATACCAAAGTTAAATCTAAAGCTGACATCTTTCCACTTCCTATATCTATTCTTGTACCCGATCCATCGTTTATACATACTAATCCTCTTAACTCTAACATTTCTTCTACTACCAATCCATTTTGATCTGTAATTTCACTCCCCCACAATGTTTCACTAGTTCACACTTACATATAATTAGAGGGAGAAAGTTTAATGCGTATTTGGCGTGCTGTCCGGGGGGAGGGCTTCGTGCTCGGAATTCGGCCCGAACCCATAATACTCCCCCATAAAAGCCAGATGACTTGGGACAGCACTCGTAAAATTATGCGGAATTAAACCCCCCAAAAAGTGAAAGGCATGAGAAGGTATTTACTAAAGAACGAGCTTGACCGTTCGACCGTGAGGGCTCTCGCAACATCCGACGGGAACTTGGATGCTCGCGGCATCGGACGGATAAGCCCCGCCAGCAGTTGAACTGACAGCTCGATGACGCCAGATTTAAACGAGCTTGATTATGGAACGAGTTTAGCCGTTCGACCGGGAGGGCTCTCGCAGCATCCAACGGGAGCTTGGGAGCTCGCGGCATCAGACGGGTAAGCCCTGCCAGCGATCGAACGCAGGGCGACCGCTGAACTCGGTCGGGAAGCTCGACCAGCGCTTCGAAGGGGGCTGGGACACGGAAATAGACCCCTCGCCACCCGACGAACGGGGAGCCTGCACAGCGACTCGAGCGCGGCCGTCCAACGACGATTAAGACAGGCAGGCTCTCACTGCGATTCGGACGGGAGGGCTCGATCAGCGCTTTGGGAGGGGACAGGGCCCGGCCTACGAACGAGGAGCCATCACTGCATACGAACGGGGGAGCCTGCAATTGTAAAAATACACTGTATATTAGATCTACTTATTGAAACGGGCGAGAATACGGTGAGCCAGAAATAGTTTTGAAGTGGTTTGGAGAGTGACGATGAATGGAGCGTAACAGGTGGTGGGAATTAACTAATTAATTGGTTAATACTTGGTGAGCGTTTCTGATGTGGAAGCGGCTGGATCTGATGTGGGTATAGAGAGCTTCAGATGACCAGCGACCCAGGGTTTGAGTTTGTTGCTGAGAGAGACCTTTTGTGCGGCTGAGGTTGCTGCTCCGAAGCGAAAAGAATGACTTGGAAATTGGTTTGCTGCAATGCCTAACTGGATGAGAACTGCTTTAAGATGTTTTTGGAACCAGAAACCTGTGGCTGGATAATTGTAATCGACAGCAAATAGTGGGTCGAGTTGGGACTTGACCATGGAACATCTATGCTGCAAGTAGTTTATAAGAGAATGATACTGTTGAATGGGAGTTAGCAAATTGAAAATGTAAACGAATTGACCTTTCTTTACGCAATCCGATTGCTTTAATGAAGAAAGATAATGTTTCGTTATCTACGATCTGTAAGTCTGAAATGGTGGATATTCTAATCGAATTTAGACGTGTTAGAGGAATGGTAACCGAGACGGAGTCATGAAAAACGCTTGAGTATATCAATAGTACGGGGTTGTTTGGTATCCGGGCGAGTAGGAAGAGCTCCTTGAATTCCTTTAATGAGAAGGGAACGTTTGAGAATCGTTTACGGCAGGGGCGGGCTTACCGTAGGCTAATTTATAGGGAAAATTGAAAGCTGCGTAGGTAGCTTTTTTAATGGACCCGGCTTGGAGACCAACTTAAAGTGAGAAATGTATGTAACGGCTAAAAGAGAAATCGGGAAGCAGCAGGTTGTGAGTGAGGTGAAAAGTTTTAAAAGATTTCCATGCGGTGTGATATGTTTGGAAAGTTCTCGGTGCGACTGCTTGGAGGATGGAATCGATAGAGGTATCCAGGGGTTTTAGCGATTGGTTTGATGGAGGATCGGCTGAGAATAATGAGGGACTGGAGTTGGAATTGAATCCGCTTCTGGGGCCAGCATCATGAATTTCTGAAAGAGAAACGAGAGAGTCTGCAATTTGATTTTGTCAGCCTGGAACGTGCTTGGCAGTTATATAAACTGCTCGCAAGCGGAATCCAGGTTAAGAGATCAGAGGCCCTGGACGCAATGTCTAGTAGGCCCTCCTTAGGCAGGCCAAATGTATGGTTTGACCAATTTTAATTTGCCATTAGGCTAACAGTTTTACTGGTTTTTAAAAATAAAATGTTTTTGGAGTAAAGTTCATGAATTATTGTTCTTTCCCATAGGATTCTTTAAAACTATGTTGTGTGGAATTTAGTCCCTCTAGGGGGGGGGGGGGGGGGGGGGGGGGGGGGAGTTTGTACGTTTTAAGGTTAAATGCATCAATCTGGTGCACTTTGAGAGCTCAAATTAAGAGCTTTAACCGGCTTCAGCCCCATGAACTGTGACATGAATAAAGGAAAAGCATTGACTTGTACCTGGACATTAAAGAGGGATCAAATATCTTTTTAGTTATGATATAGAGTCTCAGTGTGTTTTAGGATGCCAAACGATTATTATAATAATGTAATAATGATTTATATAATTATTCCTAGCTATTACGTAAAATCCATATAGGCTATAAATGTACTGTATAAATGAAAATGAATATTTCAAAGTATATTTTACTTACACTATTGTATAGGAAAATTACAATACTTTTGTCCTAATTTCTTCACTTGCAAGTTTGCTTTTATTTTGGAGAATACACCTGATTACCATGCTGATCGCGTGAGCAAAGTGCGGACTTTTCTTTAAATCACGCAGCACAAACAGGATGCCTATATAGGCTACTTAATTACAGTCTTGTGCTGTTTTATAAAGGCACAAAGCCATATCACGGTTTCGGTGTTGGGAAAAGGGGGAAGAGAGAAAGTTCGGCAAAAGGCGGATTCGAACTCGAGTCGAACGCGTCAAAAGCTGCTTTCAAGCACCTCACGCCCTCGCCCTACGGCACTGTAGATATTCAGTGAATGATATCTTTTTGCTAAAAAGACGGGCACGTAGTCCAAATGTAGGCTACGCTCTCAACTCGCGTTTAAAGTCTGATAGGCAGCACGCAGCACAGAAGAATGTCCAATTTAGCGTGAGATTTCTTTGGTGGGCGTGAGAGCGTGAGATTGAGGCTGAATGTGTGAGTGTCACACCAGATGCGTGAGAGTTGGCAACCCTGCATTTTATTCGATTTACTGAAGCCTGTAAAACGCATTTGCCGCTGCACGGCCGTGTGTATATCTAGGCTGCAGAGTCTGGCTCGCTCATAGGCTGCGCTGCGGATACTGGGCGCCGAGGGGGCGCCAAGTCCCCGAATTTGCCATTATAGCAGGTCTTCGTTCATTCATAGTCTGTCTGACATATTAGAAGCGATGTGTGTCATGGATTTTCACTGAATTGATTCTCAAAAATACAAAACGAAGTGCATTCCGTATCAGTTCAATACGGAACAAGACTTATGTGTCAAATACGGAAAGATTCCGTATTATACGGAACGATTCCGTATTATACGTAATGGTTGGCAACCCTGCTGTTACGTGTCTTCCGTTGAGAAATACGAACGGCGCGTTTAGCGGAAAATAATTTGAGGTACGTACGTGTAAAAGTGGCTACCCCCATACTGCGCGAGCTCCGCTATGATGGAAAGACAATCGTTCGACCCGCGCTGTCTACGGAAAAAAGCAGAACATATGATTTCAGTATTTTTACTGGAGAGAAAACATCACTGCTGCGGCAGTGTAGAAAATTGCCAGAGAAACTGAGCTCCTGTGGGAGCAGGGGAGACATCACTGCTGTGGGAGTGGAGAAAATTAGCCAGAGAAAACAGAGCTCCTGCGGGAGCAGAGGAGACCGATGTTTGTCTTTTCGTGCGTTATCGAAGACGCGAGGAAGAGGAGGAGAGATTCAGGCATCCGAAGTTTAAGTGGCCAAGCAAAGACAGCAGTTCACGTTCACGTTTAGAACGGTTTGGACTGTCTGGGAAAGTAGACGAGATGAAATAATGTCCTATCGATTATTAAACGAACCCTCAATGTTTCTATGGCTAGGGTCACATTCCCTGCCGATTTGTTCGTTTGAATCAGAAAAACCAGTGAGCTGTGGTTTAAATCGCTTCAAATTAAAATGAAAATACATTTATGCTATGACTTTAAGTTTCTAAGCGATTTTTTGTAGATAAATTGCATGACAGTGTTAACGATAGATAGGTTATTTGTGATTCTGTGTGCAAGCTGCACGTAATGTGAGACTTACCGTTTACGTGTGAGAGTTTATCACTAGGAAGCCTCACGTAAATGACGGCAAATCATTTGTACAGAACGGGTTTAAAACGAGTGATTCCCGAATCCTGATCAAAAATGAGTATCCAGGGCAGTATAACTGGCTCGTGATTAAATAACTGAAATAACTTCGATGCGAAGTTCAACCAGGGACGGAAAACGAAAAGTTTTTTGAGCTGAGCACTCACGGACTGGACTGGCCGGGTCTGAAACTGCAGCGCGGGCTTGGGCTAGGCTGAGGCCTGCAGCGGCCTGACGCTGGAAAAAAACACCCGTTCCTTCGCGTGAAGAGGGTGGCATTGCCTTATTGCCCATTTCTCTATGGCAGGATTTGTTTGAATGCGGTCCGGTTTAAAGAAATACCCGGAAGTAGATAGCATAGCATGTTTCGCCGGCGGTGGCAAGGACCCGTTTGTTTGGCCTGATGCCCGCGAGATAACTCCAGAGGATTGCGACAAAGATTCCTGATTCTGGTGGACGAAAGATTCTTCATCGAACGGGAAGAGCTCAGATCAGTAGGGATGGCTGACGCGAAACAGTCGTTCCGAAGCTTTGTGAGATCCCGAAGCGCAGATGTTTCGAATCACTGATTCGAAGCGTGATTCAAAACACCCATGTCACGTGACTATGGCCAAACGAAGCCTCGAAGTGTTTCACGAAGTGTTTCATCAGGTGTGATCCGTCGAATCAGCGTTTGATTGACACGGTCGGAAACAGACCACACAATCGCACATCTGTATAAAAGTGAAATTAACGCATATTGACATCGTGGTTTTTTGTGAGAGGAGTTTGATTTTGAGATAGTGGATTTTTGGTGATATAGTGACATTTATAGTGCGATTTGTTTAGTTATATTTAGGCTTACATTTAAATTTACACAACACATTGACTGATAGGCTAGAGACACAGAGTATACATATAGTGACACATTAATATAGATATAAATATATATATAGACAGCTAGATTAATAAATAGATTGATACATATATAGATAGATTAAAGATAGGCTACATATATAAATATTATAGAGACATAGATTATAGATACATATCTAAATACACAGATAGATTATAGATACATATTATATACATATCTAAATACACAGATAGATTATAGATACATATTATATACATATCTAAATACATAGATAGATTAGAGATACATATCTAGATAGATTTGGATAGATAGATAAAATGGAGGCTCTCCAGAAGAGATGCCGTACATCTGTGGTGTGGGAGCATTTCCATTTAGAAACAACAAATAAAGTGAGATGTGTGTATTGCGATCGGCAGCTCGCCTACTGCAACAATACATCATCCATGATGCGCCATTTGAGAAGTCCTTCCACAGCAGAGAAATTTATATTTTTGAATAAAAATATGTACTAAAGAGAGACATTGTGGCTTGATTTATTTTATTAATATTCATTTTCCAGGACCAAAATAACATTATGCACAGTGAGGAGCCTATATAGGTTACAAGATTCACATATTAGAAAAGTACAATAATAAAAAAACAACAAATTGTCATGGCTCGTCAAGGTTTTTTCAGATCAACACATGCAAGTGACCACTAGGTGTCACCGTGGAGACGGGTGTCGGAATGATTCGAAGCCTCGAAACAATATGGACAGTTCTCGCTTCTCGCAGTGGATCAGACACCTGTGAGATCAAAGGCGGATATCGCGGGATTCACGGGATTCACGCTCGTGCACATTGTTGCTAATAAACTGGATGTAATTTAAGTTCTGATGCTTTTATATGAAAATAAATATAATGAACAAGACACCCAAATTACTTGTTATTTAATTCCATTCCAAATAAGTGTTTATCAATCATTTTTTCTTTAATACAGACATAGGATATGTGTGTTTTTTATATAATAAAATGACATAACCCATAGAGATCGCACTGTCCGAGGGTTTGGCAATATTCACACATCATAACATATACAAAACATGATATCCGAGTTTTAAATTCAAACATTTTAAAAGAGAACAATACATCACGGTTGTTTAAACCAATCACCATTAAGCTGTGTCGTCAGCAAGTCGTTTCCCATCATGCTTTTGATCAGCACAGTCGGTGGAGAGCAACTGCGCGCGACTGCAGAATCCGACACGTGCGGCTTGCGCTCGCGAGAGCTTTTTGACACACGTCAGCATGACATCAGAGCAAGGCGGACCGCTCTCGGACACATTTCTAACCGGCATGCATCTCGCGCTGATCAGCGGTGATCGATTCTGCGCAGATTTTGCTCATCTCAAACAAGCCTATTATGGACCATTTGGTAGTGATGTGACATTTGAACCGAGGCATCGGAGCTTGTGTCGAGAAAAAATGGGCGTGCCAGATGAAGCCGCGATTCGAGGCTTGTGTTGTTAACGTGAAAATCACGTGACTGATGACAAACGAGGCCTCGGTTTGTGTGAATACGTCATCGGTTCGGTCTGAGTGTCGCTTCCGGAAAAAAGGGGGTTCGAAACTCGCGCCACCTTGTGGGTGTTGCAGGAGTAGCAGAAGCATGAGTAGAAGCAGTTGTAATGTCAGAGTCAGAGATCTCTCATTGTCGTTATTGTGTCATATATGTGTTAGGGCTGTATATTATTACATGATATCAGGTTAGAATAGTTATTAATAATAATAATTGTTATTATATAGTAGCTATATTATAGTCTTGATATATTAATTAGATAAGATTATTTGGATTGCTGTGGATTTTTGGTAGCTTAGATTTTTGGATCTGGACTGCTTTTAAATTTGGATTGCCCTTTTGGATTTGTTTGCTTTTAATGACATCTTCCTTTTCCCTGGTAATGGAGCCAGCAAGAAAGAGGAGATCCTCCCTGTCTGGGCTCAACAGAAGCATCAGTATCTTCATTTATACCCACTGACATTTTATGTTCCCCTACATCCTCTGTTCTTTGTGAAAGGATATTATTCCAAGGCTGGAGAGGTTTTGTCCAAGAAGAGGAATTGTCTAAACCCAAACACACTTCAAAAAATGTATTTTCTCAATAAAAATCTATTATAATCCTTCCTTCATCCACCCCAAACTGCAGTGTTTACTTGAGTTTACTTTATTACACTCCCTCGCGTCCCTCTACCATAACCACTGCACTCCACACAGTCACTTTTGTTGTTCATACTGTCTGTCACTATTCAATTTTTTTGAATAATTAATTAACTGTGTGTGTGACAGTTGTCTCTATAAGTAAATCCAGACAGAGAAAGATACACATTTTATTTCATACCCAGGCAATGGACACATGTCTGCACAGATCTCTTTATTATTGCAAATGAAAGGTTACAGAGAGATTAACAGTGAGAAGAAGATAAATAAATAAAACAGCGGGAGGGGGGCGGGGGTTCAGGTCATTGGTTCAGAATGAATTAATTTGCCTGCTATTTCTTTGCACAGTAGCTAGGTGTCACTAGTGAGCAATGCTGAATGAAGCTTCGAGTAATGAATCTTTGGGCGAAGCAATGGGCTGCGAGGTCTCAGTGGTTCAGGAAGCCTCATCTTGCCATCACTACCATTTGGTTCAACTGTTTCATTGCTTCACGAAGCCTCGATCTGCCCATCACTACAGATCAGACGTGTTTAGGAAGGTACTGCTTGGTCAAATGCTGTTATGCTGCAAAAAACTGCCAATGCAACGAGGTGAGACCGCTGGGTATTTATAGCTCTCATCGTTGATTGCTGAGTGCTCTCCACCCGTGTTAATTATCTGCGCGTGCTCCTCCCGAACTTTGTTAATAAAACGTCATGTTATGAGAATTAAAATCTCCACACCATACCATCTTTTGATCTCCTCTCTCATCTATTTTTACCAAATCTCCTATATTTAGTTTCTTACATGGATTATAAAGGTTTACTATTTTTATACTTTCTGAGCCTTCCCATATTTCAACTACCAATACCTCTTGTTCCTGATTAATCTCTACAATCCTGTACCCTATATCTTGTTTTATAAACGTTACTATCCCCCTCCAGTTCCACCTGTTCTATCTCTACGTATTACAATATATCCTTGTAATGTAAAATTAAGACATGGTTTCAACCAAGACTCCTGAACACATATTATATCTGGACATCTTTCTTGTTTTGATATAAAGTTCTTAAATTCCTGTCCGTTTGCAATCAAACGTCTTGCGTTCCATTGCAATATTAGTAACACCATTACAGACCACCACATGTTGCCTGAGTATTTCCTCCCTGTACTTTTAGTTTATCATTTACCATCTCCACACTGATTCCTTCTATTTCCAGATACTTTTCTGCTGCTCTCACTATGATTTTAATTCTCTCTGTCCGACTTTCCGTTTGTGCTGAGCAATTTATCACTTCAGCTATAAATGCTACAAAAGACACTTTATCAATCTCCAGTGGATCATTCTCAGTTTCCTCAATTCCTTTATTCATTGTCTGATATCTAGCTTTCTCAATTTCTGATGTTTTTGTTTCCTGTTCAACTTTCTTCAGGGCCTCTGCATATGTTAACCCATCTTCCACTCTGACATTTTGTACTTTCACTACTTTTTTCCTCGCTTGGCATCCTCCATACCCTGCGCTGTGATCTCCCCCACAGTTACAACATTTAGGATTTACTCCTTGTTCACATTTACCGTAATCATGCTCTCCTCCACATCTTGCACATCTTTGCTTTCCTCTACACACTGCTGCAACATGTCCAAATCTTTGACATTTAAAACATCTTAATGGGGGAGGTACATAGGGTCTAACCATATACGCCATGTATCCTAAATATACCCTTTCAGGTAATTTCTCCTCATCAAAATGTAGCATCACAGATAGACTATCCTTCCTTTCTTTGTCTTTGACATACTGAAGTCTTCTTACTTCCTTCACTTCTGCTCCTGAAACATTCTTTATGATTTTTTCTGTTGTCATCATGTCAGTCGGAATTCCTGTTATTACCCCTCTAACCCATTTCTTCTCTTCTGGAATTGAACTTACTTTTTTCCCCAGTAACATCTTCATCCCTAGTGCCTTTTTCTGTTGCTTGACATCTTTACAAAATTATAACAATTTGCCACCCCTCAACATCTTTGCATTGTCAATCTGCCCTATCTCGTCATTAATCGCTTTTGTTAATTTCAGCGGATTTATTGCAGATTCCGATTCAGATGCGAATTTTATCATTACCTTGTATTCCTCCTTTCTTTTTACCTGATGTCTTCCCTTTTCACTATCAGAATCCGAAATCTGACCCCAGTTTTTCTTTCTCTTTCGTTTTTTAACAACCTTCCATTCAACTACTCTCCGCGCCTACCACTACTTCTTCTTCCATTTCCGGATCACTTCCGGAATCCTCCAAGCTTCCTACCATGCGCACTCCACTCTCAATCCAGCTGTTGCCAACCGCCTCGAGCGTACCCCACCGATCCCATGCTTCTTGTTTATTTCCTCTTACGTCATTCCGTAGTACGTATTACACGTTACATAGAATACATTACAATAGCCAAGCCGTTAAACGTAGACCATCGCCTCGATCTCGCCGGTGGGCTAAAAGCAGACTCACATAGCCCGTCCAATTCAGAGCTAAATCGTGACTACAGATCGACCATGTCATGAAATTACACTGGCACCTTGTAGATATTATTACCAATGCGAACATGATGGGATATCAACCATCTCGTGCGTTGCCTGTCCAACAATAATTAAAACTACAATGAATCAGTTTCGACCAGGGGCGTAGGAGCCATTATACGTGGGGGGGACATGTCCCCCCCACATTTCAAAATCTAAGCTTTGTCCCCCCCACTATTTCCCAAAGTAAGATTTTGTTTTGCATTGCCTGCCTATCTCTCCCAATTTCGGAGTCTCCAAATTAATCCATTCTGCAACTTTTAAATACATAATTCATTTTTTTAAAACGGCCGTATTCTTCAGCTGTTTATGTCGTCAGTTAACCATGATCGCGCACCGCTCGCGCATCTAGGCGACTCGGAGAAATGCACGCAGCAATATATGAATGTTCCTGGGAGATCCGTAGTTGCACGGGATGTGGAAGCGCGCAAAAGTTCCAGAAATGTACAAAAAGGTAAGGAAAATAAGACTAAATCCAAATTAAATAACCAAGATTAGGTTAGTATTTTTCTCAGGAGATGTTTTGAGCATTTTACTACACCGGATTATCAGCAAACTGTCAAGAGAACTGCTAACTGGCTACTCAAAATAAACTAGCAATCTATTCAGTCTGCATATTTGTGTTTGATCTGTGTGAATTACTTGATATATAAGACTTGCTAGACCTACTTTTAGCTACCAAGCAACCTTTCCACAAGGGATAGATTGATTTTATTTTTCAATCTATCCTTGGGGGGTAAGCTCAGTGGTTAATGGAAATCAAATCAACCATTTATTTGAGTTAATCAGTACACGACTGATTAACAGTAATGTAAATGCTAAATGTCCTAATACATGTTGATACTACAACAATGCAAAGTATATGCTCTTAACCTTGCAGTTTTTCACATATCATGTAAGACTCAATTTCTCAATTTCTTTGCAAAAACTCTCCAGAAAGTGGCATTTAATGGTTTATTTTTTTTTTTTTTAATTCTCCGGGGGGGCATGCCCCCGGACCCCCCTAGCATTTACTGTCCCCCCCAGGTTCAAAATTGCTCCTACACCGCTGGTTTCGACTATAACTGGGCTACACATAGCCGGCTGATATACGAGCTAGATCGTGTCTACGCACAGCCTCGATATAGAACATTAAAGAAATTAAACCAAACACCTTGCAATCACAGTTGACTTTGCTTACATGATGGAATATCATATATTTCTCAAGTTATTTTGGAAAAAATTACATTTAACCAGATTCAATGTTATTTTGGCTAGAAGTGGGCTACACATAGCCGGACTATATCAGGTCTATATTTAACCGAGACGTTGAAATGACGGCTATTGCTTGCTGGGAAAACCCAGAAGTTGACCACTCCTTTGGCACAAATCTGCTGTATATACATATACACCTCCTAACTCATTGATTGGGTTGATTATCTGAATGTGCTCCACTTGTGTTTAATTAGGGTTAATTATCTGAACGTGCTCCCCCTGAACTTTGTTAATAAAACATAATTTCTTAATATGCCAAATATGGTAGGGGTTGATCTTTGAGTGATTTGATTGGATGGAAAGGACAGCATGGTTAATGATTCTGCTTAATCTTGTGTATAAATATGAGGCTTCTTCCTTAATAAACTTGAGAATGTGATGGTACTACTGTCTCTGCTTTATCCTTCTCTGCAGATCGTCTAACTAAAAATTAATCTAACTGTCAGTATTCAGGCCAGTGCTGTAGCAATGCATCACTTCTTTTCCATGATGTTTTCACTGATAGCCATTATTGGGCATGTGAGCGGTCAGTCTGAGCGACCGTACAGATCTGAGCTGAAGGTGACGAACGGAAGGACTTGGGGATCGTGGGGGGGAAAGCAGTTTTGTCCAAGTGGAAAGTATGCCGCAGGGTTTAATCTAAAGGTAAGTTGTGCATTGACTCTATTTAGCTCAAAATAGATCAAAACTGGACTTGCTGTTTGTCACTTAATTCCAGGTTTCTCCAGGGAACTGCACCAGTTTAAGATTTTTAAAGTGTCTGTAATACTAAAGAGCATGAAGATAAATGTTACTATGGGTTTGTTTAGAGTTTACTCTTTCAAATGAAAGATTGTCTTGTTGTTTTAAGGTGGAAGGACCAGATGGTGATGATACAGCGCTCAATGGGATTCGTCTTTACTGTGTCGATCGGTCCAAAAACCTTCAGTCTAGAGGACTTTCGGACCACATTGAATCCAACGTAGCAAATTAATGGACTCAGATTATTACCAATTCTTGCATTAAGTAGAGGAGTAAACTGAGGATTTTCTTGAAAATAATTGATTTGATCGAGCAACTGTTTTCTTCAGATGGGGTGTGTGGGGAATAGACCAATGGTGTCCTTCTGGATACTTGATGGCTTTCCAGCTGAAAGTTCAATCTTCCCAAGGAGATGAGGATGATACGGCCGCAAACAACATCAAGTGAGAGTGTGGTGCTATAAGTTATAACATCTCTTATGTATGCCTCTAACACCATCTCTTACCCATCCTGGTTTTATTTTGCTATTTAAGTACTCAGTTTTCCCCCATCAATAGTTTAGTTAATATCACACTCGCAGTCGTGCTGCTGTTCCAGGTTGTGATTGCTGTAGGTGATCATGTGACTGACATTCAATCCAACTGCACAATTCCATATTTTATCGTGATGCGATCTGGGAAAACCCACCACATGGTGAAATTTGACATATTACAGGTTTTGCGATCATATTAAAGCTGGGTTCAAGCCCTTTCCAAATCTGTTTTTATTTATTTTGTAGTTTGTCTGTAACAAAAGTTATGGTTATCTGTAGCAGGCTGATCGATGTGATTTTCAGAAATGGAATTTTGAGAAAAACAGGTTTAATTAACTAACTGTCACGTCCCGCTACGACTGGCGCTCTTTTTTTTTTTTTTTTAATTGCCTTTTTTCATATCACATATCTTAGTAATCATCATAGATTAGGTATCATTCGAAAGCTTACAAACTCAAAAATCATCCTGTGAAAACCGTTTTGAAATTGGATGATTGAGAGGCGAGCAAGGTCTTTTAAACGAGCAGCTTCAGACTTGTTGTTCTCTTGTGCTCTGCATCACACCACACGATAACGCTGGATAAAAATTAATACATAAAAACTTGCGTGCATGACTGGCGGGACCTTTATTCTGTTATGTGGTTTATTTTGATAGGCGAAACTGTCTTTGTAGTGTTTAGAGGAGAACTAAATGGCCGTTGTTTTGCACCTCCGCTCCGCGCGTGTTCTTAAAGAGAAAGACACGTCTTTTCAGCTTGCCACTATAAATCGCTATTTTTCTGCACTAATCTAGTGAATTTTCCCAAGATATATTCAGAGATGATAAAAAAGATGTTATAGAATAACAATTTATTGATAACCCAAATTTGACAATAAACTGACATTCAATCTATTTTTAGACTTTACTGAAAATGTAGCCTACAAGCGTGACATCCGACGGGTTTTCCCAGATCTCATCACATTATCGTCACATCTGATATATATATTATTATATTTTTTTTTTCAGGTTCAAATGCAGTGGAGGTAATGTGCTGGAGGGTCCCCCCCCCCCCCACCCTTTAAACGCTGGGGCTACTGGGGCGATTGGGGCGACTGGAGTCCAACATTTCTTGGAAGAGGAATCTGTGGCATACAGACACTGGTAGAAGAGCCACAGGGAACTGGAGACGACACCGCTCTCAATGACGTGATCATGTTCTGCTGTGATTAAGGTGACGTGATCTCAAACACACACACACACACACACACACACACACACACACACACACACACACACACACACACACACACACACACACACACACACAGCACATCAACTAAATCTGTTTATTCTTTCAGGTGCAGGAGGATGACAGCAAGAACAGCAAGGTCAAATGTATTGTAATTATTGATCATACTATGATAAACTAACATAAACCATGTCTTGCAACAGTTTTTTTAATGTAATTCTGTAAAGCCAGCCGGTCATTATCACAAAAAAATAAAGCTTATCCGGATGATCAGGACATTTGCACCCTGTTTATTGGAATTGGAATTTTATTTTTTTGTAGGTCAGTGATTCTTCTGAAGACTCCTGAACTTCTGCTGAAACGGTCGTCAAATATCAGCAATAAAGACTTTCTAAACAGAACCTTGTAGTTTCACATTGTTTTGCACAACACTTTACATCAGATTGTTCACTACATTAGTGCATGTGGCAGATGGTGCAAAATGACCAACATACTCTACAGGAACACTACATTTAAAGTGTAATATTGTCAATCCTGTTACCCTAAACTTTTTGCCTTTCTAAAGCTATAAATGTTTATTTGGCTAAAACCGCATAATGCATATTCAGAAAATGATTTGATGCACAAATTCAAACCTCATTCAAATACTTAAATATTTGAGAAGATAAACTCACTCCTGCAGTAAATATCACAAACAGTGCCAGAATCAAGAAGCAGTTATGAATCCGTATTGAAAGAATTTGTTTGGATGTTTTCTGTTTCGGTTCTGTGCCTGTTTTCTCTCAGTTGGTTTTCTAAGCTGCTCACAAATGGTTTCTTTCTCACTGGGCTCGTTTGCTGCGCCTGAATGCGGTTGTTCCCAGATTGTCTGCCGGAAGCTAGTTATTTTAGTCGATAAAGTTTTAAATATGGACGTTCTTACATGAACGCATCACTTCAGAAGGCCTTTATTAACCTTCCAGAACCTGTGGAGGGCTTTTATGATGGATAGATGTAAGTGAACAAAAACATCCTGCAAAGTTTTAAATATGAAAGTTCACCGTATACAAAGTTATTGTCTCTCAAAAGTAAGAGTTGACTCTGAGTCGCTGATATGAATCGATAGACAAACGATGCATTTTCTCTAACTTTCGTACGTCACTTGTACAAGTTATTTGAATTAGACACGCCCACTCAGTGCGCGCGCCGAGCAGACAGAGAAAACAGTGAAAACATCATGTCGACGATCGAGACGCTGTTCTGAAGTGCGAATCAAAAGCAAACTTTTTTTTTCACTGCCCAGGGACAAGCATGTGAAGACTCAGTGGCTAGAGTTTATATTTACAACTATACCACACAAGTATAGCCACCTTGAGCTGTGTTCGCGTTATTTTAATGACGATCGCTTCACAAACACAAATGCTTTCAAGTGTGGATTCGCGAGTCGCCTGATACTGAAGGAACGTTCAATACCAAGTTTATTTGGATCGGCTTCCTCCTCCGAATCACAACCTGTAAGTACTATTAATAATTGTTGCATGTGTGTGTGTGTGTGTGTGTGTGTGTGTGAGAGAGAGTGAGAGTTAAGCTCAGCAGCTTCTAGGTCTCCAATGTCATTTTTTTTGTTTTTTGAAATATGTGAAATTATGTGAAGCGTATTGTAGTAATGCAGTGCTTTATCAATATGTTTAAGCTTTGGGCTAACGCAAAATATAACTGACTGGGTCATCTGACCAATCACCGCCGATTAGCGTCACGCAAAGGAGGGGTTTGGACAAATGAGTCGTCAAACGAATCATTAGGGAGTCGGTGAGCAAATCAGGTAAAAATAAATGCATATTATAAGACAACAAAAGTGTTTTTTGTCATTGCATGCGTGTAAAACTGTTGTGGGGACTCCCAGAACATTATTAGGAACATTTTAAATGCCATAATAGGTACCCTTTAATTAAGCTATTAATTATATGAATGATTTTATATGAATCTAAATTAAATGGATTGTGTCGCGTGTAATTATGTCTATAAATGTCTTCTGCTTTTTCTACTTCGATGCTTTTAATTGCACATTGTAGTTCTGCACAGTACTTTGGTGCAACTTTGTTGTTTTTAAATGTGCTATAGAAATAAAATTTGACTTGACTTTTATGATGGAAATATGCCCTTTTATGGCAATTCACTGCCATTGTAAAGCTTGGAAGAGCCAGGAGATTTAAAAAAAAAAAAAATTTGTATACAACTCCGATTGTATTCGTTTGTAAAAAAAAAAGTAATATACACCTATGATGGCTTAAGGGTGAGTAAATCATGGGGTTATGTTCATTTTTGGGTGAACTATCCCTTTAAGCCTGGTGATGAAAGTTAATATGCAAACTAAAATGATATTAAGTTTTTAATAACAAATTACATTTAATTTTAAGGAAATTACAAAATACTCCAAAGTAATTAAATATGTATTTATTTAAAATGCATGTAATTAAAATACTGGCCATCTCTGCTGATGACGAGAGGGGGTAACGTTTCCACTGGACTCTTTTATATTCGACCAGCGTTAACTTGTATGTTCACCATGGTCCATTTATGTGTGTGTGTTACTTGAATGTGATTAGATTTTGAAATCTAAATGTAAACTGTTAAAAATATATAGAGGAGTAGGAGGAAACCACGCCATGCGCCATTTTGCGATTTAACTTTTTCAAACATGAACAGATTTGGTGAATCATTTATCAGAGGGATGTAAATCTCTCAGGTTTCATTAATGTCAGTTTTGTGATGTTTATTGGATGCGAGTTTGAATAATTCACGGAGACACTGGTTTCGTGGGACTTTCTTATTCTGGTAGAAAAGCCACAGGGTCTCACGAGGCTAACAGGGGAGACGACACCGCTCTCAATGATGTGATCATGTTCTGCTGTGATTAAGGTGATATGATCTCAAACTCAGACACACACTGCAGATCAACTAAATCTGATGTTTCTTTCAGGTGCAGGAGGACGACAAAAAAGAACAACAAGAAGATCAAATGTATTTTAATTATTGATCATCATACTATGATGAACTAACATGAACCATGTCATACAACCGTTTTGTAATGTAATCCTGTAAAGTCAGCCGGTCCTCGTCACCAAAAAATAAATTGGAGTTTAATTCTTATTCTTGTAGGTTAGTGTTTTTTTCTGAAGACTCCTGAACTTCTGCTGAAACGGTCGTCAAATATCAGCAATAAAGACTTTCTAAACACTTTTTCTTGTAGTTTCATCAGATCGTTCATTAGTGCATGTGGCAGATTTTCTAAAGTGACTTGTATTGCATTCAGAGTAATTGTCTTATCCGTTCATGCATTCCCTGAGAATGACCAGTGTAATCTACAGGAACACTACATTAAACTGTAATATTGTCAATCCTGTTACCCTAAACTTTTTGCCTTTCAAAAGATATAAATGTGTTTTAGATAAAATGGCACAATGCATATACAAATTCAAACCTCACTTTATTATTTGAGAAGATTGTAAACTCACTTCTGCAGCAAATATCATAAACGGTGCCAGAATCAAGAAGAACTTCTCAATCAGTAATCAAATACTTTTATAATCTGAGTTTTTATGTTTGGATGGGTGTTGTATTATGTTTCAGTTCTGTGCCTCAGTTTTCTTTGTTTCAGATAGTCTCCTAGGCAAGTTTAAAAAAGGTGAACAATTTAAACCATTTTTAATTCAGTGTCTGTTCTACTTTTCGTTTTAAGTTAGTTGTCCTGTTTCTGAGATTTTTGTTTATTATAAAAAAAAAGTAAACGGTTAAAAGTAGGGGTGTGACTGTTATTATATAACTGTAAGACGGGCGGTTATAGTTGAACACCATCATTAGAACTCTATAACCGCCAAAACCGTGTTATTAAAATATTTTTTACAAACATTTTTTATTATAGAGAATGTTTAAATAATATCAGCTTACGAGGGAAACGGAGGTGGAGTTAGTGGTGCTTCTGCTCCTGCTGGAGATGATTCAGGAGAGTCTGTTCCCCTTTACCGATCAGAGCGCGCGCTGACACGGAGTAAAGCCTTGTTTATACTCGACCCGTCCGTTTCTTTTACTGTCTATAATCCGCATGAGCGCGAAGGTGCGCGCGGTAAAAATGACATGTTGAATGCGCAAGGTATTTATGCAAGGCTATGCAAGGCTTTATTTGTAGCAGCACGCGCGGTGGCGCATCCGAGGATGAACGACTTTAATCCGAATCTGCCCGAGCATGTAGCCTACGTCTCACCGCACCTAAATTGCAGTTCATTGCAAAGGTTTTGTTTACTGTGTGTGATTTATTTAAAACAAAGCACGTTCATTGCAATTTTTTTTTTGTTAAGGTTTTGTTGACTGTGTGTGATTCATTTAAAGGGTTAGTTCACCCAAAAATGAAAATTAAGTCATTAATTGACCGTTCGCAGGCCCCTCCCCCAAAACGGCCATTGTCCAATCACACATCATAGCAACCGTTACTATGTGAGCAGCTCCGTCAAACATTGACTCCAAGCAAGCTGGTGAAGCGGTGCGCCCACTGCGTTTGTAAACCGGACACTAGATACTCCGAGAGATTGTCTGGAGGAGTTGTGTTCTTTTCGTTCCCAAAGCCGAAAACACAACGTGAACGGTGCCTACAATGGATAAAACAGTGTGGACGGCCCCACTCCCAGTTACATGTGTCGAACATGGTTCACTCGCGAGCAGCGTGCGTGAGACTGACACACTGAGATTAGTCAAAGAAACATGGAGAGAGCAGATCAAGAGGATCCACAAAGGAAGTACGTTTTCTAAAGGGTTGTTGTTAACGTGATATTTTCGGGGGGAAATGAGCAGCAGTCACTAGCAGTGCAGGACCTGTAGACTACAGTTTAGAAGAGTGCACGCTCGCAACGGGGAACGCATGAAGCTTACTTGACAACATCAGTTCATATAACGTAATCAATATCGTAATGAATAGAAATAACCTTAAATGTATGGTTATCTGCATCTTTCCGTCTCTTATGTATAGTTACTTTTTAAACACGAAAATCGGATTCAGCATGGCACGCAAGCGGTTGCCGTGGTAATGAAAAACCTGCTTGTTAAAGCGAATGTATAATCCTGTATCTGAGGCAAAATTACTAAATATGCAGCGCGAATTATATATTTCTAACTCCAAACAATTAGCGACTGAACCAGCGTATTAAATCTTCTTCAAGGCTGTAATTTACTGGTTGCATTTGAGGTAACGTTACAGGTCATGGGGTTTCTCAGATTTCGCTTGAGACCGGTATATTAGCCTCAATAGTAGTCATGTCTCCTTTGCGTATTTTTATATTTTGAATATATCCCTCCACTGCATACTGTAACCCATTTTGCCTCGATCTGGAGGATATCGCGGAGGTAATTGCTCGAAAAAAGGTCACTGACACGCACGGGTATACCTCTTCCCGTCATGGCAATCTGTGGCGCTGGTCGTGTTTGACCATTTGTTTGACGGGCGTAGCAACAATAACTAGGGGGCGTGGCTTTTGCGAACGGTCAATTACTCACCCCCATGCTGTACCAACCCCGTAAGACCTTCGTTCATCTTCAGAACACAATGAAGATATTTTTGATTAAATCTGAGAGGTGGATCACTCCTCCATAGGCTTCCTAAGGGAATGAAACTTGACGGCCCAGAAAGTCATTAAAGAAAATGTTTAAATATTTAATGTGCCTACAGTGGCTCCACTATAAGTTTATCAAGCGACGAGATTACTTTTTGTGCGGAAAAAAACAAAAATAACGACTTTATTCGACCATCTCTTCTCTTCTGTGTCTTTCTCCTAAGCTGTTGACGTACTGTAACTGCGCAGCGCGTCTGTGTTATACGTCACACGTAGGCTCACTATTGGCCGACGCTGGTCATGTGTGTGTGTGTGTGTGTGTGTGACGTTCAACCAGAAGCGTTGCGCAATAACAATGCGTGAAATCTCCAGGCCCAAAGAGAATACTTGAATAGAGTCGCTATTTTTGTTTGTTTTTTGCGCTCAAAAAGTATTCTCGTAGCTCGATAAACTTAAGATCTAGCCACTGTAGTCAGTTGGACTCTTTTAACGATTTCTTTAATGACTTTCTGGGCCGTCAAGTTTCATTCCCTTAGGCAGCCGATGTAGCAGTGATCCACCTCACAGATTTAATCAAAAATATCTTCATTTGTGTTCCGAAGATGAACGAAGGTCTTACGGGGTTGGTACAGCATGGGGGTGAGTAATTAATGACTTAATTTTCATTTTTGGGTGAACTAACCCTTTAAAGCTGCAGTCTGGCAGATTGAGTGGACTTAGGCAAAATTTTGAATGTTTACAACTCTCATGCCCCTCCCCCACAATCAACGGATACTCTCCCACCGACTCCGAGTTCGTGCTCGTCAGTGCGTGTGCACCAGATTTCCCATGAATGCGCCCGTCTCATCAGAATCTATCAACAACATTGAGTATTTGGAGGTATGCTGCCCTGGCTAATCTACCGAGAGATTGCAATTGCTAACGTCATTTATACTCTAAATGAGCTTACTTGATTTGTTAGTGTTTTGAAAGCGAGGTCCTCACCAGGCGCCATCACTCTTCGTTACTGCGCGAACTTCAGGCGTGTGCATGTGATTGTAACGTGCGCGAGGGGTGGCGTGTAGTGATGTGTCGTTCATGAACGATTCGTTCATTTTGAACGAATCTTTAATATGACTCAGGACTACCGACATGTCTCAGAGAGTGATTTGTTAATTTTGTGTTGACCGCGCATGCGCGCAACATCGCATAAGGTACATGAAGTCACGGCAGAAATTATTAGTTAATCTTTCGCGAGTCTCGAGTCTTCGTGTTTGGCCGGGTCCGATTCTTTCATTTTTCCTTTCAGTCCCATAGAGACTATCATAGATATCTATATCTATGGAGACTATGCTGTCAGTAGGTCTACCGGAAAGAGAAATGATTAGTTCGCCTGGTTCGGGTTCGGCCGGGTCCGAATCGTTCTTCCTTTCAGTCCCATAGAGACTATGCTGTCAGCACCGGAAAGAGAAATGATTAGTTCATCTTTCGAGTCTGAGTCTTCGTTCTTTTGTCACATGACAGCCCTATTAAATACTTAACTACTATATATATAATAACAACAATAATGAAAAAAAAACTACAAAACACACCACAGATGCACAAGAAAAAGAAAAGAAATTGACAGGGACAATAATAAGATGGAACTTTTTTATTTATGATGTTAATTGCACATATATTTTGATAACTTTATGTTAATTCCCAAAATATAAAACAATATACATTCAGACGCAGTCAATAATACGAATGTTTTATTTGATGCGAGATACCAGCTGTCACATGGCAAAAGGACTCAAGATGAACTAATCATTTCTGTTTCTGCATAGTGCTATGGGTTTGTGAGTCTGACTTGAAGAACGAACGACTCGAAACCGAAGAGATGAACTAATCATGTCTCTTTCCGGTACTGACAGCATAGACAGCCCGTTCTCATCCCAAGGCGTCATATACTGACGCTTTTGCAATTTCGTCTAAATCGAACGCACATGGCACCCTTTAGCGTCAATATGGGACGCAGATAGATATGGGCCAGAAGCGCCTCCTAGCGGTCTAAACCTAACCCTACCCCAGACCTAAACCTACCCATATCTATCTGCGTCTCATTTTGACGCTAAAGGGTGCCATGTGCGTTCGATTTAGACGAAATTGCAAAAGCGACGCCTTGGGATGAGAATGCGTTGGCATAGATAGTCTCTATGAGACTGAAAGGAAGAACGAACGACTCGGACCCGGCCGAACCCGAACCAGACGAACTAATCATTTCTCTTTCTGGTACTGACAGCATAGTCTCTTCTTCTGCTGCAGTCAGACAGTGCATGGATTTGTGGCAATGTGGCTGTTGTGTCACACCACACGGCCCACAGACACAAGTCGACATCGACAACTAAACTAACGTTTTGAAGTTCGAACCCGAAGACACAAGAGGCGGAGAATCAGGAGGTGAGGTGAACTAACAGATGGCAATAGCTTAACTTAAGTGTCACCGGCCCATCGGTGGGCCCAAATCCATTACATTTTTAAAACAGTAATATCCTTTACTAAACCTAAACTAATCTTGACAAAGATTAAATCTTGATTTTCAAAATGAATTACAGAGGAGCCGTAATTTATCAATTTGCAACAAGAATATTTTCATACTCCTAAGGCGTGTTTAGACCTTTATTTTGAAAGAGTGATGAACATGAAAAATCATGAAAGAAGGGTAGAAACCTCAAAAGATAGAGTTCAAAAGATAGCATCCATTCAATTATTTTAGAAAAAAAGGTCTGAATTTTTTTTTAAATATAAAGAAAAAAATTATAGATTCACCAATTGTGATGTGGCAGGAAGCTATAACGCACATACTTGTTCTTTTTGTGTTTCAAATACTCACAAAATACTAAACATAACTGTTCATGGACCCCTTTAAGTTGTAATCCTACCTGCAATACAGATTTAACAGTATAAAGTCAATCGCAAGTGGAGCGTCTCAATTGGCTTTATGCACGATCGCTTCTGCGTTTTGTCTCAGCCCGCCCAGTTACATCCGATGCTGCGTCAGAAAACGCTTTTGCATTAGGTGGAGATAATGGCAAATTACACTTGCTGTTTACAAGAACTTCCTGCGGTTAACATGAATAATGTTAACTGTGAGGCAGTTTGCTGTCACACATAAGAGTAAAAAGAAAATGGCTTTAAATTATATATTTCGAGATACATCAACAACTTTGAGGGTGAGTCAGTTTCTAAAATCGTTGTCTCCATTTCTGAGAAATTCCATAATGACTTATTTACACTTGTGCCACACATGCACTAATGTAATGAACGATCTGATGTAAAGTGTTGTGCAAAACAATATAAATATAAAACTACAAGGTTCTGTTTAGAAAGTCTTTATTGCTGATATTTGACAGTTTCAACAGAAGTTCAGGAGTCTTCAGAAGAATCACTGACCTACAAGAAATAAGATAATTTCAACTTCAAAAGCAGGGTGTAAATGTCCCGATCATCCACTTAGGCTTTATTTTCTGTGATAATGACCGGCTGACTTTACAGATTTACATTACAAAACTGTTGTATGACAAGGTTTGTTAGTTTATCATAGTATGATGAATAATTACAATACATTTGATCTTGCTGTTCTTCTTGTCATCCTCTTACACCTGAAAGAAAAATCAGATTTAGTTGATCTGTGTGTGTCAGTCTGAGTTTTTGATTGCGATCACGTCACCTTAATCACAGCAGAACATGATCACGTTATTGAGAGCGGTGTCGTCTCCTTTGCTTCTCTGTGACGCTTCTATCCATGTCTTGATGCCGCAGACTCCTCTTCCATGACACGTTGGGCTCCAGTTGCCCCAGTCGCCCCAGGTTGTGCCGTCGCCCTCCAGCACAAAACCTCCACTGCATTTGAATCTGAAAAAAAAAATTCCGATGTGACAATATTATGATAAAATATGTAATTGTGCTGTTAGATTGAATATCAGTCACATGATCACCTACAGCAATCACAATCTCGAACAGCAGCACGACTGCGAGTGTGATATTAACTAAACTATTGATGGGGAAAACAGAGTCCTTAAAAAGCTAAATAAACCCAGGATGGGTTAGAGGTTTACACTGGGTAAGAGATGTTATAACTTATAGCACCACACACTCACTTGATGTTGTTTGCAGCCGTATCATCTCCAGATCCTTGGGAAGATTCAACTCTCAGCTGGAAAGCCGTCAGGAATCCAGAATAACACCATTTGACATCTGTCCACTCGCCCAGCTGAAGAAAACAGAGGTTGCCTGATCAAATCAATCATTATCTTCAAGAAAATCCTCAATTTACTTATCTATCTTAAACACTTAATGCAAGAATTGTTAATAATCTGAGTCCATTACCTTCCTACGTCGGACTCAATTGAGGTGTAGTCACGTGAGTCTGATGATCCTTTGGACGGATCGACGCAGTGAAGACGAATCCCATTGAGCGCTGTATTATCACCACGCATTGGTCTTTCCACCTGTATATAAACTGTTATATTTGTAGAGAAACACACTCTTTGCACTCTTGAGTTCTCATCTCTTGCAAGATGATGGGTCACACAATATTTTATAGACATTTTACCAAGAAAAAACGTTTTCAAGGACTCAGTTAATCAGTTAAACGTATATTGTTATTGGATCAATGTCTGTATTTTGGCGCTCGGTGCTCCTAGCTGCTCATTGGGTAGAACCAGGACATCACAAAACTAATTAACCAGTTTGAAGAAGTTCTGATCAGCTCAAATGAATCCTGAGAGCAGTTTTTCTGGCTCAGTTTTAGTTTAGAAACCAAACAGAATTCATTTAAAGTTATTATTATTTTATTTCTTAGGCTCCACTTTTGTCTATTCTTGTGTAAGACTGCTCTTGTGTAACTTCTTTTCGTTGTTATCTGCACATCATGGACACACCTAGACAAAACAAGAACTACGGTTGAACACACTTATACACTCGTACCAATACGTGAACTCAGGACACACACATACATTTAAACATCTGACCTCTCTTCCTTGGTATCATATTTCTTAATATGCCAAATTTGGTAGGGGTTGATCTTTGATTACTATGATTGGATGGAATGGACATTGGGGATGATTCTGTTTGATCTTGTGTATAAATATGAGGCTTCTTCCTTAATAAACTTGAGAATGTTATGGTACACAGTCTTTGTGTCTGCTTGATCATTCTCACATCACAAGAGTTGAGGCGCCGGTTTCCACCTGATCACTGATAGCTGAGGCTGCAGATAGTCTACCTGAAAATTAATCTAACAATCAGTATTTTTTTATCAATCAGGCCAGTGCTGTAGCAATGCATCACTTCTTTTTCATGATGTTTTCACTGCTAGCCATTATTGGGCATGTGAGCGGTCGGCCTCCAGTAAGTCGTTATGAGCGGAGCATCGACCGATCTTACAGATCTGAGATGACGGTGTCAAATGGGATGTATTGGGGATCATGGGGATATGAGAGCATGTGTCCAAGTGGAAGATACGCCGCAGGGTTTAGTCTGAGGGTAAGTTGACTCTATTTTGCTAATATGGAGGGATGAGCGCTTCAAAGGATCAAAACTGTGGAGTTTCTGTTTGACATTTAATTCCAGGTTTCTCCAGGGAACTGCACCAGCTTAAGATCTTTGAAGTGTCTGTGTAATACTAAAGAGCATGAAGATAAATGTTACTAAGTGTTGGGTTAGAGTTTACTCTTTCAAGTGGAAGATTGTCTCAATGTTGTTGTTTTAAGGTGGAACAACCAATTAATGGTGATAATACAGCGCTCAATGGGATTCGTCTTTACTGTGTCGATCGGCCAGGGTCACGTGACTACACCTCAGTTGAGTCCGATGTAGGAAGGTAATGGACTCAGATTATTAACAATTCTTGCATTAAGTGTTTAAGCTATTAAAGTAAATTGAGGATTTTCTTGAAAATAATAATTTATTTGACCAGGCAACCTCTTTGTGTGTTTTCTTCAGCTGGGGCGAGTGGACAGATGTCAAATGGTGTAATTCTGGATTCTTGACAGCTTTCCAGCTGAGAGTTGAATCTTCCCAAGGAAAAAGAGATGAAACGACCGCAAACAACATCAAGTGAGTCTGTGGTGCTAAAAATTATAACATCTCTTACCCAGTGTATACCTCTAATACCATCTCTTACCCATCCTGGGTTTATTTAGCTTTTTAAGGACTCTGTTTTCCCCATCAATAGTTTAGTTAATATCACACTCGCAGTCGTGCTGCTGTTCGAGATTGTGATTGCTGTAGGTGATCATGTGACTGACATTCAATCCGACAGCGCAATAACATATTTTATTATAATATTGTCACATCTGAATTTTTTCAGGTTCACCTGCACTGGAGGTTTTGTGCTGGAGGGCGACGGCACAAACTGGGGCAACTGGGGCGACTGGAGCCCAACGTGTCATGGAAGAGGAATCTGTGGCATCAAGACCCGGATAGAAAAGCCACAGGGAAATGGAGACGACACCGCTCTCAATAACGTGATCATGTTCTGCTGTGATTAAGGTGATGTGATCGCAATCAAAAACTCAGATCTTACTAATAGTGACTGCAGATTTACTAAATCTGATTTTTCTTTCAGGTGTGACAACAAGAACACCAAGAAGATCAAATGTATTGTAATTATTGATCATCAAATTATGATAAACTAATTATCAATTGTCATTATCATAAAATATTGATTGACTGAATTTAAATACATATAAATGTAATGTTCTGATTGGCTGATAAAAGAAGCAGATGTGTTCTACTGACCAACC
This sequence comes from Chrosomus eos, assembly GCA_036326025.1. Lineage (NCBI taxonomy): Eukaryota > Metazoa > Chordata > Actinopteri > Cypriniformes > Leuciscidae > Chrosomus > Chrosomus eos. Next base: position 2,783,237 of record CM070834.1, read on the forward strand.
AAAGAAGAAGCCGGGTGATTTTGATTAACCTTGTGTAATAATGAGCCTTTTTCCTTAATAAACTTGAAAATGTACTAAAATACTACGGTTTACTCTGTGTCTGCTTGATCATTCTCACATCACAACACTGTAAACCCTAACGCTCAAAATAAATAATTGGTTTGAGTAGGACAAACTTAATTTAAACTATTTAGTATACTCAAATTAACTTTTTTAATATTTAGCGCTTTCTTTTTCTTTCAAGTTCACAGAACTGATATATTTTAAGTAAACTGAACTGTTTAAATGTTTTGTGTTTTTAGTGTACTCAAATATTGTCTGTGTTTCTGAAATTATTTATTTTAATTTAGACGGACTTAATTTTAACTGAAATTTCCCATGCATGCCTTGAAAGAGAGAGTAAGTGCTAAAATTAAGTGTAATATAATGGGTTTTTTTTGTGTGCAAGATTAATGTTAAGTGGGAGGTTTAGTAGTGATTCATGTTTTGTTATGCTTATTTAGAAGGATTTCTGTTAATGTTCCTTTTAGGATAGTTACCATCATGGTGACAAGTGGTGCATGCAGCTTGATTTGAGAGCAATTAAAACCTTTATATCTGCACAGTGCGCCTCCGCAGCGTTGGTCTGGTTTCACACTCAACTTGATTCTATCAAACCCTGGTGTGTTTGCGTGCAAATTACATCATCACAAACGTGCACGGCGCATGATAGAAAACAGGACGCGGGTCAATATTGTGTTTTTTATTAATTCACTGCTATTATGCGCAGTTGAGTGAACAATACAGGTTTACTGTGCGTGTGTCACATAAGGTGGACTTCTGCTGCTTGCAAACTGACTATTTTGAGGAGACAGTGGATTTCCAAATGTGTTGCCCTGATTCCACGCGCAATGCACGAATACACTGCAGACTCACTCTCGCTCGTATCCAAGGTAAATCATCAACACTATCATCCCTTACAAGTGTTTTATTTAACTGAATACATCACAATAAGCTAAAACGCATACGCAGGTTACTTTACTTCCTGAACAAGTGCGCTCCCGAACCATTCTCCTTCTTCAACGGAACGAATAGAGAGTCTCCACAACGGATTGAAGCGCGCGTCCTTGAAGACTGTGCGCGAGCCACAAGAGAACAGAGTAGAGTATCCGTGTCACTGATCGCAGCGGCAACGAGCACTTTTATCACACAGTATTTATATCGTTTTTACCTCTTGTAAACACAGCCACCCCTCAGAGTACTTGGACGTGACTGATTACAAGAGGTAAAAACGGTATAAATACTGTTCGTTTTCTCACACAAACCGCTCGTTTCCTGTCTTAGGCCATCAATGTGTACTTACATTTACGAGTCATTAAATCATGTTTAATTTGGACTTCTCTGTGCATGCTCTTTGAGGTGGTGACCATAGACCTCCATAATATGACTGACAGACAAGAACGGTTTGACCTAAAAATATCAAAATTGAAACTACTGCGGAAACAAAGACACCTACATCTTGGATGCCCTTGAGGTAAGCTAAAACATATAAAAAATTAATTTCAAAGTGAACTATCCCTTTAACCCAACCCATAGTAACATGTATCTTCCTGCTCTTTAGCATTACACAGAAACCTGGAATTAAATGACAAACAGCAACTCCACAGTTCCCTTTCGTTGTCACTCCGAGTTCCGTCAGATGACGACGAATGGGGTTTCGCTTAGAACACCTATCGACTTTGAGTATTACAAAACGAGCCAATGGCAAAGGAAATGCCATGGGTCTGCGGAATTTGCATCATATAGGTCGAGACTCGGTGAACTCGCAAGAGTGAGAGTCCCCTCTTCCACCCCCCGATCTTCGGCTGGTGGCCAGGTTGACCTGAGGGTGTTGGTCTGGAACAAGGCGCCGACTCTGTGTCCGCGACCCCAGCCCCCCTCTTCAATGACGGTGCCACTGAACAGCGAACTGATGATTCCACGAGTCTACCCTAAAAAAAAAAAAAGGGGTGGCCCGTGTGTTTTCATTTGAAGCTACAGAGGATGATGCTGTGTCTGTAGCAGCATCACTAGGTGGGCTTGATTCTTCTGGATGCCACCCTCTGGTGTGCATACGGCTGTGCCTGAGTCTGATACGGAGATGACCGCCATGCTTTCACGGGACGATTGGTTTTTGGGTGAGGCCGCCGACCCGCGTCCACGGCAAACCCCAATATCTTTCCTCCCGGACGTGCATGATGAGATCACGGGTTCGCTCGTTGGTCTCATCTGCTATTCCTCCCCTCAGGGGCCGCTGCCCATGGGTAGGGGTCCCCCCGGTTGAACGCTCTGTTGCGTTGCTACTGTGTCCTCAGAGTGCTTCCCGACGCAATCCTAAGCACCCGTCCGAAGCCTGTAGTTCTTTTCGTCTACACTAATCTGTGGCGAAATCCTATAGTGCCACAGGACAGGCAGCCGCCTCACTGCATCCCATGACCGTTCTGCTGGTCTACCTGGCCCAGATGCTCATGGACATACAGGAGGGCGGGACTGACCCGAGGCTCTTCAGTGAGCTGCGCGCCGCCACTGACCTTGCTCTCCGAGCGACGAAAGTGGCCGTACGCTCTCGGAGTCAGGTGATGTTCACCAGTCTGAGGCTGACAGGTCTGATGTGCAGGATGTCCGGCGGACCCGTCTGCTCGACACCCCCATATCCCAGGTCGGCCTCTTCGGCGGTGCGGTTGAGTGCTTCTGCCCAACAGTTCTCAACCGCCCGGGAGCAGATTGAGGTTATTCTGCCTGACGGCCCCGCCGTCCGCTCAGATCCCTCGGTCTGCCCACCGCCGAAGGCTCCCTCCCACGGTTCCAACCCCCCCGCTCACCCGGGCTGGCTCTGGAAGACCGTAGGGAGGATGCCACAGCCCTCTCCAGCCCCAACCCCCGCTAAACGCCGGGTTAAGCGGCTCTCTTGAGATGGGCTGCTCAGAGATGGGACTCGGTAGCAGGGCCACTCCTTTCCCCGGTGGAGGGGTTTGGGAGAATCCTTATTCAGAAAGAACTGACTCTCTCGTCTACAGAGTTCTTGGATGACACAGAGCGCCGCCCACAAGCCGTGCTCTCCTCGTCCCCCTCTGTCCCAGAGGCGGTTGACATGGCGTGCCATCCATGGACCGCTTCGCTCTTGTCCCCCTCTGTCGCCAGACCCCTAACACATTCGCCAGATTCTATAATCTCCGAGTGGAGCCAGTGTCCTCTCATGTACTCGCTTCAACCAGCTAGTATTGGACCCGCTCAGGTGTCTTCGCTTGCTCGCCATTCCACTCCACAGACTGGATACGTGCGATATTCTCCTCAGGTGAGCTTCCCCGAAAGCCCTGAGTTCCTCCTGCACTCCTGACGTCGGCGCCAGTGTCTCTTGCCTGAGCGTCGGCTAGGTGCCTCCCGTGTGCATGGTCCCTCTCCGGAGCAACCCCCATATGTGTATTCCCACTGTAAGCCTCTTTGAGCATGTGTCTTTCCCTTGGCAAGACACCTTGCCACCCCTGGGGTTGAAATATTCCACATGCGGCTGGACACCCCAGTGTTCTCCATATGCATCCTTCGGGTCATATGTTTATTCTCTAAGTCCCCCCCCGTTTGGGCTGGCAATATTTTGCATATTTCCTCTAAACTATGGGATATGCTCCCCAGTGTACCTTGGTATTCCTGTGTTAAATAGGAGTCCTTCGTCCGTGCTAGTCTCACGACAGGGATCTCAGATTTACGCAGGGCACTGGAAGACAGCTGTGAAGGTGGCTAGGTGATTAGACTGGTAAACCCATTCGTCGTCATCCGACGGAACTCGGAGTGACAACGAAAGGGAACGTCTCAGTTACGGATGTAACCCTCGTTCCCTGAGTCTCGGCTCCTCAGCGAAGAAACATATCTGCATATTGCCGGCGTCCTCCTTTTATACCCACGAGGTAAAGCGGAGATACGCTATGCAAATTCCGCAGACCCAGGGGCGTAGCACCAAATTTTGGGCCCTGGGTACAAACCATCTTGCTGGGCCCCCGTACCAAATACCATAGTGATACCAATGGGTGGGGTATTGCACTTTTATCATAAAAACACTTAAAATGTAAACAAAATAAGCCACACTCTGATTAATATATTTTTGTTTTATTGTCAAAAGTACAACTTACTAAGATGACAAAAGGTCTAGCAGGTCTGAAACTGAAATATATGGCTTCAAATGGTTGCTAAAATATCCTTTATTGTCACAATACTTTTTTAAAGTGTACACTGTAAAAAAAATCCGTAAAACTACGGTCCAATGTACCATATAAATTTGAAGGATTTTTCCGTATTTGTCTTTTACAGGTCATTTACCCGTATTTTGAATTACACGCGTTGCATTGTGGGAACAAAAACCTGGCTGCGCTTAAAGTTTAAGACGCAACCGCCATTACACAGGCAGATGACCGCGGCCAAAGTTGCTTATTAAAGTCGGATTTCGGGTGTGTGGAAGCCATTCTGACACTTCTATGGTAAAATACGAAAGTTATGTTCAAATAAGCTGTTAACGTAACGTTATTTAGTTGCCATCTGGCATGTTAGGCAAATGAATGTCGGAGCCGTCGCATTTATCATTTTATGCATATCGTCACACATTAAAAGATTTAGTATACACTCGTGGAGGTTCTGATATATGTGTTATAGTGTGCCCTCGTTGTAATTTGGTTTATTTACTTTTATTTGTCGGTGATACGGTTTATTTCTTGACGAGCGCATCCGTTAACCAGTTGTGATAAAATGCAGTAACGTTAGCTACTAACGTTAGCGCTAGTGTTTTTGGAGCAATTTAATGCCTTCAAACATAAGCTACCAGAGGAATCGTCAAGAAAAGTAAAGGCCATTAAGACTTGCTTGATTTAAAAGGCATGAAGATACAACGTGAAGATACTGTGTGTGAAGATGCAGTAACTGTTACAGCTGGATCAAGAAAAACACCACCACCTTTTCTGCCAAATGAGGTAAGTTAACGTTATGTTTACGTTAGACTTGTTTTTGTTTTAGACGACGCACTGACACACACACACACACACACACTAGGGCTGTCACTTTTGTGAAAAAATCCTGTTCGATTTTTGAGACATAAGTGTTCATTGAATCGATTGTAAAATCGATTTTCCGTGTCTAAAGACGTTTCCATTTTCAACACCAAATATAGGCAAATCCACTGACAACTAACAGGCATTAGGACGAACGTGAAGAGGGTGCTTGAGACGCGCACAAGTCAGCAATATTCGTGATGCTTTATTGGCGTGAAGTTTCGTGCACAATGACAAACAGGAGTGCAACATTCAGGGATTGAAATTAACACCCTCAACTCGCCAAATGCGGGTAAAAATTAACTTTGGCGGCTAACGCTGTCAAATCAAGAGGCGTGCGTCAATGTTTACTCACTTTCTTTGCTGTGGAAGTTCGTGTAAGCCAAATCTGTGTGGATTCAGCGCAAATACACAACTCGTGAGTCCTCGTCATAGAGATATACACATCTATGAGTCCTCCTGATATATTAAATACAGCGTATTGCGCAGAATCTGCGCATTTCTGGCTTACTTGAACACACACGTCACTAAGCAACAGCTCTGGCAACAAATAACGGCGCGCTTGTTCACTTGCCTTGAAGTAATAGCGAATATTAAAAAGCATTTGGTTAACAGAAAAGACATTATTATTTTCCAACATCCTACATGTTCTACTGATCTGTCCACCTAAAACGCATTTTTGGTAAAAAAATATATATATATATAAAAAAAGGCCGTTAAAATCGATTCCCTATTTTCGTTTCGATACTTGTTGTTGGTTGGTCCGATCGATTGTGCAATCGATTTTCGAACGTAAAGTGACAGCCCTAATATTTCTATGACGAGGACTCACGAGTTGTGTATTTGCGCTGAATCCACACAGATTTGGCTTACACGAACTTCCACAGCAAAGAAAGTGAGTAAACATTGACGCACGCCTCTTGATTTGACAGCGTTAGCCGCCAAAGTTAATTTTTACCCGCATTTGGCGAGTTGAGGGTGTTAATTTCAATCCCTGAATGTTGCACTCCTGTTTGTCATTGTGCACGAAACTTCACGCCAATAAATCATCAGGAATATTGCTGACTTGTGCGCGTCTCAAGCGCCCTCTTCACGTTCGTCCTAATGCCTGTTAGTTGTCAGTGGATTTGCCTATATTTGGTGTTGAAAATGGAAACGTCTTTAGACACGGAAAATCGATTTTACAATCGATTCAATGAACACTTATGTCTCAAATCGAACAGGATTTTTTCACAAAAGTGACAGCCCTAAGAGATATACACATCTATGAGTCCTCGTGATATATTAAATACAGCGTATTGCGCAGAATCTGCGCATTTCTGGCTTACTTGAACACACACGTCACTAAGCAACAGCTCTGGCAACAAATAACGGCGCGCTTGTTCACTTGCCTTGAAGTAATAGCGAATATTAAAAAGCATTTGGTTAACAGAAAAGACATTATTATTTTCCAACATCCTACATGTTCTACTGATCTGTCCACCTAAAACGCATTTTTGGTAAAAAAATATATATATATATAAAAAAAGGCCGTTAAAATCGATTCCCTATTTTCGTTTCGATACTTGTTGTTGGTTGGTCCGATCGATTGTGCAATCGATTTTCGAACGTAAAGTGACAGCCCTAACACACACACACACACACACACACACACACACACACACACACACACACACACACACACACACACACACACACACACACACACACACACACACACACCACACACACACACACACACACACACACACACACACACACACACACAAATAATGACCACGAAATATTAATTTACATTTAACATGACTGCTATTATCTGTTACTCTTCTGCCTGTAACGTTGGTCTTTACCAGATCCCTCCTCAGTTTGTTTAATAGTTTTTCTGTTGTTTTCGTATCTAATTGACAGGACTTTGCTGCTGTAATTTTCATCCCAAGCACCACCTGCATGCTGCTTACAGGTTTGTATTTTTTATTAGCATTTTTGTATTATTTATCACAATGCACTATGGGTGTTCAAAACTGGCAACACACATTTAAATTTAAAGTCTGAGGAAAAATGTTGATAGAAAAAGTTGGTTGCTGAATACCCCCTTCAAAGATGTGTATGCTTACATGGCCAGTAGAAATACAAATTGTATAGGGAAAATTTAAACAACTATGTTTAAAGGAATAGTTCACTTTAAAATTTGTGAAACTTACCAATTCACAAAATTAACGGAATGCATAGCTGATATAAAAAATTGGATGACCAGTAATTTCCTATTACTAAATTCTGAAAAAACAGAGATTCTAATCATTGGACAAAAAACTTCCTCACCTAATAACCTAGAATACTGTCTAACACTTGATGGCTGCTCTGTTAAGTCTTCGACGTTAGTTAGGAACCTGGGTGTGCTCTTTGATACCAATCTTTCATTTGAAAGTCACGTGTCTAGTATCTGTAAAACCGCATTTTTCCATCTTAAAAATATATCTAAATTACGTCATATGCTCTCACTGACAAATGCGGAACAATTAGTTCATGCGTTCATGACCTCAAGGCTAGATTATTGTAATGCTCTACTGGGTGGTTGCCCTGCACGCTTATTAAACAAACTACAGCTAGTTCAAAACGCAGCCGCTAGAGTTCTTACCAGAACCAGGAAGTATGACCATATTAGCCCGGTTCTGTCAACACTGCATTGGCTGCCTATTAAACATCGTATAAATTTTAAAATATTGCTGATTACTTACAAAGCACTAAATGGTTTAGCTCCCCAGTACTTGAGCGAGCTCTTAACGCATTATAGTCCTTCACGTCTATTGCGATCTCAAAATTCTGGCCAGTTGATAATACCTAAAATATCAAAATCGACTGCTGGCGGTAGATCCTTTTCCTATTTAGCACCAAAACTTTGGAACAATCTTCCTAACACGGTCCGGGAAGCAGATACAGTCTGTCAGTTTAAATCTAGACTAAAAACACATCTCTTTGGCTTAGCATACACATAACACATTATAGATTTCTATAATTCAATGTTAGGCTGCATAGATTAGATCAGCCGGAACCGGGAACACTTCCCATAATTCCTGATGTACTTTGTACATCATAAGAAGGATGGCGTCTACGCTAATATTAGTCTCTCTGTTTATCCCGAGGTTTACCGCAGACCGCCGGATCCAGGGCATATCCAGATCTGATGAAGGACCATCACATGGACACGACGACACGCATTATCAGGGCTGTGAAGGCCCATGGACAACTCACCACTCATCTCCTCACCGGCCGGATGACCCAACCCAACCAGATGAACTGGATAATATCGTGAAAGTTCTGATCCCATCTGACTCCTGACATTATGCTGCCTAACTCATAATCATACACTGTTCATTCGTTGGCCAAAGGAGGACTGGCCCCCCGACTGAGCCTGGGTTCTCCCAAGGTTTTTTTCTCCATTCTGTCACCTGATGGAGTTTTGGTTCCTTGCCACTGTTGCCTTCGCCTTTTGGCTTGCTTAGTTGGGGACATTTAATTTTCAATTGAACAATACTATTACAACATTGTTTTCCTGTTATCTCTGTAAAGCTGCTTTGAAACAATTTGTATTGTAAAAAGCGCTATATAAATAAAGGTGACTTGACTTGACTTGACTAAAATGAAAATTCTGTCATTTACTCACCCTCAAGTTGTTTCAAACCTGTATGAATTTCTTTCATCTGCTGAACACAAAGATATTTTGAAGAATGTCAGTAACCAAACCATTAACTGGAGCCATTGACTTCCATAGTATTTTTTTTTTTCCTACTATGGAAGTCAATGGCTCCAGTTAACTGTTTGGTTACCGACATTCTTCAAAATATCTTTGTGTTCAGCAGAAGAAAGAAATTCATACAGGTTTGAAACAACTTGAGGGTGAGTAAATGATGACAGAATTTTCAATTTAAAGTGAACTGTCCCTTTAAAGCAGTTTTCTGAATTGATCGTGTAATGTAAAATCTTTATAATTGTAATATCATTTTGTTATATCTTTTTTGTTTAAGGTGGTGGACATTCATGATTGCTGTCATTCAAGAAGTTATTATTGACCACATCACTACCCCATTGAGGCAGTAAGCTTCAAAATACCTGAAGAAAATGGCACTTATCCTGCCTAGACCCCGAAGCCGCCGCCAGGCGCCGCCATTTGCGCCATTTGGAATTTCAGCCGCCGCCAGCCAATAATTTCGTAAGCCAAATTGAGCCGCCATCTGATAAAGTTTGGCTGAGCCGGCTAGAATTATTTGTATCAAATAATAATTATATCACATAGAGACATACACACACGAAATGTAGATTCGTAGAGAATGTAGAGATCTATTTTCCCTCTGGATTCATAACAGTAACAGCACAGTCTTGTGCTCGTTGCTACGAGGGGTGACATGCTGACTCGCGATCTTCGCAGTAGACGCGCAAGAGAGAAATGCACATTTTTTACGGATTACATAAGAAGAGAGTAGTAGGCTAGTCTGTTTTCTTTCGTTTTGAATTGTTCTGTTTAAAAGTAGACATGTCTGTGAGGCAAGTAGACCAGGTTAGGCTTCCTTTATACGCCGACTTTCGGTTCATATGAGACGAGCTCCAGTTCACGCGCTGGCGTTTCGTAATAATCTACCGTCTGCTATATTTAATTATTATGTATTAAATCCAGGCAATTGGTTGATAAAAAATAGATTGAAATTAAGATCTAATTAATACAAAACGAAATTCATTTTAAAGAAAGGTTTTGTGCTTTCTGTTTAATGTTTTTGTGAAAGTTTTAAAGCATCTTTTAGTGCCGCTTTCAGAGCGCTCACGTCCGTAACGGCGAACTGTCGTGTACCATTGTTTTTTCCTCATTTAAATGCGAACACTAAAAATAAAATAAAATAAAATGAATATTTTGTTCTGTGGAGACTGAAAGCCAACCCTTCTTCATCCGATGCGTAGCCTAGTATTACTTTGGTTTGCGCAGTGTAATTCACATAATTACTAAACAATATTTTAGGCCTATAAAATTCAGCCCATATAAATGTGCATTTTCTAAGCTTAGAAAATGGACAACATTCATTTAATTCTAATCATAATGTAACATTATTGCGAAATTGATTTCTTATAGGCTATTTGCTATTAGTAGTCTATAGTAAATCCTTATGTTTTTATCCAAATAGGCTATGTGTGGGCCTTATGTAAAATACGGGACAAATCGCGTCCGTTATTGATTTGATTTTACCCAGACTTTTGTTAAATCTTCCGGGCATGGTTGCACAAACACCTGAATCAAAGATTGATGTTATGAACCAAATATTCAGGAACGGAGAGATTTATAGCGCTGGACGTGATTACTGCAGTAACAAACCACCGTTTCCACATTGATAATTCACGACGCATGCTTCAGTGTAGGCTATATTGAAGGGAAATGTGCAAAACTTTGTCCAAAATAATAATGATAACAGTGTGTGTTTATATTAAGGCGAGACATGGCAGGCAAAAACATCGTTTTTTTTTTTTACTGGTCAATTTGCTATTTTTGGATATTTGTCTTCAATAACAGGTCTTCTTTCAGACTTGTGGTGAAAAAAAAAACGAAATACACATTTAGCTCTTTTAGCCTACTACACTTCGTCTGTTTGCGTCTGTAGATTTCTCATAAATTCAACAAAAGTTTGCGTTCTTAATTTGTAATGGCAGCTTCAGCCATTTGCAGCTATGAAAAGTTTGGCGGCTGCAGCAGCCATTTAGGTTTTGGCTGAGCCGGCTAGCCAGCCAATAACTTCACCAGCCAGCCATTATTCTCAAAACAAATGGCTTCGGGCTCTAATCCTGCCTGGAGTTCATATAAAGGTAAGCAACACATTTTTAATTAAATGATTTATAGATTATGTTATTGTGTTTCTGTTTATTTAGTTGAAAATAATTAAACATATTATAATGTATAGTTGAGCAGACAAGCTAACATGACATGCAATTGGAGCCCACTGGAAACAAAAGTCTTAGCATTTTATATACAGTGTTTGAATTTGAAAGAATTAGAGATGGCTGATTATTTATAGTTGATAATTTAACGAACGTAAAATACTGTACAATTGTTTTTAAACCTCAACCTGGTCTGCATGATACTTTGTAGTTCATTTTCCTTCATTTAATGTCTTGCGTAGCTAAAATATATCTATTTTTTTTCTTCATATCCAACTTTTCTGTGCAGAAATCCTGAACGAAGGCCGAAAAGGCTGAGATGAAGGAAACCAAACGTCTACACATTCCTCCAAGACTGCTGAAGTTCCTGTATGAACAACTTCGAAAAACCATGTAAAGTTTTAGATTTTGTCAAATCTCAAAATGAGACTTTAACTGAACATACCGATCACTCCTTCATCTAGGCGATAGACGGGGATCGGCACTTCCTCATCAAACAGATCCAGGATAATCTACCTGATGAACATCTACGTCCAGCCCTGAACCCTCTACCTGTGTCGGCACGGAGAGAACAACGACAACCTGGAGGGACAGCTGGGCCGTGATGCAGGCCTCTCGCCACGAGACAGACAGGTACGGTTAACCGCAGACAGAACCATTACAGTACACGGTAACTAAATTTGAAACATCATGATGGATAGGCCACATACTGTTCTCTCCCCTCTGTAGTTTTTGGTGGCTAAACCCGAGTCTGCAGTCCTACCAGAACCTGGTCCAATCAGTCCGGTGGCTCTGAAAATTTACTACACATTTCTTGGTGAGTGATGAGTTTTCCCCACCTAAAATCTTTGTTTTGACACATTTTGTATGTCAGTAATAGTGTTTTGTATTTCTTTTACAGCCTTCATCTTACCTGAAGACAAGAAGAGTACCACCCCCCACCCCACCCCACCCCAATCCATGTTCCTCTGAAAAACCTTTTCCCCCTCACACATTTTAAATATAATTTATTCAGTGGATGTGATTGTTGTAATGTTAACTAAGTGTCATCAATTGGCAGACTTGATACAATTTAGAGATGAGAAACTATATATACTTTTCCCTTTTGTGTTTTTTTTCCTTTATATTCTAGTTTTCTTGGAATTGTTGTAGATCTGTAAGTAAATAAAAATATTTTTTAATCACAGAAGATTTGTTTGAAATGTTTTCAACAAGAGTTATCATTACACTGTTAACTGACAGAAAAGTTAAATTTATATTTGCTGTAGGTATATTGCCTAAATTCATCTGTTTTATTTTTACTGTAGGAAAACCATAAATTAACAGACATTTTTCATCTTTTAATTACGGAACAAAGTCCGGGTAATGAGCTGCCAGTACATTTTCTGTTATTTTACGGATTTATTTAATATTTGTGTTTTTTTTACTGTAGTTATATCATTAAATAACAGAAAGTGTCCTGTTTTTTTACTATAAATACATCATTAAATGACAGAAAGTGTCTGGTCTTTTACTATACATACACCATTAAATAACAGAAAATTTCTGTTTTATTTACAGTGGGCACTGTGAATTAACATAAAATTTCTGTTTTTTAATTACGGGACAAAGTCCGGGTAATGAGCTGCCAGTACTTTTTCTGTTATTTTACGGAATTATTTCTTAGAGTGTAGGCTAAGTAGGCTACAAGTTAATTGACGATTATTTGTCTGTTTAAAATAAATGCAGACTATAGAATCACAGGGTACACTAACCGCCAAACTAGACATTCAGTCTTTGAATTACGTTTTAAAATAAGTCATTTTCAATCATTAAGATGTGCATTAAACAGAACAATCGTACTTATAATGTAAGAGCGTGCGCGAGCTAATTTGCATAATGCTGTAAAATAGGCGCTAACGATCTGTGTTTTCACGGGTGTTAGATTTTGACAATAAAGGGAAATATAGGCCTACATGTAACCTTTTGACTCTGGGGAGAACTGCAGCAGAAGAGAAGACAAGCTGGAGACAATGTCAATGCTCGATGATGCATTTGGAGCTCACCTTTCTTTTAAAAAAAAAACTGAGTGAGCAACTGCTTGCCCTCATTTGCCTTTCTCTCTTTAATGTTCTTTTCTTTCGTTTTTGAGCCCCTGATTTTCCTTTCTTAAGGAAAGACATGAATCTTCCCCTGTCGTTCCTATCACAGCTCACTCCAGCTCCTGTCTCATCAACTGATTCACCGCAGGTCCGCAGCAGAAGCACCTAACCTGCGGGTCGTACCATTTACATTGATTCGAGAGGGGTGGTGGGGCCCTGCACAGCATGAAAATAACTTTTTTTTTACCAAACCAGTGCCTAACTACAAGTTTAGTTTTGCACAGGATCTTTTTTATTTGTACATTAATGCTATACAAATGTTAGTGCATGTATATGTCTGTATAGAAAACTGACTTCTAAGGGCCGACTTACTCGATACCCTTTTCCCCCCCAGTCCGACGCCCCTGCGCAGACCCATGGCATTTCCTTTGCCATTGGCTTCGTTTTGTAATACTCGAAGTCGATAGGTGTTCTAAGCGAAACCCCATTCGTCGTCATCCGACGGAACGTCTCCGTTCCCTAGTCAGGGAACGAGGGTTACATCCGTAACCGAGACGTTTTCAACCTTTGAAGCACTCTTCCACCCCATTAGCTAAATAAAGTCAATGCTCAACTTACCTTCACCTTAAACCCTATGGCGAACGTTCCACTTGGACACATGTCATTATTAGATGCCCACGATCCCCAATTCATCCCATTCGACACCTTCAGCTCAGGGCCCGTATGTATAAAGCCACTCAGAGTAAAATTTTAGTCTCAAGTCTGTCAAAATTCTAAGAATTACATAATTTTACTCTTATTCCTAAACTTAAGAGTAAGTGTGATTCATAAAGGTTCCTAAGTGTTTAGACTTGGTCTCAGCTCCCAAATTATTTAAGAGTGCTGGAGAGGTCTCCTAACCTAGTTAGGAGTAACAAGATGGCAGCAAAGAGATTAGGCCATGCACTTTTCAACGAAAATATGATGTATTGTAGTAAAATGAGTCGATCAAACGATAAAAAGTTTAATCAAGGTATTCTTTTTGTAACTTACCTTTAAAAAAGTTTTATAGCAATGAAATAAAAGTATTATTTATATTTGGCGACTGGAATTCAGCAGTGCACCTGTGATGACTCGGGCCCTTCAGTCCACAGTTAGCAGGCTCTTGAATAGCACTATTGTGACACTGACCACACCAAATATACAGTGGTGGCCAAAAGTGATGTGCAGGGTTGTTGTTTTTTTTTAAAAATGACCCTACAAGTTTGCTTAAACCAAATAATGAGGAAAATATTTTTACATTTATATTTTTTAAATATTTTTAAATATGACGGAAGAACAAAACACTAAACTTAGTGAAAGTATTTATCTGACAAAGTTATTTCAAGTCACCTTTATTTCTACGGTGCTTTTTACAATACAGATTGTTTCAAAGCAGCTTTACAGAGATTACAGGAAAATAATGCAACAAAGTTAGTCTTGGCTGTACAGCAGCTCTAGAAGAAAATAGTGTCATTGTCCTGCTTAAGTAAATTCAGTGTTTATTAATTTCAACCAGAAAGACTCGGGAAAGTTTATTAACAGCCCAGCAAGCAAGTATTGTGTTATAAAGTTCTGTTGCGTAGCTCGCAATCTGAGGGTAACGGAATCTGTATTTACTGCCTGAAGACGCAGGCGGAGCACAGCCGACCCCAGGAGCCCGATCTCATGAAAGTGCGTATCAATACCACGAATGTTATTTCTCGCGCCATTCATACGCCAAAAACAGTTTTTGCATAGTTTTAGGCTTTCAAGGGTAATTACTTGCATCATGTTGATATTTTACAAAGAAATATAATTAGATGTTTATTTGATATCATCATTTATCAGTAAAATTACAAAGAAAGCTGTAAGGACTGTCAGAAATTTGCCCATTTCAAAAAATCTTTAGTTATCTATTTAGTTCATTTATCTCTACAGCCACTCTGGTGAAAGTTCAGCTCAGTTCAGTTCTCATATAATGGTGTCAATGCAGGCAGATCAATATTATTTTTAAAAATTAAGTGACAAATAAGGGCAAACTACAGCTACAGGGTTTAGAAAAACTAAAAAGCTCACAGGAGAAAAAAACATACATTGTCTGCAACATAATCATTTCTTAATATTTCATTATCCTCTCTTGTTTTTTCACCTGTTCATAATTTATTTGTATGAAAGCCTGGCTAAAACTTATGTCTGTACAATTTGGAATGTTTCATTGTGTTATCACAAATAAACAATGTACTCCAGGCACAACTACGCTTACAAAATATTTAACACATTTTTAATACTATTTGAATAAAGGGTGAATCTGACAATTTTCCTTCAATACAAATTTGTGATAATTTTGCACAATGCAAAGCAATTAAAAAAATACATTTAAATATTAAAGTTTCAGTGTCTTAATTAAATTATTTTGTTATAATTACATTAAATTATGGTGTCATGCTGCAGTGACCTCACCCTTGCAGGCTCACTATTGGCTGATTCAGAGGTTCAGGGCGGCCATTTTGGGTTAACATCATTGTAGTCCTTAGTTTGCAGCACTTAAGTGCTACTTCAGTCAGCACTTAAGAATCAGTCTTATACTTTACTGAAAGTTGCTTTTAGCTGCTTTATAAAAGTATCTTACTCTTAGAGAAGTCCTACTTTTTACTAAGTATTTTTTTACACTTAAGTCAAAGCTTAAGACTATTCTTAAGAGCATTTCTTAGAAGTTTTATACATACGGGCCCAGATCTGTAAGATCGGTCGACGCTCCGCTCAGAAGGACCAGCTGTGGTCTGACCGCTCACATGCCCAATAACGGCTAGCAGTGAAAACATCATGGAGAAGTGATGCATTGCTACAGCACTGGCCTGAATACTGAGTTAGGATATATACATTTTTAGGTAGACTATCTGCAGAAAATGATAAAGCAGAAACAATATAATACCATAATGAAGATGCCTCATATTTATACACAAGAATCATTAACCATGATGTCCTTTCCATCCAATCATAATACTCAAAGATCAACCCTACCATATTTGGCATATTAAGAAATTATGTTTTATTAACAAAGTTCGGCAGGAGCACGTTAATATAATTAAGATAATCAAACCTAATTAAACACGTGTGGAGCACATTCAGTTAATCAACCCAATCAACAAGTTAAGAGGTGTATTGATACTCAACCAGAATAGGCCTAAAACTTTTACCGGTGGTATTTGCTGCCCTTTACCGCTAACAGGTGCTACAATCACAGACTTTGAAAAGTGTCAATCTGTTCTCTCTATTGCGTAATCATTCAGTGCGATTGAAATCTGGTAGCAGATGAATACGAGTGAAACATTGTAGTTAAAATAATTCATAATGACAATACTGAAATTAAATTGATAAATAAAATAATGATAAATAATGAAAACATAATAAATAATGACAACACGGTAGCTCTGTGGTTAACGCAACAATATGAGCATCACGGAGCTTCAGGCGACCCGAGTTCGAATTTCACTGTAGCATACGTCATGTAACCGATGTTGGCCGACAGCATTTATGTTTTACCGTTCTTGATGATTAAATAGGTTACTGTTTATTAGCGAGTTTGTTAACTATTTATTTATTGAATAAACTTCCGGGGCGCGGCCTGCCGTCGACCCTGTGCTCACCGTTTGTTTGTCTGTGTTTTTCTGTTTAGACTCGTTTTTACTTAATAAAATAGCATTTTAAATAGCACTTTGATATGGATCTTCTCGTCATGAAAATTGCTTTGTTATGGATACTACTTTGCCTATCAGCATTTGGAACTGGGGATTGTTTATCAGGCCGTCAAGACTACTTCATTTACACCTGCGAGCACGAGCAATCGGTGTAGCTCCACCAACTCTTCCAAGTCAATCGGAGGGGGGCTGTGTTTATTTGTCGACAATCGTTGGGCTACACAGTATTGCGTTCGGGAGCAGTTGTGCACACACCGGATTATGAAATACTGACTGTATCCTTCCGACCATTCTATCTCCCGCGATAGTTCGGTCAAATTAATATTATTCTTGTGTATGTGCCCGGACTGAATGAGGCAGCAGCGGCGGAAAAAATAACAGAGAGTTATAATGATGCACTCGCCCGCTCTGCAGATCAGTCTGTCTTTGTCCTCGGGGACTTCAACTTATGTAACTTGTCTACACATCTGCCCACTGTTCATCAATATGTTGACTGTCCTACACGGTTAACTATGTGGTATGAATGGTAGGAGAGAGACAGGTCTGTAATTCTCTAGAAGTGATGTGTTTGATGTTGGTTTTTTAAGCAGTGGAGTTACCCGAGCCTGCTTAAATGCTGTAGGGAAAATGCCAGTGTGGAGGGATGAGTTTATAATGTGTGTGAGAGCTGGTAGAAGTGTGGGAGAGATGGCTTGTAGAAGGTGTGAGGGGATGGGATCAAGAGGGCAGGTGGTAGGATGACTGGAGAGGAGAAGTTTAGATACTTCTTCCTCGGTTAGTGGAGAGAAAGCGGAGAGAAGGTTATTGGCTGTGGGAGAGGTTAGTCTGGGTTCCTGTGTGTGTGAATCTGAAAACTGACTGCTGATAGTTGTAGTTTTGTTAGTGAAGAAGTTAGAAAAATCATCAGCACAGTGTTCGTGTGTTAGAGGCACTGTTGATCTTGTTGTGGAAATATGAAGATTTTGCGGTGTGAACATCAACAGAAAAGGCAGAGAGCAGAGATTGATACCTACTGAGGTCAGATGTGTCTTTTATATTTGCGCCATTTCCTCTCCGCTGCCCTGAGCTTGGTCCGGTGTTCACGAAGAACCTCAGATAACCAGGGGTTAGAGGGAGTGGCGCGTGCTGGCCTAGAGGAGAGAGGGCAGATATTGTCTAAAGAAGAGGTTAGGATGGAGCATAAAGTATCTGTCGCAGTGTTCACATCCAGAGATGAGAACTGCGAGGGTGAGGGAAGAGAGGATGACACAGCAGAGGAAAGATGGGACGGAGAAAGTGAGCGCAGGTTTCGTCTGAAAGTAAATGGTGGGGAGGTTGCTGGAGCATGGGTAGTGAGTTGTAGATTGAAAGTAATGAGGAAATGATCTGAAACGTGGAGAGGTTTCACCAAAATGTTGACAGTGGCACAAACAATGTTTGTTTCTTAGTGGAAAAAAACATCCACGTTAGGTAGGGCTGATCAGTGGTATTAATGATTGGTTAATTAATTCGAATGTCCCCAACTGAGCAAGCCAGAGGCAACAGTGGCAAGGAACCGAAAAATAAAGGTAAATGTGAGCCATAAAATCACATTGTATGTATCACACTGGAACTGCAAAGGTCGAGGGCATAGGTAAGTCCAAACAGGAGGCAGCATGCTTTAGACAGGTTTGGCACACCTCTGACCACGGGCTGTCCTTCTATCATAATACCAATCGCGTTGGGATGATGGCACATGTACATTTTCAGTGGGCAACTGCCAAGCTCAGTGTGCACCTCTGTTTCAGCACGATTCTATTGGTGGAGACAAAAAAGAATCAAGAAAAACAGGTAATGAGAGGAATATAGCAGACCGGTAGAAGACATAAGACAGAAAGTCAAAATTGTACTTTTGTTACTAAAGGTGGTGATACTAGATGGATACTGTGACTAGAACATGTTACCAGAGTGAAGTCTATGACAATGCCATAGAGTGTGGGTACTAAACTATCATAATCTACTGTAGCATGAGTGTTGTCTTATTCTGGTTCAAAGGATGCATTACAATGAAACAATGCAATTGTCCTTGCCTTTCCCTGATTGGTCATCACATTATTGTTCTCTTACGAGAGTATCTCTCGTACTGCGTAATATCTTACGCTATGGGGGAACACTCTTTCCTCGAGATATTGAAGCCAAAAATTATCCTTAATTTTTTTAATCATGCAAAACGCTTTTGCAGCAGCAAGCAGACAAGGGCGAAACAGCTCGCGCGCCCATTGGCTGCCTCGCTGGAAAAGCTGCAGCCTATCGAGTGAAGGCACTGCGTGACGTAATGACGAATGAAGACGCTTCGCGCTCATTTCGTCATGTCCCGCCAGTATAGGCGTGGTCTCACCCTATAAATACCCCTCGATAGCTGTATTTCTCTGATTTTTTCATTCTTCACGCGAAGCTCACGCATCGCGGGATCCAGAGTGAGAAGCCGCGCCGTTGACTTGTAGCCTTCTCAGCGGGACGTGCCATCTTCTGAAGTCGCTGGCCCAGCCGCCTTCAACTGCCGTACCTGCTGCGCTTTCCGGCGTACTATATCCTTTACTCTGTCACTGTGTGTGTGTGTGTTTGCTTACGTGACGCAACACCCATTATATGTTCTAAAAGAGCTGCGTCTTTTTAAAGATGCCTTTCTGTGGCTCGTGCCGCTCTCAACTCAGCGATGAGGACCGTCACGTCATCTGTGTGTCCTGCCTGGGTCATGAGCACGCTGCTATCGCGCTCGCGGATGGTGGATGCCCGCACTGCGAACTTCTGCCTATGGCGACTCTGCGGACTCGCCTGGCGTCGTTCTCTGAACCCGCGTCCCAGCCGTCTGTGCCGCGCCGTAAGAAGCGTCGCGCCCAGCGCGCTCCCGAGCCTTCTCCAGCCCGCCAAAGCTCGCCGGTTCGCCCGCCTGCTTCGCCGGCTTCACCTGAGTCGCTCCCGGACGGACAGCGCCCGCCGTCTGCCGCCGCTTCCGCTCCCGAGCTGGACGAGCCTGCCGAGGTATGCTCTCTTGTGGCTTCCGATAGCGAGGATTGGGCGAGCTCTGTGGACCTCCCCCCCGCTGACGTGTCTAGCCAACCCTCTGTGAGGAGACCCGGCATTGAGGCTGAGCTGATGCGTCTGCTCACCCAGGCCGTAGAGAGCATCGGCCTCGAGTGGGAGGCGCCCGCCTTGCCGCCGCGCAACAGACTCGACGGGCGCTTTCTCAAGAAAGACGAAGCCCCGTCTAAGTCTAGGGCCGCCCCCTTCCTCCCTGAGCTCCACGACGAAGTCGCTAAGTCATGGACCGCCCCGTTCTCCGCCAGACTGCGCACTTCCACTTCTGCGGCCTTCACTTCTGTCACCGGCGCGGGAGATAAAGGATATCTCTCCATTCCTCCTGTCGAGGCGGCGGTCGCGTCGCATCTCTGCCCGCCCTCTGCGGGACGGCGCGCGCAGACGACGCTCCCCTCTAAAGCCTGCCGGGTGACTTCATCGCTGCACGGACGTGCTTACACAGCCGCTGGACAGGCGGTCTCAGCGCTGCATACGATGGCGATCTTGCAGATCTACCAGGCCGACCTTCTCCTTAAACTGGACGAGGAAGGCCCGGGTGCGATCAACGTGGCGGATTTACGAGGCGCTACGGACCTTGCTCTACGCGCCGCTAAAGCCGCTGCTCAGGCCATGGGGCGGAATATGGCCTCTCTCGCCGTTGCTGAGAGACATCTGTGGTTGACGCTGTCTGAGATGACGGAAGCTGAGCGCTCTGTATTCCTCGACGCGCCCATTTCCCCTGCGGGCCTCTTCGGATCTGCCGTCAAGGATTTCGCGGACAGATTCTCGGAGGAGCAGAAGACTTCGCAGGCCATGAAGCACTTCCTTCCGAAGCGCTCGAGCTCCGCTGCAGGTCGCTCTAAGCAGCCGTCTGCTCGCAGCTCGCAGCCTCGGCCTGCATCGCCCGCAGCCGCCGCTACACAGCGCGGATCAGAGACCGCGCTCTCGCTCTGCTGGACGCCGCCCCGCTCAGCGCGGGCCTCGGCCGAAGATTGAGCTCAAGCCCGAGGCCTCGAAGCTTTCCTAGCCACTCTAAGAAAGCGACGGTGTTCGGAGCCCGCTGCGGCCGGCTCCCCACCGAAAAGATTCGCTCGTTCAGTTCCTTGCGATGTGACTGTGCCAGTGTATTTAGCAGTGAAGCAGCCGGTGTCTCAGCCCGCTTGCCTGCACAAAAAAGCCGTTTTCATGGCTACCCAGATAAATCCAATAAAGAGTGTATTTTCTGGTATGCCGGCCACGGCCGATGGTGTTATGAGTGTTGTAAGAATGCCCACGCCCCAGTGCCCATTCCCACACCCAGACACAGCCCGCCACGGTGCGAGGCGAGCACACATAAATCTGACTCAGGTCGATTGTGCAAACAATGTAGCGATTGCGCCCATACAATGCCCGCTCACGCTGCATGCCCCGTGTCCCTTGGTTTCTGTAAAAACGAAACCAACACACAATCTATCGGCTCCGGCCGAAAGCGTGCACAGTGCTGTAGATGTGCCCGTAGGTTTGCGCCCACATCCTCCCGCAAGCACGCCGAATCCCACGGGATTCGCCCCGCTCACTCTCGTTATGCGTCCCGCCATAGAGATTGTGAGCGCGGCCAGACTGCCCGCTGTGCCCAGCGCGCCCCCCGCCTCGAACGCTGTAAACACGGCGTCGTGTTCCCAGGGTACCGGGGCTCTCGAGCCGTTGCCAGGTCAAGGCCAGAGCCCGGTCTGCATCCTACCCCTAGCTACTCGCGCAGAAGCGTGGTCGAAGCTACCCGGGGTATCAGACTGGGTGCTGAACACTATAAAGAGAGGCTACTCGCTACAATTCGCACGACGTCCACGCCGTTGTACGGCGCCCGTCGAGACTTCGGTGAAAAACGAAGTATCTCATCTACTTCGAGCCGAGATAGCGAAACTACTGAGCAAAGGGGCCATAGAGCCCCTTTCTCAGGCTCAGAGCGAAGGGGGCTTATACAGCAGATATTTTCTGGTACCGAAAAAAGATGGGGGCTTCAGACCCATTCTAGATCTGAGACAGCTGAACAAAGCGCTTGTGAAGCGCCAGTTCAGGATGCTTACGACCAGGAAAATCCTCGCGCAAGTGCGCCAAGGGGACTGGTTTATGTCGATAGATCTGAAAGACGCGTATTTCCAAATACAAATAGCGTCCCATCACAGGCGATTCTTGAGATTCGCGTTCGAGGGCCAGGCTTATCAATACACAGTCCTGCCGTTCGGCCTGTCTTTGGCACCCCGTACATTTACGAAGTGCATGGACGCGGCTCTCGCGCCCCTGAGACTTCAGGGCATGCGAGTTATGAACTACTTGGACGATTGGCTGATTCTAGCTCGATCACGGTCAGAGCTCATAGAACACAGGGCCACAATGCTCGAGCATCTCGAGACACTGGGCCTGACGGTCAACTGGGAAAAGAGCCTGCTGTGTCCCAGCCAGAGAATTTCTTTCCTGGGAACAGTGTTAGACTCGCTTTCCATGACGGCACGCCTGTCACCGGAGCGCGTACTAAGTATTCAGCGCGTCGCGGAATCCTTCCGCCACGGCTCCATAGTCCCGCTCAGACGGTTTCAGAAATTGCTGGGCCTGATGGCCTCAGCATCCCATGCACTCCAGCTGGGCCTGCTTCGCATGCGCCCGCTGCAGTGGTGGCTGAAAGCACGGGTCCCGCCCCGGGCATGGTCCACGGGCAGGTGTCGCCTCAGGGTCGACCAAAGGTGCGTTTCGGCTCTGGAACCCTGGAAAGTAACCAGCTGGTATCAGTCTGGTGTGAGTCTGGGGACCGCCTCAAGGGTGAAAGTGGTGTCGACGGACGCCTCCACCACGGGGTGGGGAGCGCTGCTCGAGGGCAGACCGTTGGCTGGCCTATGGTCAGAGCGGGAGAAGCTCCTTCACATAAACTGCTTGGAATTGATAGCAGTCGACAAAGCGCTGCGGCGCTTCTGTCCCCTGGTGAGGGGCCACCACGTCTTGGTCCGATCGGACAACAAGTCAGTGGTGGCGTACATAAATCGCCAGGGCGGCCTCAGGTCCGCACGTCTTTGCAGGCTGACGGAACCCCTCTTGGTCTGGGCCCAGCGCAACCTCCTTTCTTTGAAAGCGGCGCACGTGCCTGGGCACCTGAATACGGGTCCAGACATGCTGTCCAGAGACAACGTCCTGACAGGAGAATGGTCGCTGCACCCGCAGACGGTCCAGCTCCTGTGGGAAACGTTTGGCAGAGCGCAGGTGGACCTGTTCGCGTCCCGCGAGAACGCTCACTGCCCAGTATTCTTCTCAAAGCGCAGGGACGCGCTGGCCCATACTTGGCCCAGCGGTCCCCTGTATGCTTTTCCCCCGGTCTCGCTCCTGCCACAGGTGTTGGAGCGGATCAGGGAAAATGGATGCCCAGTGCTGCTTGTGGCTCCGCTCTGGACGAACCAGGCTTGGTTTCCGGTCCTGATGCGGATGACCAGCACTGCCCCGTGGCCTGTACCGTTGAGGAGAGATCTCCTCTCTCAGGCAGAGGGCTCGATTTGGCATCCTCACCCGGAACTGTGGTCCCTGCACGCATGGGCCATCAACGGGTACCCGCTAGCCTCCCAGAAGGAGTGCTAAACACGATCGCACAGGCTAGAGCTCCGTCTACCAGACGGCTCTATGCCTCGAAATGGTCGGTGTTCTCTACTTGGTGTCGAGCCCGTGGCTTTTCACCCGTGGACTGCGGGGTTGAGGAAGTGCTTGCCTTCCTTCAGGAGCTGATGGATAAGGGAAGAACCCCATCCACGCTCAAAGTGTACGTGGCGGCCATAGCAACGTTTGCTAAACCTGTGTCTGGCCAGTCACTGGGGAAAAACGACTTAGTCGTGCGTTTCCTACGAGGGGCTCGGAGAATAAATCCTCCCAGGCCCCCTTCAGTCCCGGCTTGGGACCTTTCCACGGTCTTGGAGGCCATGAAAGGCGCCCCGTTCGAGCCGATCCAGCTGTCGGATATGAGGCACCTGTCCCTTAAGACGGTGTTTCTATTGGCTCTCGCTTCAGTGAAGCGTGTAGGGGACTTGCAGGCGCTTTCTGTAAGCGCGTCATGTCTGGAGTTTGGGCCTAACGACTCAAAGGTCGTACTCAAACCGAGGCACGGCTACGTGCCGAAATCCCTCAATACACCGTTTAGGGCCCAGGTGATTTCCCTGTCAGCCCTTCCGGTTCTCGATGAGGAGAGGGACGCGAGTCTCCTTTGCCCTGTCAGGGCGTTAAGGGCTTATGTGTCCCGCTCGGCTGGGTTCAGGCAGACCGAGCAGCTTTTCGTTTTGTTTGGCGGCCGTTCTAAGGGACTCGCCGCCTCAAAACAGAGCCTATCCAGATGGATAGTGGATGCCATAGCGCTGGCTTACACTTCCAAGGGCCTACGGTGCCCATTGGGTGTCAAAGCGCACTCCACGAGAGGCGTGGCCTCGTCGTGGGCATGGTATAGCGGGGTCTCCCTGCAGGATATCTGTACGGCTGCGGGCTGGGCCTCGCCGTCGACATTTATCAAGTACTATAACCTGGAGGTGCCCGCCCTACAAGCTAAGCTTTTGGCGGTCTGAACTTCGGGCTTATTGGCCGCCAATGCGGCTATGTTGCCCTTACGGGTCAGTGTCCCTACGGGACTTTATAAAGGAGTGATGCTTTAGCCTCTCCTCCTCTACTCTATGTGAGTTATGGTGATTATGCACTAGATGTGCCCCGGGCTTTGCCCCGGGACTCTGGTGTTGGATCCCTGTCCGCACGGCGTTTTGTATGGGGTCCCCATAGCGTAAGATATTACGCAGTACGAGAGATACTCTCGTAAGAGAACGTACTCGGTTACTAACGTAACCTCGGTTCTCTCTAGAGAGGGAACGAGTACTGCGTATCTTGCCGTGCTTGAACTATGCTCTGGTTCGCTTCGGTGTACAAAATCAGAGAAATACAGCTATCGAGGGGTATTTATAGGGTGAGACCACGCCTATACTGGCGGGACATGACGAAATGAGCGCGAAGCGTCTTCATTCGTCATTACGTCACGCAGTGCCTTCACTCGATAGGCTGCAGCTTTTCCAGCGAGGCAGCCAATGGGCGCGCGAGCTGTTTCGCCCTTGTCTGCTTGCTGCTGCAAAAGCGTTTTGCATGATTAAAAAAATTAAGGATAATTTTTGGCTTCAATATCTCGAGGAAAGAGTGTTCCCTCATAGCGTAAGATATTACGCAGTACTCGTTCCCTCTCTAGAGAGAACCGAGGTTACGTTAGTAACCGAGTACGTTTGTTAAGCTACAAAGTTTAAATATCTTTCAAGAGCAAACGTAATTACCCCATATCATCACAATAGTAATACACCCACTAAGCAAAATTATGTTCAAAAGACGTCTTTTCAACGTCTTTGTCACAAAGTTGTATGTTACAAAGACGTCCACTGAGGAGCCAGAATGAATGTTTTTATTGATATCTTTTGATATCTTTTTTTGATGTGTTCTGTAATGAACGTTCATGTGACCTGTGGAAAATGTGGACATATTATTTTCAACATAATTTAAGGTTTCATTTAGACAATTTATGCTGTTTCTGGATCAAATAAACACTCTCAGGATGTATTAAATTAAAACTCACATTTATTTCAATGTAATTTATAAAGACTGACTGATAATAAGAAACTGCTCTATTTGGTGATTTTTACTGGTTGTGGGGAGGAGACAGAAAGATGATTATATCTGCCTTTTATTGGTGGTTGGTACATAAAAACGTCAAACGAAATGTAATTGTATGGAGCCCACACTATTGTTTGCAATTTTACCTATGGTTTCACCTGTGAATAGTTAGGCTATAGAATCAGAATCAGAATCAGAAAGAGCTTTATTGCCAAGTGTGCTTGCACACACAAGGAATTTTCTTTGGTACTGAAGCTTCCAGTGCACATATACAGATACAAATACAACAAGAAACAGTAATACAAAATCTAAAAATAAAATTATAAAAAATATGCAAATACTATAAATATAAAATATAAGGCCACAGTTGGGTTTAGTCAGAATAAACATTTACGGATTATGAACATATTTACAGTATTTGAATAGTATGAATAAATATAAATAAAATCACCTGAGTTTAGGAGATATTGCACTAAACAGTGGAAGTATTGCACTTGGGGGGAGTATTGCATTTACAGGCATATGCCGTGGGAGATATGTTAACTGTTCAGGAGGGAAATGGCCTGTGGGAAGAAACTGTTCCTGTGCCGAGATGTTCTTGTGGCCAGTGATCTGAGTCTCCGTCTTGACGGTAACGGTTCAAACAGGTGGTGTCCAGGGTGAGTGGAGTCTGTGATGATTTTACCTGCTCTCTTCTTCACTCTTGAAGAGTACAGGTCCTGGAGGGTTGGCAGGGGGGCACCAATGATCCTCTCTGCAGTCCGGACTGTCCGCTGTAGTCTCATGATGTCTGATTTGGTAGCTGAACCAAACCAGACAGTAACGGAAGTGCATAGGACAGACTCGATGACGGCTGAGTAGAACTGGATCAGCAGCTCCTGTGGCAGGTTGAACTTCCTCAGCTGGCAAAGGAAGTACAGTCTCTGCTGGGCCTTTTTCACAATGGATGTCAATGTGATTGTCCCACTTCAGGTCCTGAGAGATGATAGTGCCCAGGAACCTGAATGACTCCACTGCTTCCACAGTGCTGTTCATGATGGTGAGTGGGGGGAGTGCTGGGCTGTTCCTCCTGAAGTCCACGGTCATCTCCACTGTTTTGAGCGTGTTCAGCTCAAGGTTGTTGTAACTGCACCAGACAGCCAGCTGTTCAACCTCCAGTCTGTAAGCAGACTCGTCACCGTTTTGGATGAGACCGATGACAGTGGTGTCGTCTGCAAATTTCAGGAGCTTGACAGTAGGGTCTTTAGAAGTGCAGTCGTTAGTGTACAGGGAGAAGAGCAGTGGGGAGAGAACGCACCCTTGGGGGGCGCCAGTGCTGGTGGTGAGAGTCCTGGATGTGTGTTTCCCCAGTCTCACTCGCTGCTGTCGATCCGTCAGGAAGCTGGAGATCCACTGACAGATCGAGGATGGAATGGAGAGCTGGGTCAGTTTTGCTGTGAGAAGATCAGGCATGATGGTATTGAAGGCCGAACTGAAGTCCACAAAGAGGATCCTGCTGTATACTATAGCTGTAATTGTATAAATTCTTAAGTTTTTCTTACCTGGATGTGAAGCTTGAAGACCCCAGGTAACAAAAGCGCTTGGGTATCTAAAGACCAGGAAAATGCATGTTAGAATAAGGTACAAAAAACAGTGGTAAATGTAGTTTAAGTAATGGGTTAGAAATAATTTTAGTTTTTTTTCCAACCAAAACTCTGTCACTCTGACTATGCAGCATTAAAAAAACGTGGATACAATCTCTAAAATCAGACAGACTAACATACATTTCTGCAGTGTAATCTGTGCATCTGCTTTAGTAATGCAAATACATAATCTCTGATTGCAGAGTCCTGTCAAAGACACATGGCTACCTTGTTTTGCCTGCTGTCCATAAAACACCATCTTACTTTCCTTTATTTGCCCGTGCTATTGCCTGAAGGCTTGAAAATTGCAACCGTTTCGATCGTATATTATCCCGAAATTTAATCTTTGCAATCTAAAAATATAACTGAGGGCATTTGTGCAACTAAGTATTGCCTACATATCTGCGTTTTTAAACACGTCCATTCTAAATGTTGTTACAGTGGCGATAATGTTAGCAGGTGCTGCTAGAAATAAGCATTAAAACTAAAACACATTGTAGGCACGACTAGGGCCTACAGCACTAATTTAATTTCAACCGCTGTTGTCTGTCTGCCGATCGACCACACTCCCTAGCACTGTGCAACCATCTTAGCTTGCCTATGTGTGCAGGATAGCTTACAGTACAATGCAAACCTAACCTCAGCTCCCTGGTGTAAGCGGTTTTGTGTTCCTGTAGATTACGCTAGTCATTCTTAGGGAATGAATTAGACAGTTACTTTGAATGCAATATAAGTCACTTTAGGCCTCATGCACTAATGTAATGAACGATCTGATGTAAAGTGTTGCGCAAAACAATGTGAACTACAAGGTTCGGTTTAGAAAGTCTTTATTGCTGATATTTGACAACCGTTTCAGCAGAAGTTCAGGAGTCTTCAGAAGAATCACTGACCTACAAGAATGAATAAGATCATTTCAACTTCAAAAGCGTGCAAATGTCCCGATCATCCAGATAGGCTTTATTTTGTGATAATGACCGGCTGACTTGACAGATTTACATTACAAAACTGTTGTATGACATGCTTTGTTAGTTTATCATAGTATGATGAATTACAATACATTTGATCTTCTTGCGGTTCTTCTGGTCATCCTCTTACACCTGAAAGAAATCAGATTTAGTTGATCTGCAGTGTCTCAGTATGAGTTTTGATTGCGATCACGTCACCTTAATCACAGCAGAACATGATCACGTCATTGAGAGCGGTGTCGTCTCCAGTTCCCTGTGACTCTTCTACCAGTGTCTGTAAGCCACAGATTCCTCTTCCTTCACATGTTGGACTCCAGTCGCCCCACTCGCCCCAGGTTGTGCTGCTTTGACCGAACACGTAATCACCTCCACTGCATTTGAAACTGGAAATAATTCAGATGTGACAAAGTCATGATAAAATATGTAATTGTGCTGTTGGATTGAACGTCAGTCACATGATCACATGCAGCCGAATCACTGCAATCTTGAACAGCAGCACGACTGCGAGTGTGATATTAACCAAACTATTGATGGGGAAAACTGAGTCCTTAAATAGCAAAATAAACCCAGGATGGGTAAGAGTTGGTGTAAGAGGTTTACACCGACTAAGATGTTATAACTTATAGCACCACACACTCACTTGATGTCGTTTGCAGCCGTATCATCTTCAGATGATCCTTGGGAAGATTCAACTCTCAGCTGGAAAGCCGTCAAGAATCTAGAAGGACAGTCTCGCTCATCTGTCCAATCACCCCAGCTGAAGAAAACAGAGGTTGCCTGATCAAATCAGTTATCATTCAAGAAAATCCTCAATTTACTTAAATAGCTTAAACACTTAATACAAGAATTGTTAATCTGAGTCCATTACCCTCCTACATCAGCCTCAACTGAGCTAGAGTCCTGTGAGCCTGCTAAATAAAGTCAATGCTCAACTTACCTTCATACTAAACCCTGTGGCGTATGTTCCACTTGGACACATGCTAATATCCCCCCATGACCCCCACGCCCTCCATTCGACACCTTCAGCTCAGATCTGTAAGATCGGTCGACGCTCCACTCAGAAGGACCGTCTGTGGACTGATCGCTCACAAGCCCAATAATGGCTAGCAGTGAAAACATCATGGAAAAGAAGTGATGAATTGCTACAGCACTGGCCTGAATATTGTGTTATATTAATAGACTATCTGCAAATAAATGATAAAGTAGAGACAGTGTAATACCAAAAGCTAGAAGCCTCTTATTTATACACAAGAATCATTAACCACGATGTCCATTCCATCCAATCATATTATTCAAAGATCAACCCCTACCATATTTGGCATATTAAGAAATTATGTTTTATTAACAGAGTTCGGAGGAGCACGTTAATATGATTAAGTCATTAATAATTAAACACGAGTGGAGCACAATCAGTTAATCAACCCAATCAACGAGTTAAGAGGTGTATATATATACAGCAGATAATCACGCTTTGAGCCAAAGGAGTGGTCAGCTCTGGACTGGTTGTCTCTCACTTGGGATTTCTTTTCCTCAGCTCTAGGCTATTAGGCTTCTGGATTTAAAGGGGAAATAAAGCAGTCAATCAAGTTTACATGATTTTGAGTGAGATCATCACACAACAGCCATTCTGTAATTTGACAGAAATTATTCACCCTCTTGTAATTGATAGCAGATACTAGTGGTTGGCAGATCGAGGCTTCGTGAAGCAATGAAACAGTTGAACCAAATGTGCCATATTGTGTCGAGGCTTCGAATCAATCCGACACCCGTCTCCACTGTGACACCTAGTGGTCACTTGCAGGTGTTGATCTGAAACAACCTTGACAACGAGCCATTAAAAAATGTGTTTTTTTTATTATTGTAGCTATTTTTCTAATATGTGAAGCTTGTAACCTGTAGGCTCCTCACTGTGCAGAATGTTATTTTGGTCCTGAAAAATGAATATTAATAAAAGAAATCAAGCCACAATGTCTCACTTTTTTAGAGATTCTTATGAAAAATATAAATTTCTCTTCTTTGGAAGGACTTAGCCTACTTTTTTTAACAGATAATTTCTCCAGTCTTTGAAAAAATCCTCTCACAAAAACCCACGAGGTCAAGATGAGTTGACTTTTATACAGATGTGCGATTGTGTGGTCTGTTCCCGACCCTGTCAATCAAACGCTGAATCGGCAGAGCTCGCCACCTGTCGAAACACTCATGAGCATCATTTAGCCGTAGTCACGTGACATGGGTGTTTTCAATCACGCTTCGGATCAGTGTTTCGAAACATCTGCGCTTCGGGATCTCGCAAAGCTTCGGAACGACTGTTTCGTGTCAGTCATCCCTAGCAGATACAAATAATACATAATTTAATGTGCTATATTACATTACCAACGTTATTCTGCAGTGCTAAACCTATACAGCCAACCAACCCCGTGACGTCACAGGTTAAAATACTGCACAATGGACAACGGCGCCCTGGCTGTGAAAGGTATGATGGTTTTTCACTTTTTTCTTTTAAATGTTTACATTTCTCATGTTTCTTATATAATTTTTGATTATAGTGGAAATCCATCTTGTAAATCATGTAAACTTGACTGACTGCTTCATTTCTCCTTTAATAATATATCACTATCCTTATCCAAAGAGGCAATCAACTCGTCAGTTTTTGTACTCCTGTTGTTTCCCACTGAAGTTAGGTTCTAATCTTCACCTTTTCATGTCCTTGAACTCCAGTAAATTCAACTAAGATGGCTGATTAATGTTCTGGAAGTAGAACCACAAGCTGTGTCCCAAAGTGAAGCTGCTTCCTCCGAAGGTCTGAATGCGTCACCGCAGCGCGACGAAGGCTAACGTTACCCTGATTCAAAAGCAGCCTTTGTTTCCGGCCGAGAGTTCGGTAGGGGATGGAAATTCACAATTAAATGTATTCATTTACTCCAATAGCTAGTGAAACCAAAGTTAAGAGTTTCTTATAAACGTTCTTATCTCCTTTGTTACCATTGCGTGGTTTTATTTGTCAGGTGGTTTGCGGTAAAACTTGTGCTAATATTAGTAACCTATTTGCACTAGTCTATCACTTGTATATTATAAGAATTATCACTCACCCTATAAAGCCCACAACAATAAGAAAAGCAGTAGATGGGGCAATGTGGTTTCACTTTTATGTGTTTTTGCTGTCATGCAAGCTATGTCTACAAAGGTTTTAACCCAATTTAAGTATCCAGAAATATGATTTCTGAAGCATTTTGTATGCATGTCCTGATGTTATCAATGCACTGTTAAGATTGCACCCCTGTGTTAATATTTTTCACCCTTTTCTGCTTTTTTTTTTTTTTAGAGCAATTCTGGAGTAAATGGGTCTTCTGTGGAGAGTAACTCCCATACATGTGATAATCATAGGTATGTTGGTATACTGAGCAATAGTTGAATGGTTAATGTGGGAACTATTTGTAAATTGACATCCTGTGCATTCTATGGAGTGCTATTTAACCCGGGGGTGCGGCCGCAAGTTGGCTACATCGACGCTGAACATCTGCTGCTTTGCTTATACTCTTCACGTTACATGTTCACGGTTTTAAAGTTACGTCGTAGCCGGCTGCCTTCACACTTGGCCAAGGAGTATTGAACTCAAGTTAACAGGCGGCTGGCTAGCGTGTTACATCGTTGCCTTAACACTGTTGATCCTCCTTTAGTGCTTGAGTGTAGAGTGTTTGATGGACTGACGTCACTTTAATGTTTTTACGCATTTATTTGAACTCTTGTATGGAGGCCTTTTCTTGCTGTTGATATCCAAGAGGATTGGCCTAATTGTGATTTTTTTTCTTTTGTAGTTTGTCCATGTTTAATTGTTTATTTTGAGTCTCTGTTCATATTGTTAGCCAGTACCACCTTGGACTTTAGAACGGGTGACTTATTAAACATTGTTTATGTAATCTGTGTGTAATTTTGTTTAACTTCCACATGTCCGTCCATTGTCCAGGTGCTGAGAACTGCCAGTGGGAGCAGTGCCCCTTGTGGTGGCGGGTCCCTTGGTGTGCTGTGTGTTCACAAAGTGTGGTCGTTTCTCTTACTGTGTGAGCCACTAGCTTCCCACTGGTAAGATTCCGTTCTATTGCCCTCCTCTCTTGTGTGTGTGTGTTCATTGAGTTTAAAAGTGAGAATAAAAATACTATTTTTGTACTGGCCCACTGTCTCTGGCTATCCATCAACGAACTTGAGTGCCTGGTTGAACCAAATGCTTAATTCTTTGGGTGTAAGTCCTATAGTGGCGTAGTCTGCAAACTGCCTGGGCCTAAGCCCTGAAATCTGTATCCCTTTATGCACGCATCTTTGCTGAAACGTATTGTGCTGTTGTTAACAAGCCATGGTTCATTTGCTCTGCCTTTAGGATTGCAAGTGTCCTACACATTTGGCCCCATGCCCCAAACCCCATGTCCCCAACCCCATGTCTTCCATCCCTGAGGACAGACCCGGGCCGGGTTCAGCAGTGGTGCCCACGGATCAGCAGCACGACGGCAGCGGGACAGAGGACCAGTTTTTGGGCTTGATCAGAGAAGACATGCAGCTATAGAGGGAGGAGAGTAGGGAGAGGCTGATTTCTCTTGAGAGAATGTTTGAAAATATATCTTTTTTCTACATATTCTTTAACTTTTTCCACCTTTATTTTTTAAAAGGAAAGAGAAATTCTGGACTTAATTTATTTGTATGCAACTTTAAATGTGTAAATAAAAGAGAATGCATTGTTCTGGACCTTGTTTATTTTTGTAATGACAGTCATCTCTACATGAAACAAAGTTCTTTTTTATTTATTTTTTTCAAACTGCTTGTCTTGCCTGTAAATTTGGTACAGAATTTTATTTTATCATTTCGGGTCAGGTATGCAAACCACAAAACTGCATTGTCATAGGGTCCAGGCGACGGTCCTAGTCAGATCTAGATCCGGCAGGCTGCGGGAAAATCTTGGGATAAACAGAGACACTAAAATTAGCGTCGATGCCATTCTTCTTATGATGTAACGAGTACATCAGGATTTAAGGGAAGTGTTCCCAGTTCCGTCTGACCTAATCTATGCAGCCTAACATTGAGTTAAAGACGTCTATAGTGTGTTATGTGTATGCTAGGTCAAAGATGTTTTTAGTCTAGCTTTGAACTGACAGAGTGTGTCTGCTTCCTGGACAATGGAAGACTGTTCCAGTTTTGGTGCTAGAAACTATGGTTTTGAATATATATATATATATATATATATATATTAGTCCTTCAAGGACTCTGATGAAGATGTAACTTTACACCAAAACGTTAGTATTTGTTATGCAACTTAAATTTAAGAAGACATCTATGCTGCACCGGCAATTCTCTTCTTCTGCCTTGTCCTGCCCTGGTTGCACTGGATTGTTGTGGATTGCCGAAGCGCAGAGAACCTTCCTTTTCATTTACCTATCCGGTCCCACTTTATATTAAGTGGCCCTAATACCTGTGAACTTACATGGTTACTAGATATGTACTTATTATGTAACTACAGTGTAAATACACATTGGTACATAGTATTTACAACGGTAATATTTGTGTAACTACACATATGTAACAACCCACGGAAAGGTATGTGTAAGTACAAATGTGTAACAGGACATTGGTAACAACACTTTTTCCACTACAGTAAGTACACATGTGTAACAGGCATTGTGTAACTACATTTTGTAACAACAATATGTATTCACACAAGTTGTTCCACTTCCACACGCAGTCTTCCATACTGTAGTTACCAGTTAAGAACACACTGAAACCATGATGATTCATATGTGTATACCATGTATTTACTATATGTCCGACAGGACATGTTGAATTACAGCTAAAGTTTTCCCTTGTGGTACAGTGTACTTACATGGTAACTCCTCAGGAACTGTCTACTTAATATAAAGTGTAAAATAGTCATAACTTACTCTGTAATTTGCTAAACCAAAACCTCTGTGCAACACTGTATTAACAGTGTACTTACATGGTAACTCCTCAGGAACTGTCTACTTAATATAAAGTGTAAAATGGTCATAACTTACTCTGTAATATGCAAAACCCAAACCTCTGTGCAACACTGTATTAACAGTGTACTTACATGGTAACTCCTCAGGAACTGTCTACTTAATATAAAGTGTAAAATGGTCATAACTTACTCTGTAATATGCAAAACCCAAACCTCTGTGCAACACTGTATTAACAGTGTACTTACATGGTTACTCCTCAGGAACTGTCTACTTAATATAAAGTGTAAAATAGTCATAACTTACTGTGTAATATGCAAAACCAAAACCTCTGTGCAACACTGTATTAACAGTGTACTTACATGGTAACTCCTCAGGAACTGTCTACTTAATATAAAGTGTAAAATGGTCATAACTTACTCTGTAATATGCAAAACCCAAACCCCTGTGCAACACTGTATTAACAGTGTACTTACATGGTAACTCCTCAGGGACTGTCAGGGTCATTGTTGTGTACCACAGTAAATGCTAAACACAAGGTTACGTAGTGGATAGTAAACTCTGGAATATAAATGTGATAGTTATGCTTTGATAGATTCTGGGATATTACTGCATAGCACTTTTAAAGATTAACTCTTTATTTTATATTTTTTGATTTTACATTGTGGTGACCTATTTGCCTTTACAGTAAATTACAGTGTTCTGTAAACAATAAACAAGAATAGCCTACACTTTAAAACCTTAAAAAATACCTTTTTTTAATCATTTAACCATTTTGTAGCATTTAGTTTATTTACTGTGAGACACAAAAAGCGTTTTCTCCAATAAAACACAACATAAATTCACAAAATACATAAATTTTATTAACCTGATGTAATCCAAATATTTAGAATCCATACGTTAACTTGTTTGCAAGAAACAGATCCAAATTCAGCCCTTTATGATCTTCATCTCCATTTCTCAGCAGCGACCGCAAACGTCAAATCCCGCGCTCAGGCGCGCTGGTGATGAATTCAAATTTAAAAAATGCGCCTTCAAGAAGCGTTACGACATGTTTTACGGCCGTGATATCAAACGCTCATTGGCTCTCGCCTGCTTCGTCACAGATTGCGACATGCCGTGTTTCAGTTGGTGTAGTAGGCTACAGAGAAGCGCGCGTGCCTTCACACAGAGCGAACCGAAACCAGATTAACATTTTCATGGATTAATAATTTATATTCTGATCTGTACCTCATACACAACTATTATAATACTGCCAGAGAGGACTGCGGCTGCAACGCATCATCATGTGAACCACTTTTGGTACCGGTTTTGACATTTTCGCAATAAACAAATTATTGTGAAATTTATAACGTTACTTGTCTGTATGTTATGTTTTTTTTTTTCTTCATAAGTGTAGCCACTTTATATTAAGTGGACAGTTCCTGAGGAGGTTACCATGTAAGTACACTGTTAATACAGTGTTGCACAGAGGTTTGGGTTTTGCATATTACAGAGTAAGTTATGACAG
Organism: Chrosomus eos; assembly: GCA_036326025.1. Classification (NCBI taxonomy): domain Eukaryota; kingdom Metazoa; phylum Chordata; class Actinopteri; order Cypriniformes; family Leuciscidae; genus Chrosomus; species Chrosomus eos. Next base: position 2,818,713 of record CM070834.1, read on the forward strand.
TTTTACACTTTATATTAAGTAGACAGTTCCTGAGGAGTTACCATGTAAGTACACTGTTAATACAGTGTTGCACAGAGGTTTGTGTTTTGCATATTACAGAGTAAGTTATGAATATTTTACACTTTATATTAAGTAGACAGTTCATTTGGAGTTACCATGTAAGTACACTGATAATACAGTGTTGCACAGAGGTTTGTGTTTTGCATATTACAGAGTAAGTTATGAATATTTTACACTTTATATTAAGTGGACAGTTCCTGAGGAGTTACCATGTAAGTACACTGTTAATACAGTGTTGCACAGAGGTTTGGGTTTTGCATATTACAGAGTAAGTTATGACCATTTTACACTTTATATTAAGTGGACAGTTCCTGAGGAGTTACCATGTAAGTACACTCTTAATACAGTGTTGCACAGAGGTTTGGGTTTTGCATAATACACAGTAAGTTATGACAATTGAACACATTGTATCAAGTGCAGAGTTCCTGAGGAGTTACCATTTAAGTATACTGGTACCACAAGGGAAAACGTTAGCTGTAATTCAACATATCCTGTCGGACATATAGTAAATACATGGTATACACATAGGAATCATCATGGTTTCAGTGTGTTCTTAACCGGTAACTACAGTATGGAAGACTGCGTGTGGAAGTGGAACAACTTGTGTGAATACATATTGTTGTTACAAAATGTAGTTAGTTACACAATGCCTGTTACACATGTGTACTTACTGTAGTGGAAAAAGTGTTGTTACCAATGTCCTGTTACACATTTGTACTTACACATACCTTTCCGTGGGTTGTTACATATGTGTAGTTACACAGATAATACAGTTGTAAATACTATGTACCAATGTGTATTTACACTGTAGTTACATACTAAGTACATATCTAGTAACCATGTAAGTTCACAGGTATTAGGGCCACTTAATATAAAGTGGGACCGAATATCCTCAATTCAAGCTCGGATGCCTTGGATGTGTCTCTTTGCATTTATCACATATAAATCCTATATTACTCACTGTGTTTGTTGATTGATTCTTACTCACCTGGGGCCCGTTCTTCGTACGTCGCTAACTCAGTTAGCTGGATTTGATTGTTGGCGATTTGGCATGATCTTGGATCGTTTGGTTCTTCGAAGCTCATCCTAGACTTGCTGCCATATTTCATGTTAACAGGATTAGATCCCGGCTTTATAAGCGGAGCTGATACGGGAAGTCTTTTAACGCAGCGCAATAGTGTACTTTTTGAGAGATATCGTTTTTCTCATGACTCGTGAGGATGTCGTTTACATCATTAATTTGTTGGAAACGCATAAATGTTCGACTCATCAGAGTCGGCCTTTAATAACAGTGCAGGCAAGGCAAGTTACTATTGCGATTCTTATCCAGACTATCAAATTTTAAAAAGGCAGTTGACTGACTAAATATACTAAAATCTCTTAGATGGTGTGTGTGACTATGTTCCATATCACAAATATGGCCAGGATCTGTGCATGACCCAAAAATTTTCAGAGATTTATGCACATTATTTGAACGTGGTAAGGAAAATTATAAATATCAAGCTCACTGTATTGCATATACACTTATGCTTATCCTAACAGAACTGCATTTTTTCCATTATACAGGTGATTACAGCAGGATCCTGCTTGGAGACAGGTGTTTTATGACCCCATTCCCTGACCCAAACCCCAGACCAGTTACAATGCAGCTCTAGCCAGAACAAGGGCACACAATGAAGTGAACTTTAGCCAACTAAAGTATCTGAAAAGTCTGAGGGTTGCACTGACAGGGCCTGTGACATGGCATGGGCCATATTACACAACATTGCACCATCAGAAAAAATATAAAACATTTCATTAATGTTTAATAAAAGACAAGACAAATATGCTTAGTTCTTTGAGTTTTGTTTTAATTGTTCTTTGTGAAGAAAAGCCAGTGATCAGTGATCAATCTTTTGCCTGCAAATAATATATATTGTACTCTGTGTGAAATAATATATTAGCACTTACTCTGAAGTTCCTATGAAGCAACTCTATCTCTAGTGCCAGTTTTTTTTTTTTTCTTTAAGTTGTCAAGTATTTTCAAAATACTCTGTTTTCTAGGGGTAGGGGTAAACCTGTCAAACACATGGCTTATGCTGCGCATCAAAAATTAAAAGGAAAAGTACAACACTGCCCACCTCTGCATCACTGCTTTGTGCAGACTCTTCTGTAGATGTGGACTCCTGCAACTCATATTGCATTCAGAAAAAATAGCTAGGGCCTACTCAAGTGTAAATTAAGTAAAGTTATTTATGCACTTAAAGATACCTGAGAGGGTTTCTTCACTGTCCTGTGCATTGGGGGTAAAATGGGCATTACAAAGTGTTGTACTTTCTTCCCTTTTGATGTAATGTTCAGAAAAAGTCTTACTGCACATGCTTCAGACACTTGCTTGGGAACACATAAAAGTGTTGGTGTATTGTTTAAAACTGCACAAAAGAGGAACACACAATTGCATTACAATGAAGTACACTGGGGGGAAATGTGATCAATAACAATAATACATTTTTTTTTTACATTAACTATGTAGTTTCACAGTCACACATGTACACTTTCACAAGTCAAAGAAATTCATTACTACTCAAGGTTTAACAGCTGATATGAATGGACAGCCATTGGGATTATAGGCTTACTTAATTTAATGCAGCAACAAATTATTTTACAGTGTACTAGGATCATTTAAAGCACATTTACCAGCAGTGAAGGTGTTGCTGCTCCTGGCTGTGGGTCTGAGGAAGAGCTGAACAGGGATGCCCTCTACAAGGCTCACATTTAACCCAAGGGCCAGCTCTTCTGCCTGGGTATAATGTGGGGGGGCAGGACCACCACCTGTTTGTTTTTCTTTTCTTTTGTCTCAGTCTTTTTCTTGGTTGCTTTTATAAACAGGCAAACATTTATTAACAGTGAGATTAGTATAAGTAGTACAAATTACTATTATGTAGAATATTCTAGTACTTCACTTTTACTTGTTCCCATGTTCTAGTAGTGGGTGGTGACTCTGACGTTACAATGAACAGTTATTAATTATTTAGAAATTATTAAAATGTTAATATATATATATATATATATACACTGAAAGGCTAAAATAAATAAATAATATATATATATATATATATATATATATATATATATATATATATATATATATATATATATATATATATATATACTGTAATAAATGATAAAAACATCTAACTACAAACTTAATTTGTCTGCTACGTTTTGCCAGCCCTCTCTCCTGGCTTTTGTACACTTTGAGGTGTTCCCTGGCGTTTTAATTAAGTTTTCAAATTCAGCATATCCTTCTAAT